>CM046446.1:40150655-40633867 GCA_025506515.1 Flaveria trinervia
CTTTGAAGGGGAATGCAAGGCTCCCAAGACCAATCCGGGAACCCCACACGCCTGCACACATCCCTCAACCTCAAAGCCCATTAGGAAGTCAACTAAAACAACTGCAATGGCTCAAGAAGTTGACTTGAGCTTCATGGTACAAGATGTGACTCCTACTCAAGCTCTCATGGCAGGAACAGATGATACTCGGGTATATGAACATCTTTGTACTCCAGCCTGTATAGCTAAAGTTAAACTTTATTAGGATTACAATATGGAAATCAGATCTGATATTGAGTCTTTAAATATTTTAAAATCTGATTTTAAGATGTTGGACCAAAGCAAACCAATGAGCCTGATCAGAAAAACCTCTAAGTCCCACAGACATCACAACAACTGCTGAAGACTTGATCAGCTGTTCGACAAAGTCTGAAGACTTCAACAGCTGAACATAAAGTACTGAAGACTTCAACAGCTGAAGACTAAAGTACTAAAGACTTCAACAGCTGAAGACCAAAGTCTGAAGATCAACAGCTGAAGAACAAAGTACTGAAGATCAACATCTGAAGTACAAAGACTGAAGACATCAGCTGATGACAACAGCCGAAGTTCAAGTACAAGTACTGAAGCCTTCAGAGTTGTTACAACAGCTGAAGAAGCGTTCTTCAATTGTTGTGATGGTTTCCTTTCAGTAGTTTTCTTTTGTTTCAGTATTTGTAACACGGCTGAAGAGCATGTTCTTCAGTCGTTGTAGTTTCAGTAGTTGTAGTGATAGTTAACACTTAGTATTTTTGTAAGAAGATGTCAGCTGTTTTGACATCTTCAGTAGTTGTGTTAACTCTCAGTAGTTTGAATAATTCTGTTAGATGTCACTATCAAGGACATCAGCAGATGTCACATCTCTTATATAAGGAATGTTCCACTATGACATTCCTATATAAGGGATGATTGACCTGATTGTAAGTGTGACATTTTGCCACCACGAAAGCGCGTATTGAATGAAATCTTTGATTTGCAGAATTCTTTCTATAAAGTTTTTCTTACTTGAATATCAACTGTATTCTTGTGAATTGTCTAATTCATGTTTGATTTCCGTTGCAATACTCTCAATCAATCAAACGTAGATCATTGATCCTAACAATTGGTATCAGAGTTGGTTAATCATTGATCGATCTAACAATTGATCATTGAAACTGCTAATCGATATCTACATTGATTTAATTGGCATATTTGCAAGAATTGGTTATAGTTAAATTGAATTTCTGCTACTTTCGTTTTATTGCTTTCTGTTTTTCTCTTGGTTCAATTTGTCTGTTATGTTCTATTCTAAATCTGTTAAAACTTAATTGATTTTGGTTGAATCTGAGAATGACTACTCCTTCTAATGACCCTCACAATACCGGTTCCTCAAACAAGCCTCCGATGCTGGTTAGGACTGAGTATAACATATGGAAACGAAGAATGCTTCATCACCTGCATGTTAACAGTTCAGGTTGTTGGACATCAGTGGTACATGGTCCACATAAGCCTATGGTGAACAATCCGGAAACCAATCAAATGGTTCCGAAGAAGAGAAGGAACAATACTCAGATGAAGATGGGAAAACTGTTTGAGATTGATGCTAAAGCCCATGGATTTCTGGCCATGGCACTGCCGAATGAAATCTATTCAGGGCTATGCATCATGAAACTGCTCATGACCTCTGGAATGCATTGAAGGAACAATTCGGTGGAACTGATGAGGTCTTAGCAAACAACAGAGAAATCCTTGCCCAACAATATGAAACATTCTCTCATAGGAAGGGTGAGACACTGACTCAAACATTTGAGCATTTATCCTATTTGATCTCTCAGCTAAAAATGGTCAAAGATGAATATACCAATAGCTAGATGAACAACAGATTCCTTAGATCACTGCCTGAGAGATGGGACACATACACTATTGTCCTATGCTCCAGTGCAAATATGGATAAACTATCTCTCACCCAACTTCATGGGAAACTGCTTACATGGAGAGAGATAGAGCAGAAAAGGAAACTGGCATCATCAGGAAAGCTCACTGATGACTTTGTACCAGGGAACACTGCCTTGGTTGGTCATGAGTCAGAATATGCTGCATCTGAAAGTAATTATGATGAGCATATAGATTTCTCTTCAAACAGTTTAGATCATGCATTTGTTGGTGTGTTGATAGTCACTCAGGCTGTAATAGTGACAATTTATGTTTTATCATGGATGATTTGAAAGGAATAGTGATGATGATCTAGAAGAGATGGATATTCTGAGCCAAATGGCCTTGATTAATATCAGATCTCAGAAGTTCTACACAAGGACTAGCAGGAAATTTCCAGGACTCTCTGGCAAAAACGAAGTTGGTTTTGACAAGAGTAAGTTGAGGTGTCACAAATGCTAAAGGCTTGGACACTTTGCAAGAGAGTGTAGATCATCTGGATCTAACTCCTCTGCACCCTTTGTGACTTTTCCAAGCACTAGTCCACAAAACAGGGGGCAACAACCTGCTAGTTCTGGTCATCATTCACAACCTGTTTCACCTGCATATTTTGTCCCTCAGGGTCCAATGTCATATCCGTATCCCTGCTATTACATGCCTCAGCCAAATCCAGTTCAAGTTCCTACTGCACAACAACCACAAGCATCACCTGAGCCTCTACCATCTCATTCACAAACCTCATCACAACTTTTTCACCCCTAGTAATGTTGACTGGAGCAGTTTACCAGATGATCTCTCTAGTACTGAGCAATTATTTACTGGTGATGGTCAACATGGTGGTGAACATCCTTTTGGGAATCTAGCTCTCATGGCCTTGGAATCTACTGAGGGTTCTTGCTCCAATGCATCTTCTTCACAGGTAACCCAGGTATCTTCTGAGGCTAAGCCAATCTTTGTTCTGAATCTTGCATAGATGCATTTGTCTTTATTAGAGAAGCAACTGTAGCTGTAATTAATCAAATCTAGAGCTTGAGCAACTATATCCAAAAGAAAAGCTGAATATGAGTCTGTCCTTAAGGACAAGATGATGAGATTTATAAGCTTAAATGCCAATTAAATGATGAAAAGCTAAGCTAGAGGTCATTCTTGAGAACCATAGGGAACTCAAAGAAAACTTGCAGTTACCCAAGTTGAGTGTGACCGCTGGTGTCATCCTGCAAGGGATTGAAATGCTGCTCGTAAGCAATCTGCTTCGAATGTGAAGTTTGGAATTGGTTATAACCATATTGCACCTCCAACAGATTTTACTCCAAAACCAATAGTAAAATCTGAAAGTGAAAGCAATCTCCAAACCACATTATCATGTGCATCATCCACAAGTGATCTCCCAAAATCACAAGATGAAATAAGGGTTGATACCTCAGCAAGTCAATTGGCTGATGGGTTACTACTGTTAAGAACATGAAGCTGAGTATTTCATATGTTGTCCCTCAAAGTAACTTAAGTACTGAAGGACAAGTTACAACACTAAAAAGCATTTCAAAGCAGCTGAAATAAATGGATTAACAACTGCTGTCAATAAACAGCTGAAAGAACAACTCTTCAGTTGCTACAGATTCTTCAGTACTGTTCAAAATTTCTGAAAGGAGGAAGGTACTGAAGAGCACACCTTCA
Organism: Flaveria trinervia; assembly: GCA_025506515.1. Taxonomy (NCBI): domain Eukaryota; kingdom Viridiplantae; phylum Streptophyta; class Magnoliopsida; order Asterales; family Asteraceae; genus Flaveria; species Flaveria trinervia. Next base: position 40,154,259 of record CM046446.1, read on the forward strand.
GTAGTTTCCTCATCAGCAGTTGATCAATCCAAGATGACGAATAAGCCATGTGAAATATGTGGTAAATTCAATCATCTTTCTGATGAATGTTGGTACAGAAAGGGTTCCAAACTCAACAGAGATAAGCTCATTAAAATCCAGATGGATGAAATGAAAACTGAGTTTGAGACCAGTTTGTACCATAATCATTCCATTGTGATAAACCCAAGCCTTCAACCAAATTCAAAAAGAAGGATAAGGTTAATCACAAAACAGCTGTTGGTGCTCCTCATGATAAACATCAGACTAAGTCTGTTAATTTTAAGGAGGAAATGGTGGATCACAGGAACTCATCAAACACAAGTACTCATATGTCACAAGAGCTGAAAGCTTTGGCTACAAATCAGACACAACTTGTTTTGATGGTTCAGCATTTGTTGGCGAGAGTTAACCATTAGATGACCTGTGATCAAATCACTGAAAAGGCATTCCAAGCCCAAATCCAAGGAATCCATTTCAGCACCATCTCCTTCTTTTGCTGTTAATCATAAGAAACAAGTTATGGTTGCATCTGTTGATGAAAACAACCCAAAACCAAAAAGGTTTGGGTCTCAAAATCTAACTAGTTTTCTTTTATGCAGGGTTCTTCAACCTGCCAAAGGAGCATCTGGTATGTGGACAGTGGAGATCATGCTATGACTGGGCAGTTTCTCTTCTTAATGACATACTCTCAAGGAAAGAGGGATTGTTTCATTTGGAAAATGATGCCAGAGGTTACATCATTGGAAAGGATATGTGTCTAATGGACAATCAGGTTTGATGATGTCAACCATGTGGAGATCTCAAGTATAATCTGCTGAGTGTCAGTCAGATGTGTGATAAAGGGCATGTTGCACTTTTCACAAGCCAGAACTGCAGGATTCTGTCTTCCCAAGTTCTGAGGCTGATTGACAAGGTAATGGATGAACATACTCTCCTAAAGGCCAACAGGATTGGATGTCCAAAGAGATTTATTTGAAGGGTCATCCATGCCTGTTCTCCAAAGCCTCTCTTCAGGAATCTAAACTATGGCATAGAAGGCTGGATCATGTCAATCTCAGAAACATGAATCAGCTGATCCACAATCGTTTAGTGAGAGGTTTATCAACAAAGGAGTTCCACTGTGATGAAGCCCGCACTGCTTGTTTGAAAGGAAAACAGCACAAAGTCTCATTCCTTCCCATTGAAGAACCTAAGTCCATTGCCTGCTTGCAGTTACTGCACATGGATTTATTTGGTCCTGTGAGAGTGATGAGCATGGCAAAGAAGAACACTGTCTGGTAATTGTGGATGGTTACCCCAGATTCGTATGGACTTTCTTTCTACATTCAAAGGATGAGGTTGCTCAGAAGATTATAAACTTTGTGATGTATGTTGAGAAGCAGTATTCCCTATCAATCAAGTGTATAAGGAGTGACAATGGTACTGAATTCAGAAACCATACACTTGATGATTTTTATCTTTCAAAAGGAATCAAAAGGAGTTTAGCATCCCAGGACTCCAGAACAAAATGGAGTAGTGGAGAGAAGAACAGGACTTTAATTGAAGCCACAAGGTCCATGTTGGCTGACTCTGTTTTGCCTTTGACCTTTTGGGCTAAAGCTGTCAATACAGCTTGCTATGTGCAGAATAGAGTGTTAGTAAATCAGAGGTTGATGAAGACTCCATATGAAGCTCTACATCATTTGGCTCCTTTGATTTCATTCTTCAGAGCCTTTGGATGTCCTTGTTTCATTCTCAACATAAAGGGTCAACTCCACAAATTTGATCCTAAGGTGGATGCAGGGTATTTTGTAGGTTATTCATCCACTTGCAAGGCAACAAGTCTTCAACTGCAGAACAAAGATAGTTGAAGAAACCTTGCATGTGAAATTCAATAAATCTCCTAAGGATAAAATTCCACAAAACCCTGTGGAGTTGTTTGATCTGGACATACTGCAATTGCTCCTTATCAAACTCCAGCTGTTGCAGATCATGTTGATAAATCATCTTCTGCAGCAAGTCTTCCTGGGTGGTACTGAAGATGATGATGATATCAGCACTCACCTTTTCAAGTTCAGTGACCAACTGCCTGAGTCTGCTAAACTTGATGTTCCTCTACTTCAGCAGCTCCATCCCAACAAGTGCGATGAGATTTCTGATCCTCTACATCGTTTGATTTGCCATCTAATGAAGGGATTTACAAGTTTATCAAAGTCCATATAAGCCATATATATGAAAACGCAGCGGATAAATAGTTTAAAACTTGTTAACATGTAGATTATCAAACCCATTGTTAAGCTAAACCCAAACCATGGATCCAAATACGAAATGCATACAATATATATAAACCAAAAGAGGTAAAGAAGACAACCTTTGAAGGTGCAAGAAAACGGGTGAGAGGGAGTAAAAGATGAACTTTATGGCTGAATCTTCAACCAAGAAAACCTCAAGAAGGCTGCACCCGAAACCTTCAATAACACCTTTGGAGCCGTGGATGTGAAGCACAAAATGATAATGTTAGATGGTCAAGACTTCAATGTAGAAGTCCTCAAGAGATGATACCCTAAGCTTGTGCAAACACCCTTTTGCTAGGACAGGAACACCAACTTGTATAACCCTCTTCCAGCTTGATTTTCAGCCAAGAACCCCTTCTTTGAGAGCTGGAAATCTAGTGTATTTGAAACTCTAGAATTCGAAATTAGAGAGAGAGAGTAGTAAGAAAACTTGCTCTTGAGTGTGAGAATTAAAGAAGTCTTGGAAGAGAGCTTTTTGGGTTATCAATGTTGCATGCAACTTCCACAAATCAAAAGCCTTAAACCCCAAAGGGGCGGCCGAAGTAGAGGACCCACAAGGTGGGTTCCCTCCTTTTGAAATGTTTTATAAATTATACCCTCCATTCCATTTTTAAAAATTAAAACCCTTGTAATTTTATAAAACCTAACATTCTTTTGTTTGATATTATTTAACTAATTTAAATATAAAACAAACAATTTCTCAGGAACAAATATCCACATAATGTTGTTCATTTTTAAAAGCAAAGTTTTAGGAAACCCAGTTTCAAGGTTGGTGCTTATATTTATTTGTTTGATCTCATCAACAAACAAATATTTAACGGTGTTTGTTTGGCTCGTTATTGGGTATGACCCGACTTGGATCATATCACACTAGCCACATCAATCTAATATGTATCTTGGGCAGATCAAATCCTTCAATCTCCCACTTGCACAAGATTTATAGAAGATTGATGCAAGCAGCAAATAACGGCCAGCAACGGTTTGCTACCCCTAATGTATATGACTAAGTGCCATTCAATAACATCATCCTTTTCAAGTACCTCACTTGAATATGATTTAGGTGAATTAATCATTTTTCCTTTTGTTACAGATGTCATGTTAAATCCTAGAGACACAGAATTGTCATTCTCCGTGGGTTTAACTTTAACAGGCCTTAGACATCTAACTCTCAACGAATAATAGAGAACAAATTCCATCTTGACTACATACGTCTCTCACAATCACCTTATATCATGTCTGAACTCAGTCTTATGTACTGCTAATCTTTCATAACAGCAAAGAACCAAGTCAAAGTATAATACTTGATGAATATCAAGACCCAATATGTATCTCAGGTCTGAGGATACAATGATATTCGCCTTTACTCAATATCTCTTATGACTAATCACAAAGATTCCATGCAGAAATAATTGAGAGCGGGTCGGTCCAATATCTAAAATCCATAGACATCAATGAACCTTGGTAGCAACGACTTGCTCTATATTCATACCTTATGAATATCAACCAATCCAAGTTCATTATAGTCTTACATTCATTGTTTCCCACAAGTATGATCGACCACGGACGTTTAGAATAACTTACTTATTCATGGATTTAAACATGCTAAAATGGAAGGACAAATGAAAATTATAACCATAGAATGAGGCAAATAACATAACTTCCAATATCCAAATACAAAATTTGATCAAGTCCAATCACTAGAATATCGAAGTCCTAAGGCACAAGTATGACTTTCATGTTTTGACCTATCTAGGAGCTTCGTGAGTGGATCCGCAATGTTTTGATCGGTGTGAACTTTGCGAATACATATCTTTCCCTTTTCAACTTCATCCCTTATGTAGTTGAATCTCCGTTCAATGTGCCGAGTCTTTTGATAGCACGAGGTTCTTTGATTTGAGCAATCGCACCCTCGTTGTCACAAAAGATCTCTAGGGGGTCTTGAATGGTAGCACAACCCCTAGATCAGCAATGAATTTCCTAAGCCACGCAGCTTCTTGAGCTGCCAATGAAGCGGCGATGTATTCTGATTCTGTTGTAGACAGTGCCACCACATCTTGCTTTGAGCTCTTCCAAGAGACTGCTCCTCCATTCATAATGAAGACATATCCCGACTGTGATCGAGAATCATCTCGATCAGTTTGGAAACTCGCATCCGTGTAACCCTTTACAACGAGCTCCTCCTCACCAGATCCATATATTAAGAACATATCCTTAGTATTCCTAAGATATTTCAAAATACTTTAACAGCCATCCAATGACTGTTACCAGGGTTCTGCTGATATCTACTTGTCATGCTCAGAGCACATGACACGTCCGGCCTAGTACATATCATTGCATACATGATGGATCCTATAGCAGATGCATATGGGACTCCATTCATTCTTTCTTGTTCAACCTTTGAACTAGGACATTGAGATGAGCTCAATATAGTCCCCTTTTGAATAGGTACCAAACCTTTCTTAGAATTCTCCATCTTGAACCTTTTCAAGATCTTTTCAATGTATGCACTTTGGTTTAAACCTATCAACCGCCTTGATCTATCTCTATAGATCTTTATTCCCAAGATATAGGTGGCTTCACCAAGATCTTTAATGGAAAAGCAGCTTCCAAGCCAGGTTTTTACACCTTCCAAGGTTGGAATGTCATTTCCAAATAGCAGAATGTCATCGACATATAATACCAGGAAAGTAATAATGCTCCCACTAGCTTTCTTATACACACAAGCTTCATCAGCGTTTTTGATGAAACCAAATTTCTTTACCTCATCATCAAAACGGTGATTCCAACTTCTTGACGCTTGTTTCAATCCATAGATTGATTTCTTTAACTTGCATACCTTGTTAGGATGTTTTGGATCGACAAAACCTTCAGGTTGTTTCATATGGACATCTTCCTCAAGATATCCATTAAGGAAAGCGGTTTTGACATCCATTTGCCAAATCTCATAGTCATAATATGCTGCTATGGCAAACAATATCCTAATAGACTTTAGCATTGCCACAGGTGAGAAAGTTTCATCATAATCAACCCCTTGAGTTTGAGTAAAACCTTTCGCTACAAGTCTAGCTTTATAAGTATCCAAGTTTCCATGCATATCGGTTTTCTTCTTGAAGACCCACTTACTCCCAACTATCTTGGACTTAAGAGGTGGTGTAACCAATTCCCAAACTTGGTTATCATACATGGATTGCATCTCAACGTTCATGGCTTCTTGCCATTTGTCAAAATCAGGTTTTGACATTGCATCATGGTATGTGGTTGGTTCATCCGAATCTACCACATAGCATCCATCCATGAAAAATCCATATCTCTCAGGAGGAATACTAGTTCTACCAGATCTGCGAACGTTTTGTGTATGTTGATCATCCATATGATCATTCTCAACATCCTCATGTTGATTGCTAGTTTCAACCAATTGTGTATCGTCTTGTGAATCTTGAATCTCTTCAAGTTCCACTGCTCTCCCACTAGTTTCTTCTTCCGAAAGAACTTAGTCTCTAAGAACTCTGCCTTTCGAGCAATAAATACTTTCTGCTCTGATGGATCATAGAAATAGTATCCAATACAATCTCTAGGGTATCCAATGAAGATACACTTTGTGGATCGGGCTTCTAGTTTGTTTTGAGCGTATTGCTTAGGATAAGCCTCACACCCCCAAACTTTTAAATATGATAATGATGGAACCCTTCCATGCCATACTTCAAAAGGTGTCCTTTCCACTTTCTTGGTTGGGGCCATATTTAAAATACGGGCTGCGGAGAGCAATGCGAAACCCCAAAATGATAGAGGTAGTGAACTTCTAGCCATCATAGATCGAACCATATCCAATAGAGTTCGATTCCTCCTTTCAGACACACCATTATGTTGTGGTGTTCCAGGTGGAGTAAGTTGTGAGACAATCCCACAACTTCTAAGATACTCTTGAAATTCACTATTCAGGTATTCACCTCCTCTATCTGTACGAAGAATCTTGACCCTTTTGTTGAGTTGATTTTCACTTCATTCTTGAAGATTTTGAACATTTCAAAAGATTCATGTTTGTGTCTTAACAAGTACACATACCCATAACGACTATAGTCATCGGTAAAAGTAATGAAGTATTTTTCACCATTCCTAGTTGTTGGTTTAAAAGGTCCACATACATCCGAATGTATAATCCCTAATAAATCCTTTGCCCTTTCATTAGTCCCACTAAAAGGGACCTTTGTCATTTTACCTTGCAAACAAGACTCGCATATATCAAATGAAACATTTTCATTAGTTTTTAAAAGACCATCCTTATGAGTTTTTGCATACGATTCTTGTTTATATGACCAAGGCGACAATGCCAAAGATAGGAATCATTTAAATCTAATTTGAGCCTTTTGGTGGTTGCTTGGTACATTGAGCTATCATATGTTGTGTTATTATGAACCAATTCATAAATACCATTACAAGGTATAGCCTTAAAATAAAACACATGATTTAAAGAAACATGAATATCATTGTCAACAAACTTGAAATTATAATCATATTGTCTTAAACGGGAAACAGAAATAATGTTCCTAGTCAAGCTAGGAGCATACAATACATTCTTCAAAATGTTCAAGTCTCCTTGGGCTTCCACGTGAACCTTTGCACCATTGCCCATAAAGAGACTTATTTCCCCTTTTTTATAATGTTCACTTCTTTTGAACCCCTGCAATAAATTGCAAATATGAGTTCCACATCCAGTATCTAATACCCATGTGTTAGAAGAAATAACATTAAGTTCAACATGTATCATAAACATTGTACCTGAAGTCTGCCCCGCGTCCCTCTTCGATCTCAACGCTTTGAGATAGACCGGACAATTGCGTTTCCAATGGCCTACCTCACCACACTCAAAACATGGATCATCTTGAGCAACCTTTTGCTTCTTTTCTTTCGGTTTGGGTGGCTGCATTTTTGCCTTACCCTTTCCTTTGACGTGTCCCTTCCCTTTGGCAACATTTGCCCTAGGGTTGGGGAGGTGCCTTTTCCTACTACCACCTTCATTGATCGTAAGGACCGTAGAACCTTTCTACCCATGCCTGCCTCTGCCGTTTTGAGCATTGAGTGAAGCTCACCAATGCTCTTGTCCCATCCATTCATGTTATAGTTCATAACGAAACTATCAAACTTCTTGGATAGGGAGTTGAGGATCAAATCCGTTGCCAACTCGTTGGACACACGACAGTTAAGCCTTTCAAGGCGATCAATGTGGCTTTTCATCTTAAGAACGTAAGATGATACCGATTGGGTCTCGTCCATTCGACATGCATGAAGTGCCCGAACGGTTTCGAAGCGCTCCACCCTTGATTGTTGTTGGAACATTTCCTTCAACTGGGTGATCATGTCATAGGCATTGTGGTTCTCAAAGTCCTTTTGCAAATCGGGTATCATACTCGCCAGCATGAGACACGAGACTTGCACAGAGTCTTCGGTGTACTTGACCCATTCGGCAAAGGCCTCAACGTCATTTTCATCGGGTTGATCGGGAATGGGATCGTCTAACACATAGGACTTCTTTTCCTGTTTGAGAACAATTCTCAAATTTCGGTACCAATCCATGAAGTTCCCATGGTTTAGACGTTCCTTTTCAAGGATGGTCCTTAGTGATAGGTTATGGACGGTCGGGATTGCGTTGTTGTTGTTAGCCATCTACAATATTACAAAGTTCAATTTTTAGTATTCATTGATATAATAATATTTCATTTATTAATACCCTTTTATGTCTCATAGACGATTAATAAATAAAATTTTTAGAATCCAACGTTACATTTAATATCGGTTAGGTGACCTTTATCCCTTTATTTAAATTAACAAGGTAGTCAACGTTTGACAATTGTAACCTATTACAATTTCTAGTGTATGGATCGTTTAAACATCTTATGTTGTTAGGCATGTTTATCCCATCAACACCCTTTGTACGTCATGTTTCGGTGATCCTAATGCATGATTTCCAAATTAAGTCGTCCTACTTAGACACATGTGTGGATTTGCTAATATTAGTGGTTAGGTGATCCTTATTCCATAAATATGGCAAATCCACCTCAAAACCACAAGTTCCCTTTAATGTGGTTAGGTGACCTTTCCCACATTAAAATCTCAAATGATTCGAGCGTTGTATAATAGGATGGTGTTTGACTTGATTAAAAGGGATTTTCGATTCACAAAATTTTAGTTTGGAAAACAATTCTCATACCTTGCATTTGTATGCATTCAAATACATGGTAGTTTATTTGAAACTCATTTCAAAATCCTTTTAATAGCCCATTTGATTATGAAATCAACAACCTTTGGTAAAACCCATTTTACTACTTATTGATTTCTAAGGAACCAATTTTATGCGAGTGGTTGATTTTGAGTTGTTAACTACCCAATTCCATAATAAGATAAGAAGAACATAAATCAACCAACATGCACAAAGAAACAACCACAAGTCCATAACCATAGCCAATGGATTTGGCAACACTTGTTGGCCAAAACAAGTGTGCCAAGAGGGTCAATAATAAAGCATAACATGACACAAGGCATTGAGATAGTGTGCTCCCACTTGATCCCGCATCCTAATGCATCAAGTGACCATTTTGTGTTGTCACCGATTGGCTTTATTTGGGCTTTCTTTTGGGCTCCAACTTCAGCTCCTAGCTATCTTGGGCCTTCATGCTTTGGGCTTTGGTTATTGGGCTTAAAACCAATCTTGGGCTATGAGGCCCATTTGGGCTTAAAATGGCCCAAACCAAAACCAAAGTCATCTTGAACTTCTTTTACAAAATATATCCTAATACATTTTCTACTAGTAAAAGAAATACAATTAATCTACTTATATATTACAACCAACATAAATAATAAATAGATTACAAACCCAAATAAATAATCATACAACATCACAACACAAAACACATTCAAATACAAGGTTTTGGCTAGGTTATGAACATCCATATACACATCCAAATATGCACATAATAAACGATTTAGCAGCCCCTTTTCAACCCATATTCTTGGCCAACATAAACCAAGAATAAATGGGTTTGGTCCAAACAAACAAGCAACCATTACCTAAATTTTAAAGATCCTAATCATGCATATAAAATAGCATCTTTAAAATCAGAAAAGGGGACCAATCCAGCCTTCTAATCTCTCGGCCATGTGGTGTCACACACCACAAAACCGTGAACTAGAGTGTCATATACATGTATGCATTCGTATAAGTGGCTCTTGATGCCATTTGAAGGGATTTAACAAGTTTATCAAAGTCCATATAAGCCAATATATATGAAAACGCAGCGGATAAATAGTTTAAAACTTGTTAACATGTAGATTATCAAACCCATTGTTAAGCTAAACCCAAACCATGGATCCAAATACGAAATGCATACAATATATATAACCAAAAGAGGTAAAGAAGACAACCTTTGAAGGTGAGAAAACGGGTGGAGAGGAGTAAAAGATGAACTTTATGGCTGAATCTTCAACCAAGAAAACCTCAAGAAGGCTGCACCCGAAACCTTCAATAACACACCTTTGGAGCCGTGGATGTGAAGCACAAAATGATAATGTTAGATGGTCAAGACTTCAATGTGGAAGTCCTCAAGAGATGATACCCTAAGCTTGTGCAAACACCCTTTTGCTAGGACAAGGAACACCAACTTGTATAACCCTCTTCCAGCTTGATTTTCAGCCAAGAACCCCTTCTTTGAGAGCTGGAAATCTAGTGTATTTGAAACTCTAGAATTCGAAATTAGAGAGAGAGAGTAGTAAGAAAACTTGCTCTTGAGTGTGAGAATTAAAGAAGTCTTGGAAGAGAGCTTTTTGGGTTATCAATGTTGCATGCAACTTCCACAAATCAAAAGCCTTAAACCCCAAGGGGCGGCCGAAGTAGAGGACCCACAAGGTGGGTTCCCTCCTTTTGAAATGTTTTATAACTTATACCCTCCATTCCATTTTTATAAAATTAAAACCCTTGTAATTTTATAAAACCTAACATTCTTTTGTTTGATATTATTTAACTAATTTAAATAATAAAACAAACAATTTCTCAGGAACAAATTATCCACATAATGTTGTTCATTTTTAAAAGCAAAGTTTTAGGAAACCCAGTTTCAAGGTTGGTGCTTATATTTATTTGTTTGATCTCATCAACAAATATTTTTAACGGTGTTTGTTTGGCTCGTTATTGGGTATGACCCGACTTGGATCATATCACACTAGCCACATCAATCTAATATGTATCTTGGGCAGATCAAATCCTTCATCTATACTTGGTTTCAAGAATCTGAATCAACATCTGCTGATGCTGAACTGGCTACAAACACTTGCACTGATCTTATTGTGCACCAAGAGCTGAAGAATCCCCCATGTCTCAAACTCATGCTGCGTCTAACCAGAAGTCATTGTCTAACTTGCTTCTATTCTCCTTCATCAGTCAGCAAGAGCCAAAGAACTATCATGTTGCTTTGAGAGACAATGGATGGTGGAAGCCATGCAGCTGAGCTACTTCAGTTCAAGAACAGCAAGTGTGGGACTGGTTCCTCTACCCCCAGGTAAGTGTGCAATAGGCACTAAATGGGTGTTTAGAACAAAACAGATGAAAATGGCTTATTGTTAAGAACAAGGCCAGACTGGTTGTTCAGGGGTTTTCACAAGAAGAAGGTATTGATTATGATGAACCTTTGCCCCTGTAGCCAGACTGGAGGCGATTAGATTGTTCTTAGCCTATGCTGCATTTCATAATTTTAAAGTTTTTCAAATGGATGTTAAAAGTGCATTTTTATTTGGTAAAATAAAAGAAGAAGTTTATGTATGTCAACCACCAGGTTTTGAGGATAATAAACATCCAGATTGGGTATACAAGCTTGATAAGGCTCTTTATGGGTTGAAACAAGCTCCTAGAGCCTGGTATGAGACATTATCAAATTTTGTTCTTCAAAATCATTTCACTAGAGGCTCCATAGACAAAACTTTATTCATTAAGAAGGTGGATCAGCATAAGCTACTTGTTCAAATTTATGTTGATGATATTATTTTTGCATCTTCTGATCCCCAGTTGTGTGATGACTTTACCAATTTAATGCATAGAAGTTTGAAATGAGTGCAATGGCAGAATTACAGTTCTTTCTAGGATTGCAAATCAAACAAAAGGCTGATGGGACTTTCATTCATCAGTCTAAATATACAAAAGATCTTTTGAATAAGTTTGATTTACAAAATTGTAAGCCCTATTCTACTCCCATGTGCAACACCACACAACTAGATGCAATCAAAAAGGTAAAGCTGTTGATGAAACACTTTACAGATGTATGATTGGGTCCTTGATGTACTTAATAGCTTCTAGACCAGATATTATGTTTGCAACGTGTGTTTGTGCTAGATTTCAGGCTGCTCCTAAAGAGTCTCACTTGATTGCAGTCAAAAGGATCTTTAGATATCTGCAAGGTACACAATCTCTAGTTTATGGTATTCCATTGGACACTCTTGCAAATTGGTTGCTTTTTCTGATAGTGACTATGCAGGGTGTAAGTTAACCAGAAAGTCAACTTCTGGTGGCTATCAATTTCTAGGCAACTGTTTGATTTCTTGGCAGAGTAAGAAACAAACATCTGTTGCTACATCCACTACTGAAGCAGAGTACATTACTGCTGCAAGCTGTACTTCTCAGGTACTCTGGCTTCAGAACCAACTTTTGGATTATGGCATTACAGAGACTAAGACTCCATTATTAATGGACAGTTCTTCAGCTCTTTGCATTGTCAAGAATCCTATCCAGCACTCTAGGACCAAACATATAGAGATTAGACATCATTTTATTATGGACTGTTTTGAAAAAGGTCTGATTGATCCAAAGTTTGTGCCTAGTGCTGATGAGCTTGCAGACATTTTTACTAAGCCTTTGGATAGTTCGACTTTCCAAAACCTAGTGTTAAGGCTTGGTATGTTGCAACTAGAATAAGTGATACCTACTGATGATCTCAGTAAATAAGTACTGATGATCATTTGTAACCATATCACTAATAATTACTGATTCTGTTACAAGAACTGATACAGTCATAACTACTGATATAAGTACAAACAGATAAGTACTGACGTCCTATGAAACAACTGAAAAACAGCCAAAAAGACTGATGAGTAAGTGTTGAGGACAGTATGAAACAGCTGAAAAGATATGAATTGGCGAAAACTACTCGTGAGAATTTTCTCTTCAGTTGTTTCTAAAACTGCTGCTTCATCTTAAACAACTGATGACAAAACCACGTCTTCAGTAGTTTCACACTACTGATGACTAATACCACGTCGTCAGCTGTTTACAACAATTGATGACAAAACCATGTCTTCAGTAGTTTCACAACTACTGATGACTAACACCACACGTCGTCAGTTGTTTCCAACATCTGAAGCTAAAACCATGGTCTTCAGTAGTTTTATAACTGCTGATGCCTACAACCAAGACTTTAGTTGTTTCAACCTCTGAAGGTTAATACCACGTCATCAGTCGCTTAAAACTACTGATGACTCATACCAAACCTTTCAGTTGCTTTATAACCCATACCCTATAAATACCTTGTCTTACAGAGCTTCATCATCTCAAACCTAACTTTCAAAAACTCAGAACCTTCTCTCACATCAATTGCGAACATGAAGCTTAAACCACGACACAACTGTGTTGCTTACCTTACCAAATCACCCTTCTGGACAAAGTTTGATAATGCCATTGATCTAATGATCAACTCTCCATACAAAACGGCTTTCCTTCTAAATCCTACCATTCATGCCGAATCTCTCCATCAGTTCTGGACGAACGTCACCCTCATCACTAGGGAGAATGACACCGACTCACTCCAGTCGTTCGTCAACAATCGTCAGGTGGTCATCACTCCAGAAATCCTTCGCCAAACCCTACAACTAGATGATGCCACTTTCCCCACTGGGTATCCAAAGGGAACCACTGATCTATCATTTGCCTAACATGGATACCAGGGTAACCTTAGTGCCTCTACCATCCTGAAGAAACATTTCCATGATGCGGAACGACTAATTTTTCATATGGTGAATGTATGCTTAGCTCCTAAGACTTCTTCTTGCGATCAAATGTCGACGAGGTGGCAACATGTATTATTCTCTATCCTTGACCAACAAAACTTAAATTTTTCTGAAATATTATTTCTTGAACTCAAGGATATGGCCTCCAAGCCTATAGCTAACCGATGGATATTATATCCTCGGTTCCTAATGGCCATATAGTAAACCAGCTAAAAGCTGAGGGACTTGTTGGCTTGGAGTCCCTGCCACGGCTGTATTGCCTGAAGTATACTCCAGGCACAACTCAGACCAGTCACTCAAACTGGCTGCCAAACTGCGAAAACCCACACAGCTGGAACCCACAGCCACCACCTCCAAATCCTTTGTCCCCACCAAACCCAAACACAAGAAAGCCAAAAAGCTACTCAGGAAATGAGTCCCCTGAGGATGCCCCTGCAAAACAAACGCAGGTTATATCTACTCGTCATAACCCCCCAGTAGATACACGGACTCACTCACCCTCAACCGCTCAGGTTTCCTCTCAACAGGAGCCTGTAGCAACCATCTCTGGGGCACCTATACATCTGGAACCTTCCTTACTTGAGGAGGTTGCCATTGAAACGCACCACTCTCCCCGGGTGCATACTGCCTTCACACCCTCTCCCACTGCAACCGCCCCCCAAAGTCCTACCATCATAATTGCCAAAGTGCTGACTAAGTTGCACTCCTCACCTCCTCCCTAGATACCAATCACAACTGGGATAGCTCCAACCATTGAGGGGGAGGACCACAGTGCTTCTGACACCCCACAGCACAGGGGTTACCATATTCAATCTTCCAGTGTAGAAACGAAGATTCGAATTCCTGGTGAGGCTGCCACTTCTCCTGCTTCAGCATATGATCAGGCTGAAGTTGAACATTCATAAGACCTCACCAGAGGCAACTGCTGATGAAGGACATGGTCCTGAGGCAGGAAGTCCCCAGTACCATGACCAAGGGGCACATGCTACTACTGATCTACACTCAGAGCATGTTCATCCTGATTCTATGAGGAGGTCAGGTGATTCAGTAAACATTGATGATGACCTGGGCTTCTTTTATGATGTTTTAACCCAAAACACCATCCTCGAGGATGAGGTGAGCAGACTCAAAGAGCTGCTTGCCAACATTTCTCAGGATCAAAGACCATCTACCCCTCACAACCCACAGATGGCACCTTCCTCTGAAGGTCTCCCATACACTGAGCCACTCCAAAACACTCAGCCACCTGCCTCTGCTTCTGGCACTATTTCTCAGGGACAGACCCCCCTAAGCAAATAGCTGCTATCTTTCAACATTCCTTACCTCTCATCATATCAACTATCACTGATATGGTCCTTAAAACCCTTAGGCTTCCCTCAGTTATACAAGCCATGATAGAGGATGCTGTGAGCAAAAGGCTTTCTGACAATCAAACCCTTGCAACCAATGCGACCAAAAAGGGGGAGATTCAGTAGTGAAAGCAAAAAGAAAGGATGGCAGATAGGAAAGAAACTGAAAAGGGAAGGTGAAGGATGCTGACATGGAGAAAGTGACTGAAAGTACTAAAGACTTTCATGTCACATACAAGAAAAGGAAGAATGAGAAGGAGACTGACTTGGAGAGAATGGTGAAGAAGGCTGATGCCGAACACAACCAATCAATGGATAACATCATTGATCAGTTGTTTAGGCAAGGCCACGACACTAAAAAACTTGACTCAGAAATCAGAACACTGGAGATTGAAGAAATCCAAGCTAGATGGGCAAGTTATGATGTGTTGGAAAGGGAAAGGTTAGAGATCATGATGAGGTTCATAGCGAAATATCTGGGTAGATCATTATTGAGATCAAGGCATGGTCCAGGGACAGCATCTTGGCAATAACCACCAAGATCTATTCGTCTGAAGTATACACAAAAGGATTGGTTATTGAAGCCTTAAACGAAGCTGGTGCTGGGAGCAGGACTGAACTAGTCAAGCAATCTAAAGCCGACCTCACATCCAGAATGCTAGAACAGCCTATCAACATTCCCACACCAAAACCACCACAACCACAACCCACCAAACCAACTCCTCTACCCTCAAAACCAGTAGCCGATGAAGTACCCCAGAAGAGGAAGAGAAGGGTACTGAGGCTAGAAGAAGATGACGAAGATAATGATGAAGATGAAGATAGGCTGACACTCTCAGCTGTTATACAGTTGCCGAGGCCACAAGTCATTCTCCAACAATTACTCCTGAAACTCAAAGACAAATTGTGAAAGTGAAGCTAGAAGAAGAAGAGCTTCACAAACAATGATGAGGAATTGTTGAGGAGGGTTGACAAAGCATATGCTG
This sequence comes from Flaveria trinervia, assembly GCA_025506515.1. Classification (NCBI taxonomy): domain Eukaryota; kingdom Viridiplantae; phylum Streptophyta; class Magnoliopsida; order Asterales; family Asteraceae; genus Flaveria; species Flaveria trinervia. The sequence goes on from CM046446.1 coordinate 40,169,928, forward strand.
CCACATCTTCAATCATCAACATGAAGAAGCATGCTCTCAGATTATACACTCTTAAACATACATTTCAATATCAAAAGGAGAGAGTGAGGATTTGGCCTGATCCCAGGGTGTCTCATAGGATTCACAAGAAAAACATTCCACATAGATACATTGGCCAAGTGAAGAAGATTGTAGATGAAGTGATCTCACTGGTCTTTGTAGTATCACCCTAGGAAATCCTAGATGACTTCAAGAAAGCCTATAAAGCTAACCTGACCCCACAGAAGATGCTGGAAAAATAAAATGGTGAAAAAGGGTTAGTATATAAGAGGCTTGAGAAAGTCAGAAAGAATGAGCTCCAGTTGTTCTTAGAGGGTAATCACCCAGATGAATTTGCTTATAAAGTAATAACAACTGTGGAACTCAAAAATGGGAAACAGGTCAAATACCTATCTGAATATTATGGCCAGAATCACTTTTTGAAGGAGGAGCTGAAGAGCTTACCATGGAAGAACAGATAACCTTCCTTGAGGCCTATACAAGGAGTCATACAGACTCATTGTTGGGAAGTAGATCTTGTGGATGGGGTAACAGCTCTGTGTCTAGTTCCCCAAGACAGAGTTCCCATTCATCCTTTGCCAAACAGATCATTGAGACTTCTTCCCAGGCCTGTGCTTATATGGGTTACCTCTGAGCTGATCTAGAAGACAAAAAGACCAAATCTTTTTGCGATAATAAGTGGGACATCTGCAATAAGTTTAGAGGTTTTGGCTGCAGTGGTTCAGGGGGATTTGTTGGACCAAAAGAACCAATGAGCCTAATCAGAAAAACCTCTAAGTCCCACAGACATCACAACAACTGCTGAAGACTTGATCAGCTGTTTGACAAAGTCTGAAGACTTCAACAGCTGAACACTAAAGTACTGAAGACTTCAACAGCTAAAGACTAAGTACTAAAGACTTCAACAGCTGAACCAAGTTTGAAGATCAACAGCTGAAGAACAAGTACTAAGATCAACAGCTGAAGTACAAAGACTGAAGACATCAGCTGATGACAACAGCTGAAGTTCAAGTACAAGTACTGAAGCCTTTAGAGTTTGTTACAACTGCTGAAGAAGCATTCTTCAGTTGTTGTGATGGTTTCCTTTCAATAGTTTTCTTTTTGTTTCAGTATTTGTAAAACGACTGAAGAGCATGTTCTTCAGTCGTTGTAGTTTCAGTAGTTTCTTTTCAGTAGTTGTAGTGATAGTTAACACTTAGTATTTTTGTAAGAAGATGTCAGCTGCTTTGACATCTTTAGTAGTTGTGTTAGCTCTCAGTAGTTTGAATAATTCTGTTAGATGTCACTATCAAGTGACATCAGCAAACATCACATCTCCTATAAAAGGAATGTTCCACCACGACATTCCTATATAAGGGATGATTGACTTGATTGTAAGTGTGACATTTTGCCACCACGAAAGCGCGTATTGAATGAAATCTTTGATTTGCAGAATTCTTTCTATAATCGTTTGTTCTTACTTTGAATATCAACTGTATTCTTGTGAATTGTCTAATTCATTGTTTGATTTCCACTGCAATACTCTCTAATCAATCAAACGTAGATCACTGATCCTAACATATGAGAGCTGAATCTGACTATCAAAAGAAAATTGAGGAGTTAGAGAAAACTGTGTCTCTTTTAAAACATGAACACACCAACTACAAGACTCCAATGAAGGATCTGATATCCAAATTTTCTGAGGCTCAAGCCCAGCTTGTCATTGCTAAGGCTCAGGCCAGGAAGCATGCTATTTCTAAGCAGAACTTCCAAGCTATTCATGCATCATCCTCCCACTCCAAACTCTGTTATCAGAACAAAGGAGGGTTGGGAACCAATGAAATTGCTCCACCACCCTCTTATGAGTCTATTACACAACCTAGATATGGTACTGAGGAGCAAGACGTTCCAACTACTGACCCTTCCTCACTAGAGTTGAAGGATGAAGCAACATAGTGGCCACCACAGGGAAGAAACAGGTAGAAGTACCCATCTCCTCCTGTGAAGATCAAATCCTAACCACTAAGGCCAGAAGAAGCAGAGCTAAAGCTGCTAGAAGAACTGCCAAGAAAGTGGCTGAGTCTAAGCTGAGGATTAACCCAAAGTAGAAAGGTGTCTTTATCGCAGCTGCATTCTAAGTGTTAGGTACTTCTGATTCAGGAAAGGAGTGTAATACCAGCACTCCTGTTCTGCCAAAGGATCAGAAGTTGAAGGGAAAGGTTGCTGATGAAGAGAAGAAGCCCAAGAAATAGCAACCTTCACAATCCCAAAAGACTAACATTGCATGCATAATATGTGGTCTGCACAACCATATGGCAAAAAATTGTTACTACAATCCTGCAAGCACACATTATGCAAATAATTTTAGAAAAGAAGGAGCCAGGGAAGGTTTCACATTTGGACCTTTTCAAACGGTTCACGTAATGAAGAAGGGAAAGTTGGTTTCCGAAGCAAGGTTGCTTTCGGAAGAAACTGTTTCTTCCGAAGGGAAAATGGCCTCGGAAGCAAATGCTACTAAAGTTTAGAAAAACAAGAAGATTCCCTTGAAACCATCCTAGAAGAAGACTGCTTTGGAAGAAAAGGTGGTGAGACTTCTTCCGAAAAGAAAGAAGCTTCGGATGAAGGCCATGCTACAAAAGCCTCTATAGGCTCATCCTCCAAGATCGACCAAAGGATGGACTGGAAACTCAAGGAAGATGCCGCAGCCCAAACCTCTTCTTCAAAGACATCTATTGAACCTCCATGCATATCTTTTGGTTCAATTATGTCATTATCCTTGGAAGAACCCAAGAACAACAAGGCTTGGGCTTCCAATCAAAACTAACAACCTCATCTTATGTGTAAGGACATCCATATGATAAGAACAACAATGTCTGGATTATGGACAGTGGATCCGCCAGGCACATGATAGGGAATAGATCTCTCCTTCAACAGTTTCAACATTATGATGGAGGTCATGTTCATTTGGAGGTGAGGCCGAAGGATATATTTCTGGCAGAGGAAGTATATCCAATGGTAAGTTAAAAGATGACAAAGTTAACTTTGTCAAACAGCTTGAACACAATCTATTAAGTGTTTCTCAATTCTATGTTCAAAAGCACTAGATGCTTTTCACAGAACATGAGTGCATTATCCTCAAACTAGGGATGATCATTCCTCCGGAATTGGTGCTTCTTAGATCTCCTACGAAAGGGGATATGTACAAGCTGGATATGAACATGCTTCCCTAATGGGTGAAGTATCATGCTTTCTTTCAAAAGCTGGTAGTGATGAGTCAACACTGTGGCATAAATGTATGTGTCATGTAAATTTTAAGACAATGAATAAATTGGCTAAAAATAACTTGGTGCATGGCTTGCCTAAAAAGGAATTTTTCTGCAAAGATAACTGTGTTGCATGCCTAAAAGGGAAGCAACACAGGACCTCTCATAAATCCAAATGTGTTAACTCTATCACTACTCCATTACACTTATTGCACATGGATCTTTTTGGTCCCACAAGTATAATGAGCATTGGAAGGAAATTATACTGCCTTGTGATAGTTGATGATTTTACAAGATTCACAAGGGTATTCTTTTTAAGAACTAAAGATGAAACTGCTGAAACATTAGAAACTTTTATTCTTAAAATGGAAAATCAAATTGATCACAAGGTTAAAATTATTAGAAGTGATCAAGGGACTGAGTTTAAGAACTTCATTCTTGACTCATTCTGTAACTCAAAAGGGATTGCCAGACAATACAGTGCTCCCAGAACTCCTCAATAAAACGGTGTTGCTGAGAGGAGAAACAGGACACTGATTGAGGCTGCTCGAACTATGTTAGCTAATTCAAAACAACCTCTTACATTCTGGACAGAGGCAGTTAGCACTGCATGCTATATGCAGAACAGAGTTCATGTAGTTAAGCCACATGGAAAAATCCCTTATGAGCTATGGAACAAGAGGCCACCATTTATTGGCTTTCTAAGGTCCTTTGACAGCAGGTGTACCATACTTAACACAAAAGAAAATTAAGCAAAATTTGCTGAAAAGTTAGATGATGATATCTTTGTCGGATACTCTTCTAGCTCCAAAGGTTATAGAGTATACAACATTAAGAATCAACAATTTGAGGAGTCATCCAATATAGTTGTTAGTGAGCACACTCCTTGTGTTAGGGGGAATGGCCCTGATCATATCTTTGATTTAGAATTGTTTCCAAACTATTCTAAACCATCTTGTGAAAATGTTTTAGCTGGAACATGTGCTTAAAATAATGTTGATACTGCTGTTGATGATCAACTGTTTGAGCTACCCAGATCTCTTCCAAATTCTCCAAGAGCTGTAATAAATGAAGCTTCCACCATTCACAGATCCGACAGCTTAACCATATCAAGGAATAGTGAAGCTTCAATAAGTGAATCACTTGCTAAGCCTCAAAAGTCATCAGGTGATCCACCATAACACCACGCAAAAGAAAGTAGTGTTTTGAAGGAACATGCAACTGTTAATACTACCTCACAGCCAACCATTGATGATGTTTCTCATTCATTCAATCAGTCCTCATTGAATGACTTTGAAACAACAGCTGGACAGAGTGTATCAGTTTTTGAGAAGAACATGTCTAATCGGGATCTATCTCTACAGCTGGAAGTAATTCATCGTCTTAGGATTCATAACACTCATCCAACTGGGAACATCATAGGGGATGTCTCTAAAGGTGTGAGAACAAGAGGGCAGACTTATCATGGGAATGTATGCTTGTACTCATGCTTTTTATCCCAGATGGAACCCAAGAAGGTGGAAGATGCCTTGAAAGATAGTAGTTGGCTTGAATCGATGCAAGAGGAGCTGCTTCAATTCAAGAGACAGAAGGTATGGAACCTATCTCCGCTACCATCTGGTCAAGTACCTATAGGCACTAAATGGGTTTTCAGAAACAAAAGAGATGATAGAGGCTTGATCATCAAGAACAAAGCTAGACTTGTAGTTCAAGGATACACCCAAGAGGAAGGAATCGATTATACTGATGTCTTTGCACCTGTTGCAAGACTTGAGGCAGTTAGGATCTTTCTTGCTTATGCTGCATCCAAGGACTTCACTATTTACCAGCTTGATGTCAAGTGTGCCTTTCTATATGGGGACATAGATAAGGAAGTCTATGTGTGCCAAACTCCAGGATTTAAAGACCCACAACACCCCAACTATGTGTGCAAATTGGATAAAGCTCTATATGGGCTGCACCAAGCACCTAGGCTGTGGTATGAGACTTTGTCTCAGTTTCTTTTGAAGAATGGCTACACTAGAGGTACCATTGACAAGACTCTCTTCATCAGAAAGTCCGGAAAGGACATTTTGCTTGTTCAAGTCTATGTCGATGACATCATATTTGGTTCTTCAAATGACCAAATGTGTAAGGACTTTCAAAGCATTATGAAGAAAAAGTTTGAGATGAGTTCCATGGGAAAAAATGGATTTTTTCCTTGGAATTCAGGTGAAGCAAATAAAGGAAGGGTTTTTCATTAATCAATCTAAGTATGTTTCTGACATCTTAGAAAGATTTGAGATGAAAGATTGTAAGCCTGCCAAGACACCCATACCTAGAAACCACAATCTTTGTCCTGTCCTTAAGGGGGAGGATACTGATCAACATCTGTATAGGGCAATTATTGGTTCTCTGATGTATCTCACAACCAGTAGACTTGATATCATGTTTGCTACCTCCATCTATGCAAGATATCAGGCTACTCCAAGGTGTCTCATCTAGCTGTTGTTAAGAGAATCCTTAGATACCTCAAAGGAGGACCCAAACTAGGTCTCTGGTATCCCAAAAACAAGGTTTTCAATCTTTATGGATACTCTGACAGTGACTATGGTGGCTATAACATTGACAAGAAATCTACATCAGGAGGATGTCAATTTCTTGGTGGAAGGATCATCTCATGGCAATGCAAGAAGCAATCCTGTGTCTCTACATCAACTGCTGAAGCTGAATACATTGCTGCTGCTAGCTGCTGTGCTCAACTGCTATGAATTTAGAATCAGGTGTTAGACTATGCATTCAACTTTATGAGTACTCCTATCCATATTGACAACAACAGTGTTATCTCCATTACTGAAAATCCGATGAAGCATTCCAAGACAAAGCATATTGATATCAGGTACCATTTCATTAGAGATATTCATGAGAAAAATCTGATTAAACTAATCAAAGTTGACTCAAATGAACAATATGTTGATTTGTTCACCAAAGCTTTTGATGAACAAAGATTTAAGTATCTCATAACAACTATTGGGATGACAAACATTGATTAGATTACCTCTTTTGAAAACCTTTTAATATGTAATGTTCTATGTCAATACAATTTAAGCCCTATTATAGAAGGTCTCTCTGAAATTTTCTAAGTATAAATTTCTTCCAAAGAGAAATTAACCCTCAGAAGTTATTTCATATCTTCCGAAGCAAAATTTGTCAAAGTATAATTTTCTTCTCGGAAGAAGCGATTGATCTCATATTAGATCTACTTCCGAGGCTTATACACACTCTCCATTCAGAAAGCAATCCTGACCTTCGGAAGCAAAGTCTTTGCTTCGGAAGTAAGAATTGCCTTCGGAAGACAAGTTACCTTCGGAAATGTTTTATATTCGGAAGAGATATTTTATTGTGTAACGGAAATCTCTTGGGCCCCACACTGTAAAAAGCAAAGATTTTGTTAATGATGTCGGATTATTTAACTGATTTTAACCTTACCGCCACTGTCATTTCTTCCACTAAAACATCACATCATCTTATCCTAACCCCCATTATCGCCTTCCCACCCTCTTTTAAATAATCATGACTATTCAATTTCATCTTCTTACTTGAAATTTTTTACTGCCCTAGAAATTTTCTCCACTCCAACATTACCCAAGCTTAAATTCATCCTGATTCACCTTTCTCCGATGACACTCAACCCTCAGCACTACCAAGTCGCACTTCTTGATTCTTCAAGAGATGTTGACTTCTCTAAAATCATCTCCTTTCTCACCCAATCATCTTACTACACAGCCCTTACCGTTAACCCCACTATTTACTCCAATCAAATGGCCGAATTTTGGGGAAATGGTCGAGTCGAAACCCTAAACGGGATTTGTGTACTAAGGTCTAGCATTTATGGACAAGAGTTGGTCATTACTGAACAACTTATCAGGGAGCATCTCGAGCTTCATGATGAAGGAGCTCCTACTGAATTCCCCAAAGAAGATTTAGACAGCACTTATATCCTCATGGGATATGGTGGAGAAGTGAGCAGGTCGACAGTCTACAAGTACAACTTCTCCTACAACTGGAAGTTCCTCCTGCATGTTGTTCTCCACTATCTGTCCAGCAAATTTGGGGGATGGGATCAAATCCCTTATGAAGTAGGATGCTTAGTTCATGGACTGGTGAGAGGCCTCCGCTTCAATTACTCAAGATTTGTGTTCATCAATCTCATTAGGAATCTTCAAAGGGAGACATTCTTTATGTATCCCCGATTCATTCAACACATAATCAACTGTGAGTTGGAACATAATATGCTTGTTTGTGCAGCTGCTCTGACTGTCCCTCACATGAGGCCTACCATATTCAAGACTTTGAAGAAGGTGTCCACCAACTTCACTGGAAGGTACACTTCTCTACTTCTAGGTATGATTAAGCGCATAGCTCCCGGTGACATCCCTGTTCACCCCACAGGTGATGAACCCACACTAGCAACCACCTCCATAATGCCAACACTACTTTCTCTACCCATCACCATCACATACCAGAGACGCCCTAAACGAACCCTTGTTCAATCAACTCTGATTGAGCAAGCACCTCCTATTTAATCCAAAAAGACTAGAGTGGAAACATGGGCTCCCACTCAGTCTGAGGTCTCACCATCCTTCTCATTCGACCTTAATTTGGGTTTTGAGTCTCCTCAGTCTCAAACCCATGAGCCCGACACCCAAACCAACAGCCCTCAGGATGAGTATCTACACTCTTCTGAGCAGCCAACAAGGGACAGGCCCACCAAAGGCTCAATGCCTGCAGACATTGACCAAGGTCTCGGGTCAGTAGGCTTACCATCCCTATGCTTTACTGACCTTCTTTTTAAAACTGATGAAGAGATAACATCTCTCCATGGCAATGAAATTGATCTACAACACCCTCTCCAAGATCAACAGAGCCCAGAGAGATCCCTTATCTCTAGCCCCCATCAACAGCCCATAACCGAGTTGAGTCCCACTGATATGGAGGGGACTCATAGAGATTCAACTGCCACTATAAAAGGTGTCTCAATGGACCCTATGGACAATGGTAACATATCTGAGACTGAATTTGTGGCAACCATGCCGTTTGATGACTCTGAAAGAGACATCATTCTGCAAGGGAAACCAAGGTGCCAAGAAACCACATCTGGTGGTGAGGCTGAACATACTAGGTATGTTACCTCATCTCCCTGTGATCCTTCAAAAGAAGATGAGGGAAGCATGCAACTCCTCATAAAAAACCTTCTGTCTAAAGTCTCAAACCTTGAATCCTTGGTTAGGACTTTAGAAGAAAGGTCCGCCACTCAGCAACTTGAGACTGTCAATCTTAAGGCTCAACTAGCTAAGAAATAGACCGAGAGATCTGTTAGGCATGTACCTGTTCAGGTCTTATTGACTTCTTCCTCTAGCTCATCTAGCTCTCAACATGATGCTATCAAAAAGGGGGAGAATGTTGAGAGACAAACACTTGAGGACCCACAAACTCAAACTTCAACCTCAACATCTTCTACTCCTGTCATCACTTTGTTAGAGCCATCTCAAGTTGTACTTCAAATCGACCCAAAGATGCTCAGAGATCTCTACAGACTCTTCACCAAGTTTTTGTTGAGATCCTCTACTGATCAGCCAAGCCCAGATGCTGCAATGATTTACTTTGGAGCTGAAGAGCTTCAGAGGCTTACTGCCCCTTCTACCATTATGGAAGAAGTTGGTCAACCCAAGGTCCACATGGAACCTAAGATTCATTTCGAAGGGGAAATGGGGACTGATGGCCCAGTAACTAAAACAGTCGGGACAGAATCTGCATTTCCTCAAACTTCTGAAGCTGAAGTTAAAGCCTTGAAAGAACAAGCTGAATCTTCCGAAGCTGAAATGGAAGCTGCGGAAGGACTGTTTAAGATGTCCAAGGAACTAATCATCATAGATGCAATCCTAGAATGGCATCTGAGGTGAACAGTGAGGACTTTCTAAATCTACCTCTATCCCAGACACCCTCTCTACCTCTCTCACAATCAGAATCCACTCTCTAAGAACCACTACAGTCAGGCTCTTCAAAAGATAACAAAGGGAAAAAGAAGATGACTACGGAAGAGCTTCAGGAAGAGGAGAAGATTGAGAAATTAAAAAAGAAAGGAAGACTTCCAACTGAGAAGTTGCTAGCTGCTATACAAAAGCAGCTACAACCAATCATGAGGTTGTCAATAATAAAAGGAGAGAAGATAATTGATCAGCTCATCCAATTGGGAGCTGCCAATGAAGAAACACTCCTGCTACCACTAAAGGAGTTGGTGGAACTGGAAAAGGCAACCAGACTGCAACTTGAAAAATAACAAGAAGTAGCTAGGTTGGCCTTAGAGAAAGAGAAAGAAGAAGAACAGAAGAAGGTTGACTTGCAACAGAGAGAGATAGGATAAAGTTCCTAATCTCTAGAGGCTTCAATCTTCAAGAACTCTCTCCACACAACAATAAAACAATCCTTTGGCTCTACAACAAAGAGCAGGATCAAATGGAGAAAGAGAGAAGAAAGGCTGCAAGAGAAAAGCTAAAGGAAAGGAAGAAGAAGGAGGAAGAAGCAAAGACCTGGATGAAGGACTATCTCTGGGCTCATGGCTTATCTAGAAGGCAGGTGGGTCCCATGTCAAAGAGGACACTCCAACAGATTGCCAACGAAATCAAGGCTGACATCCGCTTAGGAAAGAGAAAAGAGATGTACAGAAGGATAAAGGGGATGACCCTCACTGCAACTACTCAACCACAACCTAATCCCTCACCCTCACCCTTCACCATCAAGACCGAGCCCTTCACCCTTGAACCCACATCCTTACCCTCACCCGTTTCATCACCTCAACCACCTAAACTTCCCATCCTTCAACCAAAACACTTCCCAAAACCTCTGAACCAAAACTTACCCAACAACCATCCCTTTAGCCTTCTCAACATCTCTCTTTTGAGGAGTTCAAGGTGATCAAGACTAAGCTCATCAATTGCATAACTTTGAGCGAAGTCTCATGTGAAGAAGATTCTATCAATACCACCAATGTTGATGGATCTTCTTGTTCCCTCACAAGAGATCAATTCCTTGATTTACCAAGAGGAACATTGGACCAGGCAGCTAGACTTCTAGGTCTCAACTTAGATTCACGGAATGATGAAGAGAAGAAACTTAGAAGGAAACTGGTGACTCTACTGGATACTAAGAAAGATGACAAGATTCCGAGTTAGTCTTTTATGCCTTGAAAAGGAATATTCCGGTGGAGGTTCGATGAAACTTCTCACAATTTTGTTGTTGAGAGGGAGAATGGGGAAGTCAACAGACTTAATGCAACCTCTCTGTTACACTCCAGCAGATTTGATATTGCTGAGTTAGCAAAGAAGCCATTCTCCACCCCTCCAGATTTAAATGCAAAAATAACACTATTAATAATAATGAATCAAAAACTAACAATAGATATCGTTTAATTCACATTAACTATTTACATATATTTAAATTAATTATTACAAATGTATATAATGATTGATAACAAATATATAAATTAACTTTTTATATGTGTTTAACTTTGTTTTATATATGCATTAACTATTTACATATATGTAAATTAATTATTACAAATGTATATAATAATTGATAACAAATATGTAAATTAACTTTTTATATGTGTTTAACTTTTTTTTATATGTATAAATTAAATAGTGTACTTAAATTATTTATATATGTTTATATGAATTGTTTTATATATGTGCAAGTCAAATAATGTCATCTAACTATATATATACGTGTGTAAATTAACTATTATACATACGTATAAATTAAGTAGCGAATTAGTTATTTACATATACATAGACCATTAACTATTAACATATATGTATATTAAATATAACATATATTTACCTTCGTTTAACATATGTGTATAAATTTATTATTTGCATATATGTAATATAATTATTTGTGTATGTTTAACTTTGTTCCAATCAACCAATCAAACATAAGCACATCATTTAAGAGTTAGAGGTCAAATGAAATACCTTTGAATTTATTATTTTTAATGTCATAGTTATTATTTTTCTACCGGCTCCTGATCTACTCCTAAATCCATTTATTTCCAACTACAAGATTAAAAATGTCCTGAATCTATAAAGAAGAGAATACCTATTACACACACAAATACCATTAGGTCAAATGCATATTGGTTATTGTTTTAGGTACTTGACACCACCTTCTGACCACTAAAAGTAATACACATGCCTTAGATTTAGTTGATGTTATACACATATCTACAAATTATTAATTAAACATAAATTTTGAGAAGTATAAAATTATATACTATGAATAAAGCAACTGCATCTGAAGTAGCTTTTCTATCTTCTGCCATGCAGGTCATGTGAGTTTTTGCTTTAACCCCTCACCAGTCACCATTACTCTTTTGCCATATATCGAAATTTATTTCTGGATCTTCATTTTGAGAAAAAGTTAGAGAGAGAGTGGACCCTCCGGAGCTAGTGTGCCTGCCTTGGCTGTTGCCGGGAGCGGCCCTCCGCCTGCAACTCCCGTGGAGATACCTCGGCCTCACCACGTGTTTCGTCTTTTGTGTTTTGCCACCTGGTTGGGTGTTGCCGGTGGTGGTTCGCCGCTGCTCTGGTGGCGTCCGGTCGTTACCTGATGGTATCCGGCCTGTTGCTGATCGTCGATCTTCACTAACTTTGGCAATGGCTTTGTTTCGGGTTTTGGTTTGGGTCTTTTGCCTATGGTGGCAGCTGTTTGCAAGTCTTTGGGTGGTTTCATCGTTATCATTTATGTTCGCGGTTGCGCGGTAGTCATGGGGTTCCTAGAAATGTCCAGTGGCCACTAAGGTTTCTGGTGGTGTCCGATGGTGGTCCAACCAAATGGCGCTCGATGGCCACCCTTTAGGGTTTCGAGATCTGGTTGCCTTGCCGTGGTCGATGCCGCTTTCCGGTTGTACCTCGTCGGCCGCCGATATGGTCTCCTTGCCGTCGTCAACGTTGCTTCTCGATTGTACATCACCGGCCGGTGCATGCCGTTCTTTCCCGACCTCCACTTAGTGTTCTTTTCGGCGTTGGTGGCCTGTTATCAACTTCATATTGATAGTGCCGGTGGCGGCGGTGGTGAAGGTGACCAACTTGATGTGCCCCATTTAAGACTGCATATGGTTCCTTGATGATGATTCTGGTTGGTTTGTGGTTTGTCGATCATGATGAGGTTTGCATTCGTTTCCGTGGGCATGACTGGAATGCACACCCGTGTTCATAAGCATGGCCTGGCTAGCGGTTCTGAGCCTGATAACTGCAAAATTATCTTTATCGTAACGTGTTAGTTGTTGTAGTGTTTGTTTCGCTATGATTGTATTCGAAAAAAAATATCAGTTACCGTGGTGTGGCAACCCATTATGGTCTGCAACCGTAACTGTAATTCGATATTGTGCCTACCGTTTGATTTGTGATACATATACGACTACGATGGATTACCTGAAACCTACAAACACGCACAATGTGTGTGCACATATTTCCAGCTACTTTATATAATTAGATTACTACTTTATGAGTAGCAAAACCAATTAATAGTACATATTTTTGAATAAATTGCCATTGACAGGACCAACAACAAAATTATACAACAACCAAGCTTTTTCAAAATAAGATAATATCCACTAAAATTGCATGTATGTGTTACATATTTTCTATGTGGGTTCAAATGAAATTTCACACATATTCATATGATCGACTACCATGAACACAATATTCGTATGTTTGCTTTCTCCCTAAAATTTGAAATAGCGGAGCAATGTGGGAGTGATTTTTAAAACAATTGGAGTAGGAGAACATGTTTAAAGGAAGTTTGCATTTGATTTCTGTCACAGCCCGAAGGAGGGTGGAATGTCATAGGCTAGCAACATATATGGCATCAGAAACTAACCATCATAAGAGCATATAAGAAGAGAAATCACATAGCATTACATTTAAAGAACAATTCTGGTTATAAAAATCCAGCGCAGGTCACATCAGTAATAACCTAGTTCAAAATAAAACCATGAGTTTAATAAACATCAAATTAATACAAGCTAAGTGATGCCATATGGTAGTCACGAAACTAGGTCATCCATAAAAGTTTTCCGGCCAAAACCAAGCTTCCATCAAGGGTTACCTAAAACATGCTCCAAAATATTTTATGTCAACTAAAAATTGGGGAATCCGAGTGCTTAAAGTTTAAAAACAAAATGATTCATTAGAATCCATAAGTTGATTTAAAAAAATAAGTATCATTATTGTGGGGTCACAATCTACCCTGCACTCAGTCCTGGCTAGTCTTTTTGAAACTTATGTTAATATCGGTTAATCCTGTTAGGAAAACTGAGCCTCAAATACAACATACATGTTGGATGGTTCACATTAGTATCTTATAAAACCTATTACATGACACAAACTACGCTGTAGGATCTCAGTGTGGTACCCTTCCTATTAAGTCATGGGGTAATGACGGTAGTCATTGTGTGTGGGGGATTCCTCAAGTAGATCTACCCATATAGGACAAACGGTTCACACAAGAATTAATGATTATGATACAAGTTAGAGCAGGTTCTAACATTAACCACAACATATATAAGTATCATACAATAGCAAAAAAATTATTTTAGTTCAAACAAAGCATTTTTCATCCTAAATCAACGGTTCTTCGAGCACATAAAAGATTTAATTCTAGAACCATAGCATCAATATTCAAGTAGTAAGCTATTTTGTAGAGTAATTATAGGTGTAACTAGATGTGTTTTAGGGTTAAAAGTTCATCTAGCTTCGATTCTTTAATGTTCGCGTCATAAAGTTACTTTTTGTAAAAAGTTAGTGTTTCTTAATTTCAATGACATGTTTTTAAGATTTTAATCAGCTTTTTAAAGTGATATTAAGTTTAGCAAGTATTTTTAGTCAAAGGGTGCTCGAATTTTTTATAAAACTTCAGAATTTACACTTTAGTCCGTAAAGTTTTTACCTTAAAGTTCGTTTTCTTTCATTTCTTGACTTTAATTGTCCCCTTATAAGTTTATAGAAGTTTAATATTATATTTTTAGCTATTTTAACTCCAATTTTCCAGAATTTAGCTTGGGGAGTTTAAAACACAAATTTTTAGTTACCAGTTATGGTAAAACCAACAACATTAAGCATCTAGTTTTAAATCTTTATTTTTCAACCCATAACCCTTTAATATTATTTCTAAGGACTTCTAATAAGCTCTATAATCTGTTTAAAAGGTGTTTCTGAGCTATTATAAGGAAAAGATTCGTTTTTAAAGTAACCTGTTTAAAACTCCTTTTTACCCGAACCGAACAACCAAATACATTTTCTTCCAACTTTTCAAAAAAATCTTATGTTTAGATTTCTAAATTACTGATGTTATTTTTATTGCTTTTAGGCTTCTTATTTTAGTTATAAATTTTAATCCGAAAATCTCCCGATTTACGCTTATTTTTGTTAAATAACTCCAACAAAATCACATTTTTAACCCAATAAATCACCAGTCCGATTTTTATAATTAAAAAATTATTTTAGCAACTGGAAAATTTTAATTTCTAATTTTTTCATATTTTCGCCAAGTTCATCGATTATTTCCACTTTTTGGGTCACCAAACATGCTCATTAAGTCTGTTTATCCATTCTTTTTACATTTTCAGCCATCATCACCAAATTATAACATTTAAAATTAGTAAAAAAATGGATATAAGTATTAGTTCGAGGAATTTTCATGTATGGCATAGTTGTTGCTTTTAAATGGTGTTTTACACCATTTACACATGTGTAATCATCAAAAATTGTACATACGTTACCAAATCATTTTGTAACTTTCAAACCAGATTATAATAATGTTCATAGGCTGGTTTTAAGCTGTTTTTAACATATGTTGAGATGGTTTTTAAAACAAGTGGGTTTTTGGTGCTAGAACACACAAAAGAGGGTTTCCAAGGTGATATCTTGTGAATATACCTTTTGTGAAGTTGTGAGTCCCACAAAAATAATGACATGGACGTAAGTTTATGTTTGAACAAGAAAAGTTTTTGTAGAATAAAGAAGTAAAACTCAAGAAATAGCTTCATTCGGGTATGATGATACTTACACTTTGGATGTTTCATGTTTTTGAGAAGATTTGAAGGGTATGGGAGCTTTTGGTTCTTGAACTAAGGCTGGAGCTCCTTTTTCTTGCAAGAACCTTGCACAAAAGCTCACCAAATGCCACTTTCTAGCTTATTTTGCACTTGGTTGATATTGTGGTGATGCTAATCTTCAAAAATCTTGGGTTGGAACGGAGAGGAATTGCACGTGTGTGTGTTCTTGACTGGAAGGTTTTGAGAGAGAGAGAGTGGAGGTGGTTGCATATATGGGGAAGAGGTGGAAGTGGTTTTTCTAGAATGAAGAGGAGAGGGGACTAGTGGGAGTGGGGGCGGCTGAGTTTGGGGTTTGTGGTGGTTTTTAACTAATTTTTTTGTTGTAAATTAATAAGTGGTGTAAAAGTTGTTGTGTAGTGTATTATTTATGGTGGTAGTTTCTAGTTTTATAAGTTTTTAAGCGTAATATATATATATCCTCGTAATATATATCATCGTGGTTGACATTTTCTTCTTGTGGTGTTTCTGGTTGTGTAGGTGGTTGGTTTCCACCATGGTTCCTAGTTTGTCTAGCTTGTCACACCCCAACCTTGACGGCGGAATCGTCGAGATGTGAGGGTTAAGATTGTTCACAGCCACATAACGCTATATTTAAGTGTAAATATTAAAATTATAAATTTCAAAAGGCATTACAAACATAAGTCTCAAAACATGAAATAATCCCAAATAAAACAAAACATAACATAATATTTATTTATTTAACTAGGTCCAAGTCCTAGTTTTATTTCCAAGCTTCAAAAGTCCACTTTAAACTTAGGGATTTCCTGAAACATGATAAAAATAAAAGGGTCAACTATAAATAGTTAGTGAGTTTCCAAGGTTTTTATACATAATATGATAAAGTTACAAGTAGCAATTCATGTCATAGGTCATAAGCAAGTAAGGTTATAGAACACATATCGTCACAACCAAACCTCGACTTGATTACAAGTATAAAAGATTGGCTAAGTGTATTTGGTTCCCATGATGAACAAGCATACGTCATCAGGAGCCGGCAATACCTCGGCTTTAGCACCAAATAGGCTTGTCAGGCCCAAAGATCTAAGACGTTGTCAGGCTAGCAATAGTTAAAGATTGTAAACAAACTATGTATCTCATATAATCACTTACAATACACAAATAACCATGACAAAATAATAAGTTGAATTGCATGTGATTTACAAGTCTCAAATGTGTATAAGTGTATCATGTATAAGCTATCATGTTTCACCCCAATTAGTGTGAAAATATGAAAAAAAGGGGCAAGGAAAACTCACATGGACAAATAATATATATCAGATGATTAATAAGAAATAGCAATCGTCGTTCCAACGTAAAGTCTTCTCAATACACCTAATTATATAGATATTACAAGATTTAAACTTAAACATAATGGGTTAACTAATTAATGAGTACTAGGCTTAAGTGGATTTTGAGGTTTGTTAAATAATTATATTTAACAAATGAAAATCATTTATATTTTCTAAAAATATATATTTATATTTTATACAAATTATGTGAAAAAGAAATAATTATAACATTTTGAAAGTTTCATAAAGTTTGAATAGATTTTTATAGCAAAAAGAATTAAGTACTATCAAACAATATTAAATTAAAAGAAACATTTTGAAACAATAACCATTTTTAGTTATTATTTGTAATCCATTTTATTATTCATGAACAATCTTTGTTAAAATGTTTTATTAAAAATAATTACTTAAACTAAAAGAGAAATACAGAAAATATATGGTGGCTT
The DNA here is from genome assembly GCA_025506515.1 of Flaveria trinervia. NCBI lineage: Eukaryota > Viridiplantae > Streptophyta > Magnoliopsida > Asterales > Asteraceae > Flaveria > Flaveria trinervia. Next base: position 40,187,098 of record CM046446.1, read on the forward strand.
TTCGAAAATATTTAAAGTTTATAAAATAATTTTTATATATATTAAAACGTTTTTATAATTTAATTAAGGGTTAAAACCCTTAAAAATATAACATGATGGTGCCCGGTTCGAACCCAGGACCTCATGTGTGTGACTAAGTGATTTAACCAGTGAACCAGGCTCTCAGCCGCGGTATAAACTGGTTTTTAATTCTTAAAACAACCAACAATTATAAATCCCCAATTCTACATAAACCCTAGAATGTTTTGATCTAAATTGAAGATCAATTCGAGTTTGTTAGCCAAATTAATCATAGGGCTTTTGTTCATTAAGAAAAACCGAGGGTGATGATGTGATTTACTCACTTGATTGAGATCGAATCGATGCCCTTTGGTGTAGAGCAGGTCGCGGCCAAGAATCGAATTTGATGGATATGCAAACGATGATGGAAACCAAATTGAACTCGTGGGAGGCTTCGAATAGTGTTCTTGATGCAAAACCCCCCAATCAATTGGAGTTTAAAACACTCGGAAGGTGGCTCTCGTTTAGCTTGCAGGTCCGCGACGAACAGGGTAATCGAACAAGGTGAATTCGTGGGTTTCAGGTGTAATTGGTACTTGCAACCGATTAGACTTAGATAAACGTTCGTTAGTGTTGAATTAATTGACTTATTATTGGTGATTAAGGCTTGAATGATTATGGAGTTTAAGGTTTCGGTTATACATTCAATTGGAGTTTCTAACCGGTTGATAAACGCATTTAAGTGACATCTTTAGGTTCGAATCATGTTTCCGATCGGTTGCCACGATTTTGGGGGTTTCAATTCGAAGGAAAATTGAGGTTTTAGGGCCACCGGACTCCGGCAGGAGGGTGGCCGGAGTTGTGGCCGGAAAAACGCGAGTAAAGGGGTTTTGAGTTTTAAAATTTACATGTTTGATCCCTGTGGTTTTAACAGTTAGCATTTTATGTACAAACTTTAATATTAAAGTTTCTAAATTTGGCATTAAATCCCCCTTGTAGTTTAATAGTTGTCATTTTATGCTTAAAAGTTAAAATTTAAGTTTCCAAATTGGCAAATAGGCCCTCTTTATTAACTTCAAGCTTAACATTAAACTAACTTGTTAACTTTTATAACTTGACATTTATATTATTATTATTATTATTATTATTATTATTATTATTATTATGGTAACAATATTATTATCAATGTTAAGCAAATTAGTTTATTAACTCCCAATTTAACTCAACAAGCCCTCAAAGTTTCATAAATGACATAAATGATCCTTACAAGAACTTAACAAGGTTAACGCCTAATTTAACAAAATTACAAGATGCTACATAGCTTCCTTATTTCTTATTCTGATAGCTCCTCTCCTTCCAATATGAACTCCTTGTTTAGGTGGCATTTTGGTGACAAGAAAGATAAACTTATTTAGCATTTCATAAATTTGGTTTCAAGTATCCCATTACATCAATTTTTATCCTTATTAGTCACATTTACCAAGTACATGAGAATTATATTACACACTACATGACATGTATAGATGTATCATTCAATTAGCAAGGAGTGAATTATCTACTAGGCAAACAAACTAATTTCCTGTCACATGGTATTGCGCATTCACTCAAATCAACCTACAAAAGTTACCATCATAAAGCAAAAGTTCATAAATAGTCAAATGTAGCATCAACCAAAAGAGGTAGTAGTAGTGACATAGTTTCACAAATTGGAAACAAACCAACCTGAGTTCTTCTTCTTCTTTTGCTCTTGCTCCAAGCACTAAACATCATGAGACACCATCATTGTCTGGAACTGTGCGGAGTGGGAGGTTCACGTACCGTGCTAAAGAGTCACTTCGTGTCACTGAATGGTCCAAAGTATGTCACTCAACGTAGGTTCCGAAGGACCAAAATCACTAGCCCGGCGGCTAGACTGGGAATAGGGATCTCCAACAAGGACACTCAAACCGTCATACATACTACAAATAGTGGCATCTAATACTTATCGTGCGGGTGATGTTTGGGCGGGTCAATCATTGGAGGTGCTAGTGCTGAAGCCATTGTAGGAGGAGGTGAAGGGGGTGGAATCCTAAAGGAAACAGATGCTCCTAGCCTAGCGCTCTTATGGGACGTGTGATGACACGCGTGCCTCAATTTTCGATAGGTGGATCAGGTGAGATAGTAGGTGTAGTGACGTATGGAGAGTGGGGATATGTTTGGCTCCTATCTAGGGATGAGCGTGAAGAGTCCTTCAAGGTTTCTATGTCATCTGATGTCACTGAAATTCATTCAGGATGTCTGCATCTTCGCATCTACTCCTTGTACTATGACTAAGGTGTTGTCCTCCTAAGACATCCATCTGGGGCAGTCTCGTCAGCTGGGCATGCAGGTGCTTTTCCCTTGTCGGTCATGGTCTTGAAATCATGTAATATTTTCATGAGTACTTTGATTCTCATAGTTCTTGACACTAATAATAATAATTGTAATAAGAGTAGTGATGGTAGTAGTATCAATAATCAATAGTAGCATCAACTTATAACATACATAATTGTCAGTTTAGAGAAAAATGTTTCAGACCACAGAAAGATAAATTCCTTGAATCATCTACTTTAAATAAAAATATTACAACACCACCTAAGGGTTCATGCCGGAATTTATGTGTCTGGTAAATTCATGATTATGTTAATCAAGTGTAATCATTAATTTTCCCAACCCGCTTATTCTGACATGTTCCATAAAAGGATAGTCCTAAGGTATCAGAATTGTAGCCTCGAGTCTACTATGGTATTCCCGACTTCTCTAGAATCTTTGGCTCTAATACCAATCGGTCACACCCCAGGTCCAAGGAGAGTGGAACGTCATAGACATACAACATACATGGCAACGAAAACTAACCATCATAAGAGCATAGAAGGAGAGAAATCACATAGCATCACTTTTAAATAATAATTCCAGGCTATAAAATTCGAGCCCGTGTCATAACAGTAATAACCCAGTACAAACTAAACCCATGAGTTTAATAAACATCAAATTAAGTGGTCCGATAGTAAATACAAGCTAAGTGATTCCATGTGGTAGTCACTGAACTAGGTCATCCATAAGAGTTTTCCAACCAAAACCACACTTCCATCAAGGGTTATCTAAAAACATGCTCAAAAAGATTGTATGTCAACTATAAAGTTGTTGAATTCAAGTGCTTAAAGATTAAAAGAAAAGGATTCCTTAGAATCTATAAGTTAATCATTCCTTTAAGCAGATGGGATATGAGGGAGATTCTTTGTAAAGACCTTTAGGAAAGAGAAGGTCTCATCCCAGTGGAGATTCCTGCTCCATGTGGTCATTCACAGCTTATCAAACAAGCATGGTGGATGGGACCAGATTTCTGAGCATCTCTCCTTCATAATCCATGGAATGGTTCAAGGGGTCAAATTTAGGTATTCTCAGTTTGTTTATACCAATTTACTTGAAAATTTAGACTCCTTAGAATATTACATGTTTCCTAGATATGTTCAGTACATTCTTAACTATGAACTGGGCTCACAGTTGAGGGAAATAGGTAACATTCTTAAATTGGGACAGATGAAGCCCGACATCTTTAAAATACAGAGAAAGCCCATTATTGGCTTCTTTGGGGTAGAAAGAGCCCTAGTCCCAAAAATGTTAGAGCTCATTGCTCAAGGTGACAACCTAGCAGCATAAGCTAGTGTTGAACCCACACCTGCTACCTCCCAACCACCCACACAGCCTAAAATCACCCTCACTTACCAAAGAAAATCCAAAGAAACTCCTGTTCAGACTATTCAGTCTGAGGAGGCCCCCATACACTCACCTTTACAGGCAGAAGTGGGCATTAGAGCTCCCATTTCTCCTGATGAGCAGACCACTCCCATCTCTTCAAGAATCAGTGCTGAGGTTCCTCATGCTCAGTCTGAAGAGCTCATTAGCCTAACTGCCTTAAGCCATCACTCTAAGTCTTAACACTTAAGTGATCAACCTTTAGGGGACAGTTACCACCCCCAGCCTATAGATCTCAACCAACCAATTCCCAACCTTGATTTCTATACTGATGAAGATCTAGGTTTCAGTGAGTATAATGAGTCTCTCTTCTTTACCCCTACTCTAAGAGAGATGAATGCTCCTAAGTCTCCTATATCTATCCCACATCAATCACCTACAACTAAGGTGGACACTTCTGAACCTGTTTAGGATGTCCATATGGAAGAGGCTCTCACTTCTGAAAGTGATTACATCATTAAGACCTCAACCATGGCAACTCAGCCCACTGACATCTCAACTGAGATTGCTAGTAAGCATAGGAAACCAGCAGCCAATAACCTGAAGCTGCTGGTGAGAAGAGGACTTTGGTCCAATCATCTCATCCCCCAATGATTGTTCTAATGAAGATGAGGGGAATCTAAGACTAAAGGTGCACAAACTGACTAATACATGCACCTATTTAGTCTCAAAGGTCAGTCACCTTTAATCTCAGGTGACTACCTTACACAACAGGATCAATGATCAGCAACTTGAGATTCCATATCTTAAGGAAAAACTAGCTGAGAGACCCTTAAGAAGAGCTCAACTAGGAACACAAGAACCTATGGAAGTTATTGACCTATCTTCCAACTCACCTATGCAAGTGGGTGATGCTACCCAAAAGGGGGAGAAAGTCATTACAGCCACAGAACCTGGGAGTTCTTCAGAGAGAGCGGACATTGAGGACTCACCATCCTCACTTGCAATTGTACATTCTCAGCAACCTCCTCAAGTTCACATTGATGTGGACTACACAGACTCCTTTATACAGAGTCTGTTTGAGGATGGGACACCAAGGGCTATGTCATCTTCACCATCTTCAAATCATATCATTAGGTGGAGATATGACAACATCAGGAAAGCCCTAATCATCATAAGAGTTCAAGGACAGCAAGAAGTCTTCAATTTTCAGACTTTGAACTACTATGAAGGTCTGGATTTAGTCAACATGCCACTTGTCAACCCAAGCAAATCAAGACAAGCTGACAGACTGGCTCAAAGAATCCAAGAAAGGATCACTGCATAGTTCAACTTAAGAAGGAGACTTAGGCAATCAGGCAATGCCATCGGTCAACTGGATGTTGAGGCAGACCCTAAGATTAGTTTCATATGGGAAACCTCGACTGAAGGCCCAGGGGCAGAACCTGAGACCCCTGTCTTATCATCATCAACTGCTGCAGAGATCCACACTCCTATTGAGACACCTGCTGGTGAAGGTACTTCTCAACATCTCTCTTGCCAGAGCTCAGAAGCTGCATCAAGAAATGATGGCCAAAGCTCTCTCCACCCTAAGTCACAAAGGTCTGTGAGTGACAAAGGGAAAAGAAAGATGACATCTGAGGAGATTGAAGAGAAGGAGAGAGAGAGAGAGGAAAAGGAGGCTGAGGGGAGAAAGTTCCTCTGCTGAGTCTTCAAGACTTCTGGAGTCTGCTATCAGGGCTGGTCCCATACTAGATACTCAGAAAGATGAGTTAAGGCCAGTCAGGATAAATTATCTGCAAACAAGGAACTATGACATAGACATGTCATCTCTCTCCCCTTAGATGAGTTGAATGAACTGGTTGACCTGGAAAGGTCAAAGGAGAAGAAGGAGATAGAAGATGCAGAGCTTCTAGTACAAGTGAAAGAAGAGAGAAGAAGAAAAAGACTATACAAAGATATGCCTACCCTCTCCCCGGTTCAAGAAAGTCCTGCACAAGAAGATTTGGTTCAACAAGAACCTCAGGTAGTAAAAGAAGAAGAGAGGATCAAGATGATCAACTACCTGAGTGCCACAGGCTTCTATCAGGCAGATGCATTTCTTCCCTTGTCCTATGACTATGTTGAGTTTGAGTACTTAAAACAGCTTGAACTTGAGATATTCAAGGGTAGAAAGACAACAAAGAAGAAGCTAAGGGAAGAAGCTACAAAATCAAGAGCTATCATCCAAAAGAGAATGAAGAAGTCTGCTGATAGGCAGAGGATGATGAGCTTCTTGAAGCTATATGGATTCTCCAAAAGGAGACTTGGCCCCATGTCTCTATCCACTATGGATGAGCATATTAGGGTGATCAAGCAGAAGATCAAAAGTGGAGAGCTCATTGACTTACATCCACTCCAAGTCAAGCTCCACCTGAAGTGGAGGTTAAGGTTGAACAACCAGAGACAACAGAACCTGGACCTCCTACTGAAACTCAATAAGCTTCATCTTCTGATCCACAGCAGGGTCAACCTCCTTCTCCTTCTGAGCCTGAGAGAGAGGAAGTCCCAACTGAGAAAGATAATGAAGATCAATCTGGTACTGTAGGCTAGTGTTCTTAGTTAAAATCTACAAAGAGAAAAAAGAGGATGGATTCTAAACCAAAGCCAAAGAAGAAGAAGACTGCACCCTCTTCTAAACCCCAAGATGAGTCAGAACATCCTGAGGTTGTGCAGCCAGAGGATGCTACATCAACTCCAATTCAAACAGCTCCTCTAGCATCAGGAAGACCCATCTTGTCTTGGACATACATCACAAATCCAGAAAGATGACATGTCATTAGAGATCAAGGCACTGAAGACATTTACACATGGCAAGATATGTTTCAGTTGCCTCTGCATGACCTCTTTGATATGAGAAGACATTTTGATAGTCTGAAGGATCCTGATCATCTTATGACGAAAGGATTGGTGATCATCCTAATGAGGACTGTTGATATCTGAAGTCTACTAAGTGTTTTGGTAGCATCAGCCTAAGGGGAGTTTGTAGAGATTAATGAAGAGGCTGATGCAACCTAAACATCCAATGTCTATCCTGCATGCTGCATAAGTGCTATGAAGAAGAATGCTTAGGAAGTTTTACACATGCATCAGAAATCTTTTAAGTGTGAAATCTTCCGAAGCCAAATATGAAGTCTTCTGAAGCTTCAACTCATGAAGACAGATTTCTTCCAAAGACTTCTAACACATGCTTTATCTGATGTAATTTTCCATAAAGCTAGACACCTTTTCGCTACACCTTTGTAAGGTCACCAACTTTACAATTGATTTTGTTTTGTGTCTAGTCAATTGTATCCAGCTGGCTTCCAAGTATAGTCGGCTGTAGGATGTAGTATAAGTCTCTCATGTTCTTGTATCTTTCCATCATGCTTTGTAACACTTGTAATAGAACATAGAGAAAGCAATATACTGCATTCTTGAAAACTATACACTTGTGTTTTGTCTCTTACATTACTTGTGTTCTTAGTATCTTATTGTGGTTAATCCAGTTTTACTGTTTTATTAAGTTCTAGTTAATCTCCTTTTTGTGTTGTTGTGTTGTAATTGTCCCCGTCACTGGTCCTGCAATTATCTTCATCATTCGTTCATTTCGTACTTTTATTATCTTACGTTTTCATCTAGGTCATGTCATGTGCTTAACCCCCCTCTAGAGCACCAAGCAATTCATCTAGGGTTAAGCGATAAGGACCCCATACATCTGGTCATTCATAAAGATTGAACCCCTGTGTGCATCCTCATGGGGTATTTAACTCGCACACAGTTGAGCTGACAACCCCTTATTTGGTGTGAACCTCCATACATATGCTTTATCACATGGATCAAGCCCCAGTGTGCATCCTCATGGGGTAGCTAACCCACACACGATTGAGCTAACACTCCTCATTGAGTGTGAACCTCCATACATTTTCTTGCAAGACTTTCTTACATTCGTTCGTTCATTAATACATGCATTCTTCATTTCGTTCCTCTTCTCATTATCTTCCACTTTACATTTCATAATACTTTTCGTTTCATTCATTAGCATACCACGTAAAGCCAAGGGAGAATAATCATACATAATAATAAGGAACATAACATACACATACAACAGCATCATACATGGCACCATACATACATAACATACCATTATGCATAAGCATCAAACATTCATTATAACATGCCCATCATAACATCTAAGACCTCCAAAGTCAACTTACATAGCCCCCTGGCAACCTCCAAAGTCAAAGTCTACATTCATCTTTTTCCCCAGAAAGTCAGAAAACATCCTAAGTGTTTATCCGCATTTGTCTTTTATTTATCCGCATTGACTATAGTTCATCCGCATTTGTCTCAGTTCATCCACATTTGTTCATGTTCATCTACATTTGCTCATCTGCATTGACCTTACTCATCCGCAATTCCCATACTTAGTCAATGTTCATCCGTATTTCATCCATTGCTCATCCGCATTGACTTACTTAGTGGTTAATGCTCATCTGCATTAACTGTCATCCGCATTGAGTTTCCATACTCATCCGCATTGACTTTCCATATTCATCCACATTGACTTTCCATATTCATCCGCATTGACTTTCCATACTCATCCGCATTGACTTTCTTTAGGTAGATTCTAAAACTTAAACGTATGGGCCTTAAAACATCAGATCTCAGTTCCCAATCACCATCTATCATATTCTAAGCTTAAGTCTTACCTTCTAAGACTTAGAAACACAACCATACGTCATCAAGCATGAACATAGCCAATCATTACATCATAACAATCACATACACAGATTCATTCATACGGGTATAAAACCCAGTTTTATAAAAACATAAGTTCATGCATTTCCAGCCCCAAAAATTAGTTAAAATATGTAAAAATGGGATTCTAGAACTCACCTTTGTAGCTCTTGAGTATGGTTTCTCCCAAACTTGTTTGCAATTGAGTTCAACCGCCTAGAAACCTACTAAAACATACCCGAACACATACAAACACACACAAGCACAAACCCGAGGACATAACTGGTTAAGAACACCATAAAAACAGGAATTATTACCTTGAATTCACCCTTTTCTTCTTGTTTCTCTTCAAAACCGTGAGTTCTCTGCTTCCTGCTACTCTCTCTCTAAAAAATCCGAGAATTGGTGATGTGTGTGACATATGAGCGGCCATACCACCTTTATCACCAACTTTTAAACTTTTTGTCCTTTTTGAAACTTTTAACCCTTAGACTTGGGTTTTAATTCCTTTTCCATCTTTTAATTCACTTTATTCATTCTTCCTTTGTTTTTAAGATAACTGGGTGTTACAGTAGTCAAGATGGGATTTGTCTCTCTTATTCGTTAAGAGTAAGATGTCTAAGGCCTGATAAAGTTAAATCAATAGAGAATGATCACTCTATGTCTCTTGGATTTAACATGACATTTGTGACAAAAGGATAGATGCTTGATTCACCTAAAACATTTCGAGTAAGGTACTTGAAGTGGATAATGTTATTGAATGGCACTTACTCATACGTATTAGGGGTAGTAAACCGTTGTTAGGTGGTATTTGCTGCTTGCACCAATCTTCTGTGAATCTTGTGCAAGTGGGAGATTGATGGATCTTGTATGCCCAAGACACATACAAGATTAATATGGTTAGTATGCTATGATCCAAGTCAGGTCATGCCCAATAACAAGCTAAACAACAACAATAAATATTTATTTGTTGATGAGATCATACAAATAAATATTGACACCAATTTAGAAAATGGGTTTTCTAAAACGTTGTTTTTGTAATAGAACAACATTATATGGATAATTTTTTCATGAGAAATTATTTGTTTCATTATATAAGTTGGTTAAATAATAACAAATAAAAGTGTGTTAATGTTATAAAATTAAAATAGGTTTTAATTTTATAACCTAATGGTTTAAAGAGTGCAATTTTATAAAAATAACAAAATGGGGGGAACCCATTTTGAATCTTAATTTCGGCCGCCCATGTGGGCTTTGATGGGGAATTTTGTCTTGGATACTACAGGACTTTCTCTACCCTTGCACTTTTCCATAAAACACACTCTCTCGCACATATGCATAGAACCTTTCTTTCTTCCTCCTTGGCTGAAAATTTCGAATTTCTTGGCTGGTCTTGAAGGAATTTCTTGGCTGATTTTCGGATTGTTCAAGAAGGAGTTGGGTCTTGGTGTTGTGCTCCCTAACTAGCTAGGTGTTTAGAAGAGCTTTTGGGTATACAAACTTGAGGCTTTTTCTATTGGGAGCTGGACATTGAAGAGCATTATCATCTTCATCTCATCCATACTTCAACTTCATCTCATCCATACTTCAACATCTTGTTCTTGAAAGGTAGTTTCAAGAGCACCCTATGGTTGTTCTTTTCATTTTGATAGCATGTCATTTCACATATATTAATGATCCTTGTGTAATACCCAGTTATTTATTTATCTTGAAGCCGACGAATGAAGAAAAATAAATAAAGTCCAAAGTCGAGGGACCAAACTCGCCAACGAGAGAAAGTTGGGTATGTGGTGATATTTGTAGGGAGAGGGCAGCCATTACCCTCTCCCCACACCCACATTTTTAGCAAACAAAAGAGAAGAAGAGAGAAAGAAGAGAAAAAGGGAGAAAAGTTGGTTCGGGTGAGCAAAATCGTTGAGAAACGGGTCAAATTGAAGCTCTTCTCGTTATGGTCATTTGTGTGAGTTCTAGGACCCCTCTTTTACACGTTTTTGGTTGATTTTGGGGCTAGAACACATCTGAAATCAGGTTTTTGAGTGCGCATGTGTTTGACCCGTTTGTGTATGTGTATGTGTGTGTATGATTCGTTTGGGTCTTGCTTTTGACCTTGTGTGTGCTTGAATGGTGTTGGGGTATGCATTCCTAAGGTTTACGATGGTTGATTTGGGCTTAGAATGGGTTTTGATGAGCTTGGAGGTCAAAAATGGTAGATTGGGTTCGGGATGAACTACATTTTGCACCATCTAGGGCTAGGTGACCGAATGGAGGCCATACGGCCGATTGAGGTGCGATTGACTTTCATTCGCACGACTGAGGATTCATTCGCACGATTGTGAGTTCATTCGCACGACTGAGAGCCCAGACGCATAAATGGTCATCTGCATTAGTTCCATCCGCATTAGGTCCATTGGCATGGGACTCATCCGCATGGAGTGCATTTGCATTAGTTTCATTCGCACGATTGGATTTTCATTCACATAGGTGTTCATCTGCATTGGTTCAATCGCATGATGTTAAGTCTCCTAGAGGCCACGTGACTGAAGGGTGCCCATACGCCCAAGTAAGGCTGGTGTACCCGAGGAAAGTGTAGTTTATTACTAACTTTCAGGGGAAAGTGCAGATGTAAGTTTTGACGTGAAATTTCCCGTAAGTTCATGTAAGATGACTATTGAGGCCTTAGAGTGTATGTTGGGCATGATAATAATGATGTTGCATGATTATGCATGATATATGTATGATGTTGCGTTGTATGATGATGATGTATGTGTATGTTATGTTCCTTATTATGATGTATGTTTATCTTTCTTGTGGCTTTATGATGAATGTTAATGAATGAATGAAAGTAGTATGTAACGTAAAGTGAAAGATAATGAAAGAGGAACATGAAGTAAGAATGCATGCATTAATGAATGATGAAAGTCTTGCAAGCATAGTATGTCGGGACACACCAATAAAAGGTGTTAGCCCAACAGTGCGCAGGTTCTCTACCCTGGGAGGATGCACATCGGGGTCATTCTTTGTGATTGACCATTTGTATAGCCCCATTGCTGCATACCCTAGGTACTGTGACCAGAGGTGCGATGCACCGTTATAGCTGGTCTATGATAGGCCTAGGTCCAATATCAGGAATAGCTGGGTATTGTACATAGCAGTGGTACACCTAAACTCTACCCTAGGTACTATGACCAGAGGTGCGATGCACCGTTATAGCTTGTCTATGATTGACCTAGCTCCAGTACCAGGAATAGCTAGGTAAAGTTTAAGGTTGAAGGAAAGGAAAGAAGTAATGATGAAAGAATGAAAGTATGAAAGATTAAAGAAGATAATAATGATATTATCTATGTGTACGTATGTTGTATGATCACTGAAAGTAAAGAACGGTTTTAATGAAAGAAAAGTATGTTTTATTATAAAACTAGAACCTACTCAGCAATGCTGACTTTTATGCGTTTCCAGTTGGTAGGTAATGATCGCTGAGGATGGCACGAGGTGGCTACTTAGCTCTTTTGGGATGGCATCCATTTATTTAATGCTTTTGTGATGTAATTCAACAATGTATTTTGTAACTGATTAACGAGGTATTATTTTGCAAAAGTTTTTATAATGAAATGAGATGTCGTTTTTGAATATTTCTGCTACCATATTTATGTAAGAGAAATGAAAATGTATGTTTTGTGTGCAATGACGTACCAGCTGTAAGCGTCTGGGGAACGGGGCCTTACACCTTGTTCTTGGGTTTTGTCTTTGGTTATAATGGTTAAAATTTTCAGATTGTTTAACATACTTTAACCACTAAAATCTACTACGTTTTTGTAGTTTAAATGGTTAAACTAGCTTTGAAATTGTTACAAAACCCAACAAATAGATCCATGTGCAATAGGAGTAATGGAGTGGTGATAGAGTTAACTACTTTGGATTTATGAGATGTTCTATGTTGCTTCCTTTTCAGACATGCAACATAGTTATCTTTGTTGAAAAATTCATTTTTAGGGAAACCATGTACTAAGTTATATTTAACCAATTTATTTATGGTTTTGAAACTAACATGACACATTTGTCTATGCCACAAAGTTGACTCATCACTATTAGGTTTAGAAAGGAAGCATGATACTTCACCTAATGGGGAAGCATTGTTCCTATCCAGCTTGTACATATCCCTTTTCCTGGGAGATCTAAGAAGCACCTATTCATAAGGAATTGTCATCCTGGGTTTGAAGATAATGCACTCATGTTATGTGAAAAGCATTTGGTGCTTTTGATCATAAAACTAAAAAACACTTAAAAGATTATGTTCAAGCTGTTTGAAAAAATTTACTTTGTCAACTCTTAACTTGTTGTTCGATACATTTCCTCTGTGAGAATTGTATCCTCCAGCCCCACCTCCAAATTGAACGGGACCTCCATCAAAATGTTGAAAATTTTGAAAGAGAGATATGTTCCCAGTCATGTGCGTGGAGCATCCGCTATCTACAATCCACACATTATCATTTTTGTTATCTGGATGTCCATGCACATAAGGTGAAAAAGTTAGTTTTTATTGGAAACCCAAGCCTTGCTAATCTTGGGTTTTTCCAATGATGTGGATTCAATTGAGTCAAAGTGTATGCATGGGGGTTCAATAGATGTTTTCTAAGAAGATGTTTGGGCTGCAACATCTTGTTTGATCTTTCAATCCATCCCTTGGCTGATCAAAGTAGATGAGCTTGATGAAGCTTGAGCAGCATGACATACTTCCAAGGCTTCTTTTTTCTCAGAAGAAGCTTTCCCCCCTTTTTCTTCTAAAGCAGTCTTCTTTATATAAGGTGTCAAAGGAACTCTTTTATTTTTTTTGAATTTTCTTAGCCTCATATTCCGAAACTATTTTCCCATCGGAAGAATGAATTTCTTTCGAAAGCAACTTTTCTTTGGAAACAAGCTTTCCATTCCTTATCACTTGGACCATGTGATAGGGTCCAAATATGAAATGTTCATTAACTCCTTCTTTCTTAACATTAATTGCATAATGTGTGCTTTCAGGATTGTAGTAGCAATCTTTGGCCATATGGTTTTGCAGAGCACATATTATGCATGCAATGTTAACCTTTGGGGGATGTAAAGATTGTCGTTTCTTGCTCATCTTGTCTTTATCAACATTCTTCCCTTTCATCTTTTGACCCTTTAGCTGGACAATAGTGTTGGTATTACACTTCTTTCTAGGATCAGAGCTTCCAACCATTTGGAATCTGGCTGAGATAAACACAACTTTTTGTTTTGGGTCTATATTAAGCTTGTTAGGGGTTGCTCATCACCTATGGAAATGGGTTGATTTACCTGATCTTTCCTTGTGATGGTCTCCATAGTTGCATCACTCTTTAACTCATGGAATGGTGGGTCAATAGTTGGAACCTCTGGCTCTTTGGTCCCATATCTTAGTTGTTTGATAGACTCATAAGAATATGGTGGAGCAATTTCACTAGTTCCCAACCCACCTTTGTTTTGATAACAAATATTTGAGTGGGAAGATGATGCATTATTGGCTTGGAAGTTTTGGTAAGAAATAGCATGCTTCCTGGCTTGAGCCTCATCTGTGACTAGCTGGGCTTGAGCCTCACTTAATTTCGAGATTAAATCTCTGATTTGAGTCTTATAGTTAATATGTTCATGTTTTATATAAGACATAGTTTTCTCTAACTTCTCAATTTTCATTTTATTGTTAGATTCAGCCCTTTTAAAATTACTCTTACAGATATTTAAAGACTTAATATCAGATTTAATTTCTATATTGTACTCCTGATATAATTAACTTTAGCAAGGCAAGCTAGAGTATAGAGGTGTTCAAATAGCTTACAGTCATCATTTCCAGCAATCAATGCTTGAGAAGGAGTCACATCTTGCACCATGATGCTCCAGTCCACTTCTTGAGTAACAACAACTGTGTGCTATTCAGTTGTCTTCTTGGTGACTTTAGGTGTGGAGGGATGTGTAGAGGCTTGAGAGGTTCCCAGATTGGATTTGGGAGCCTTTCATTCCCTGGAAAAGTGGCCAAGTTGGTTACAGTTGTAATATTTAGCCTTTGTCTTGTCAAACCCAAACTTGCTGTTAGTTGGTTTGGGGAAATTGCCTTTTGGTTTTCTTACAGAACTTTCTCGCTTTGTAAGTTAACATAGCCATATGTTGGACAATTTCCATGTACTTGACATGATCTAGGCTGAAACATTCTAGATCATCAAAGCAAAACTGAAAATCGCTAGAATGCCCATTTCCTAAAACAAAAGCGCAACCATCCTGTAAAGGACTTAACTAAGCCTGTTGAGACCTTGGAGTCTTAGGAAAGGTAATTTATGGCCTAGAAGAACATGATAGCTGCTGGGAGTAAGTGAGGTACTGCTAAGTTTTAGGGTCTGCTCACCTGGTGCCCTCTTTTGTTTTCCATCTATACATGGTATCCATTAAGGATGCCATATAGTTTAGTTATCATAAGAGAGTTTAAGTTCTCTGTCCTCTTGATAGAGACACAATAGAAAGTCCACTCATTTGGAAGTCCAGTCATGAACTTTCTTGACAGATCTCTTATCTCAAGAGTCACTCCCATAGACTGAAGCGATCAAATAAGATCCATATACCTAAAGTATTGGTGGCTGAGGGTCTCTCCCGCAATGTAAGTAAACTTTTCAAATTGTTGCTTGAGGGAATCTTTTTTGGAGTAATTAGAGATGGCATACATCTAAGAAAAAGCAACATAGAGTTCTTTGGCCAACTGATAATGTGCAAAACCCACCATAACGGAGTTAGGTATTGCCGTTATGAGAATAGTCATAGCATTTCAATCGATCTCTAGTCGCCTGTGGTCTTCATCATCAGAGTAGTCTTCAATGGCAATTCTAAGGCTTTGCCTACTAAATACTGTAAGACCGTTTAAGGGATGGTCACTTACAACACAACGATAAATGTGAAGAATGTTATAAAACACTTAACAGATCAAATAGGGAACTAGAAACGATATGGTTTGATACTTAGAACATAGGTAAATATGAGATAGAACAAGAACAAACGACACAAGTAAATTGGCTTTCAAGAATACTATATATTGCTCTCAAGTTCTTTTACAAGTATTAAAAACATAAAGAAAGTTACAAGGACCTTAGATACTTTATACTACATCCTACAGCCGGTCATGCTTAGAAAGCTAGTTGGAAACATTTGATCTAGACAACAAAAAAATCAAATGTAGAGTCAAAAGGTATATAGCCTTTTGACTAGGGACTAAGACATGCCATAGCTCACATCCTTATATATTACATAAAGGACAAAAGTAGATAAAGTAGAAAGCACAAAATCAAGACCTCAGTGTATAGTTACCAAAAGCATGGACCTTTTCACCAACTTGTGAAAATTGGTGAGTCAACAAAGTTGCAGAGGAAAGTGGTCCAGCTTTATGATAAAGTACATTAGATAAAGCATGTCTCAATAGTCTTTAGAAGAAATTAGTCTTCACTTCTTGGCTTTAGAAAACTTTGTCTTTGAAGCTCAGAAGACTTCACTTTTAGCTTTGGAAGATGTTGGTCTTGGCTTTGAAAGATTTGGGTGTAAAACCTTACAAACTCCCCCAAGGTTGATGCTACCAAAACATTTGAAGCCATTAGATGTTGACAGTCCTCATCATGATGAGGACCATACCATTCTTCATTAGATGGTCAAGATCACTTAGACTTTAAAAGTCTCTTCTCATTTCAAAGAGATCATGCAGAGGTAGGTTGAACATGTCTTGCCATGTGTAGACATCTTCACAACCTTGATCTCTGATTACATGCCATCTTTATAGATTACTAGTGAAGGTCCAAGATAAGATGGGTCTTTCTGATGCAAGAGTGTTGGAGCTGTACAAGATAGTCTATATTACGAACACAGTCAAAGTCAACAAAAGTCAACGTCAAAGTCAAACCCCACCCGTTCTAAACGAGGAACCGAGACGTTGAAGTTTTAGATGACTAGGAGTTATATTGTAATAAATATATTTTGTGTGAACAAAATATATTTTATCTTGTTTTTAGTCATTTTTATGCTTAATATGTATTTTGTATTAATTAGCCTAAGTCTAGGGGGTTAAGTGCAATTAGTGAATATTAGTCTAGACTATAAATAGGTTAATTGTCATTAGGTTTTGGTTAATGGTTAAATGACCATTTAAATGGGGTTTCCACTTTGTACAAATCATATGCAGTCAATATAGATCAAAGAGGTTTTAGTGTGATTTTCATTGCTTGATGTTACAAATCTTCTTAATATTTGATTCAAGTGTTCATCCTGGAGTTACAATTTGGTATCAGAGCCTTATTGGATCAAATTCATTAAGGAATTGAAGAAGTTGTTGCTGATTTTTGAAGATGCTCATGAATGTTTGGAGAGAGAAACTGGGTTTCTAGAGAGAGAAAGTAGATCTGAGTTCAAATTTCTACAAATTCAACAACAACAACATCAGATCTATCACTATAATCAACATATATTGAATCTACATCATCATTTGTACAAGAAAAATCAATGAAAAACTTCAGATCTGAAAGTTTCTCTCACACATACTAGTGTGTGTGTTATTGGTATTCTTGAGCTTCAACATCTTCATCAAGCGAATTTAGCATCATTCCGGCGAAATTACAGCCGAAACTAGCAGTTTCGCTCGTTTTCTGGCGAAATTGTACTTTTACGACGAAACTAAAATTCCTACGAAAACTGCCTTGGCGAAAGTGCAGTTTCGTCCGGCGAAACTGCAACTCCGGCAAAACTGCAAAAATTCCAGCGAATCTATCATTTTCTGCGAAATAAAAAAAAAGTTAAGCTGCGAAATTAATATTTCTTCATACTGTGTCGGAGATCCGATTACCACCCAGATCTAGAACCTCAAGCACCTTACTACACTGAGATCTAACACCCACTGTCCCACTAACATTTCAGCATATACTACTATGTCAATAATGGAATCTCATTCGCATAAGCAGTAACACCAAACTCCAAACAGGCCCACCAGTCTTAGAGAGCTTGACAACCATCTAGAGTTTTACACGTAACAAGACCAGGCGGTTCAATTTTCCTCACGCGTAACAAGACCAGACGGGTCGTCGAAGCTTTCTTCACCCGATTCAAAGCTTTCTTTAGAGCATTTGATCTCTGATTTGATGACTCAGAGGAACGAGTCATCAGAACTCCGGCGAGTTAGGGAAGGACATGTTAACACCGAGGCTGTGGTGCTTGCCGGAGCACTCTAAGCATATGAAGATGCCCAGACCATTCCCATCATCAACCACGTTTATCTTCACCCAAATACTTCCTTACACTTGTTGAACCACCACCTTTGTTTCATCTTTCCGTGAAATCATCACCAACATCAAACTCAGGAGCTCAAGATCTATCCGTTGACTTACTTCACTTACGGCCACACGCCGCCGGAGGCCCACGGAAAGGTGGCTCGCCGGAACCGTAGAGGGTTCATTACCATCCGCCTCTTTCACTTTTCTCACTTGTGTGTGTGTTGAGTGGTGTAAGTGATAGTATTTTAGGGTTTGTGTTTCTATGTTTATTAATGGGATAATAGGTTAATGGGGTTTTAAAGAAAATGGGCTAATAATTAGTGGGCTAACAATTTGGTATTAAATTGGGTTTGGTAGCAAATTTTGGGCTAACAATTGGGCTAGGTAAAGTTAATACTTGGGCTCTCAAATAACATATTGATATTGGGTTTCTAATTGGGCTGATTTAAAAAAGTAATAATAATAACAAAGTTGGGCTCATTCAAAATCAAAGAAATAATTCAATTTAAGAATATATTTTTCCCTGAGGAGAATTATTTAAGAATATATTTTTCCCTCGGGAGAATTCAATTTTGGGCTAACAACAGCTTGACCCTAGTTGCTAACATTGCATAGCGTGACATTTAAGAATATATTTTTCCCTAGGGAGAATATTTTACAATTTTTGGGAAAAATATTTTGGGGCGTTTAATTGTTCAAAATTTTAATAAAATGTCATATTCGGAAGATTTCAAATTAGATAATCTCACAACGGTAGAAAGCCGGTTTGACTCTTTTGCAGCAATGAACAATGAAAAATTGACATATTTGATTGATCAATTCTTAAAGGTTGCAAATAATCTAAAGAAACATGTTCCAAATCTTCCGTTTGCATGGAATCATCAAGTTAAAATGCTGAAGCAAGAAAGAGGTTATGTCGACACAAAACTTATGGATATGATAAACAAACTGAATGAGATTGAGTTGGATATCAAACGACGTGAGTACTATGAAGTGACATATCTAACTCCAAAGATCACTTCAAACTCCAAAGAGAAACCAGAAGAGAGATCAGATTTTGACACTAATTCTGACGGTTTACCGAAACCTGGAACTGAAGAGGTACAAGAGGATCTTAAGCAGACATCGATGGGTAAAGGTGGAGCTGAGTTGAATCATGCAGTTTGCGATGATGATAAGGAAGAGGAATGGAAGCGAAATACCAGAGATTACAACTACGAGAAGGCTCTTACTGCTAAAAGAGTCAACCTGGATCTTCCATACGAGATTGTTCAGGATATGTGTTCTTTTGCTTGCAAAATTCATTTATTTGGTGTGTATAAAGCTAACATGTTACTTTTAGATAACCAAAAGGAATTAACCACCATAAATGTAGAATTTAAAAAGAATGAAGCCAAGTATTTCATATAATTAAATGAAGCTTTAAAAGAAAATGATCATTTAAAACGAACTCTTCTTGAAAGAAATGTTGAAATTAATCTTTTAAACGAAAGAGTCACCTTGGCTGAATTTGAAACAAGCAAGTTTAAAACAAAGCTTGATATATGGACCATATCCGGAATGAAGCAGGAAGAGCTACTATGTAAACAGACGGGAGCTAGAATTAAAACAGGAGTGGGTAGTGGTGAAAATCCATCCGTCTATCCTCCTCCTAGCACCTATTGTTACTCTCCTATGCCTCAACCTCATCCATCTAATGATTTGATTGAAGCTGTAGAAACTAATAGTTTAAATGCAGTTTAAGCAATGTTAATCTTAAAGAGGTTAGAGATGTGCAAGATTCTCGTGTAGGTTTGGGATTCCTTAGGCAAGGGTCTGATAAGAAGATTAATGACGATTCCACTTCTGATGCTCCAACTCCAATGTCAGTTGCTTCTTAAACATTCTTCAACAAATTTAAAACAGGTAATATTCCTTCATTTGTTCCTGTCAAGTTTGTTAAAGAAGGAACAGTTGTCGAATCATCAAACAATGAGAATCCTATAAGCGAAGCCGACACAATAGGAGATGTCAATCAAGATCTGTTAGAGAAAGATTTGTGTATACGAGACTGGATAAGCTCAGATGATGAATCAAACACAGAGGAGCGTGTTGGTTCCTCACAGATCGAGATATCTCCTGACATTGTCAAGTATTGAAATCTTCCAAAAGCTGAATCAAGACCAATACAGATCTCTTCTCCAATTGCAAAGCATCCCAGTCAATCAGTAAAGATCTCATTCACTACTCAGCATGGGAAACTTTAGAACAAGCAAGAATCTGCTACAAGTTCCAAGTAATCCTCATCAGCACCTACACAAAACGAGACTACAAAGAATCAAAAGCCATTCAAGGCTTGTTTTAAGTGTGGAAAAGAAGGTCATGTGGTAAAGAAGTGCCCTCAAAGACTTGCTTCGAATGGTAAAGGCAAAACGAATTGCTTCTCCAAATGTAAGTCTACAAAGAGTGTTCTAGATGGTAAAGGCAACATGGGTTGCTTCTCTCGATCAAGAGGTAAAAAGCACACATCTTTGAATGGTTGGATGAAAAACCCTCCATCTAAACCTTTTCATGTGAAGCCGGTTTTACATGATTCAAAGATGAAAATGACCAAAGGTTTAAAACCAAATTCTTTCCCTTCCGGTCTTAAACAGAAAATGATTTCCATATTTAATTCATTCAAATCCAAATTAGTTGAACCAAAACAAATTTGGCAAATTAAAAAGAAGGATACAGCTACTCCCGATTGTTTAAATGGTTAGGTGCAGAAGCATGTTTCTTATATTGATGAAAAAGGAACATCCAATGGCCTGGGTTCCCCTTTCAAACTAATCTGTTAATGAGTGCACGAATAATTCAAGTGAACTATTAGTAATCCGGTTTATTAACAGGGATTGTTCATAATTAAATTTGAGGCAGAAAAAACAGGTTAAGGTCATGTTATTTTATCCACAATCTGGATTTTTATCTATACAATCATAGTTCTTACTTCACAATCACTGCATATTTCTTTAGCATTCATTTTTTATCCTCATATCAGTGTAGTTCGGAAGACCTTCTTTGATAAATTTTTTATATTTTGTATAGTTTTATAAAAATAAATTAAAAAAAATAAAAATATAAAAAAACTAAAAATAAAAAAATAAAAAAAAAGTTTGAAAAAATAAAAAATTTAGGGGGAGAGTATAAGTAAATAAAAATGAAAAGAGAACTGGGAACTTGATTCTTTATTCGAGATGATTGAGAAATGATTGTATATCTTCTTGAAATGCTTGTTTTTTGCATGACTTGCGTTTTTAAAATGAGAAATGATAGTAACTGATGCTGCTATCTGATTTACATCTTATTTTTAATTGCAAATAATAGAAAAACAAACAGATGCTTTAATGATATGCTTGGTAGACTCAGCCGACGAATAAAGTAGACAACAACATCATGATTTAAATTAAAATATATGCTTAAGGATGTCTGGATTTACGTGATCATTTGGCCTGCACGAAAACTGAGTTCCGACAAAATTTGGATTGAGAATTGATCTTCCACCGACCATGATACAAATCATATAAGCCATATCTTTGTGCCATGATTGTTGTATTATATGTCTTGTGTTTGTGCTAATCTCCTCTGCTGTACGGCGGTACTGCCCTGGAGTGATGATCTCCTCTACTGTACGGTGGTACTGACCTGGAGCTCTCATCGGCACATGATTAAATGGTCATCTCCTTTGTTATATGTGGGTATAGACCTGGAGCTCTCACCATTTTGGTCTATGTAGTGTCAAATCATCTAAACAATAAATTCATCATAGAATGTAATATTCTGTCAACAATCAATTGCACACTAATACACAAGCCTTGCTCTGTAAAGATCGTTACAAAATTCAAGAAATCCTGTGGTTGGGTGAGGGTTTTTGCCAAACGATTGTGGGGTCCTAGCATTCTAAAGCATTTAATCGAAACTCAACGAATCATCTTTTGCTTGTTGAAAAAGATAGGGCATGGGTTTAAGTGGACAAACATATTAGCAATCGTTATGATCGGTTTGAGAATTTCAAAATCATTGAAAGACTATGATTAGATTCGGTTATCAGTGTGATCTTATTACTGTCGATGTTTAATTTCATCTTTGTGCTAAAGTATATTTTGAGGATGTGATCTCATGGTCAATTCAGTTCTCGGTTATAAAATAAAAAAAAATTAATAGATAAAAAATGTTATAATGAATGTATATAATAAAAATAAAAATTATAATAAATTTTTATTTCAAAATTTATTTTAGGTCTTCCATATTATGCTGTTACATTTATATTTTTCATTCATTTCATAGAAATTGTGCGCAAACAAACACAGGTTCGCTCGTTTTCATACACAGATAAACATGGGTTTATTTTGTTAAAATGAAATGATCTAATTAGAAATATCAAGATTGTGTTTGTGAATGTGTTTGAGATTTTTGATGCAAATGATGGTCGATCATCAGTTGAGTAGTGTATCTAATTAGAGAACCTGTTCCTCAAGTTTGTAGAAGATACCGAGCTAGGAATCCTCCTCCTGCATCTTCTCAAGCACTCCAAGATTAGAGATTTGGGAAAGCTGTTTCAATATCTTCACAAAGGATGCACTGGAAAAAGGAGAGCATATAAATAGGGGGACCTTATGAGATGAATAATCTTTCTCATCAGATTTAAATAGCTTCAATTAGAAAAACTTTCTTATGTTGACTTCTCGGTGCTGATTTTGTTAGAATACATTGACAATGATAGACTAAGGGGGAGTATTGTTGGAGCTGTACAACATAGTCTATATTATCAACACAGTCAAAGTCAACAAAAGCTAACGTCACGGTCAAAGTCAACAAAAGTCAAACCCGACACGGTTGAGACGAAGAACCGAGACAAGATGTTGAAGATTTAGATAACTAGGAGTTTTATTGTAATAAATATATTTTGTGTGAACAAAATATATTTTACTTTGTTTGAGTCATGTTTTAGTCTAGTTATATACTCTAGAATTTCAAATTCATTCAAAGACTATGATTAGATTTAGTTATTAGTGTGATTTCATTGCTTGTCGATGTTTAAATTCATCTTTGTGCTAAAGTATATCTTGAGGATGTGATCTCATGATCGATTCAGTTATCGTTTAAAAAAAAACAAATAAAAAAATTGATATATAAAATTAAAAAAAATTATTATAAATTTTCCTTTCAAATTTTTTTAGGTCTTCCATATTACGCTATTACAAGTTTATCATTTTCATGCGTTTCATAGAAATTGCGCACAAACGAGAATGGGTTCGCTTGTTTTTCACACAGATAAACATGAGTTTATTTTGTTAAAATGAAATGATCTAATTAGAAATATCGAGATTGTGTTTGAGAATGTGTTTTAGATTTTTGCTTTAAGTGATGACCGATCATTAGTTGAGCAGTTTACCTCATCAGAGAACCTAGAAGATACCAAGCTAAGAATCCTCTTCCTACATCTTCTGAAGCACTCAAGATTAGAGATTTGTGAAAACTGTTCCAATATCGAGCTTATGAGATGAATAATCTTTCTAATTAGATTCGAAAAGCTTCAATTTGAAGATCTTTATATTGTTGACTTCTCGGTACTGATTTCCTTTGAAGACGTTGATAATGATAGACTAAGGGGGAGTATTGTTGGAGCTGTACAAGATAGTCTATATTATCAACACAGTCAAAGTCAACAAAAGTCATCGTCAAGGTCAAAGTCAAACCCGACACGTTCGAGACGAGGAACCGAGACGAGACGTTGAAGTTTTAGATGACTAGGAGTTATATTGTAATAAATATATTTTGTGTGACCAAATATATTTTATATTGTTTTTAGTTATTTTTATGCTTAATATGTAATTTTGTATTAATTAGCCTAAGTCTAGGGTTAAGTGCAATTAGTGAATATTAGTCTAGACTATAAGTAGGTTAATTGTCATTAGGTTTTGGTTAATGGTTGAATGACCAATTATTGGGGTTTCCACTTTGTACAAATCATATGCAATCAATATAGATCAAAGGGGTTTTATTGTGATTATCATTGCTTGATCTTACATATCTTCTTAATATTTGATTCAAGTGTTCATCCTGGAGTTACAAAGAGAAGCTGCTTGAATTCGAGTTGATTGAGCTGCCTGTTCATGCATTCTCTTAGGATGATTTGATTCATCCTAAGGCTTGGAGGTGGATGACTTTGACTTCTTCTTCTTTGACCTTGTTGTTTAGTCTTGTCTTTCTTAGTTGGGTCTACCTCCCTCACAGGTTTAGAAGGAGAGGGAGTTTTTCCCTACTATAGATAAGAAGATGAAGCTTGCTAAGACTCAACAGGAAGTCTAGGTTATCTTATCCCAATGAGCTCTTCTCTTTCACCCTTATATGCTCATCCATGGTGGATAGAAACATTGGGCCAAGTATCCTTCTGGAGAATCCATATAGCTTCAAGAAGCTCATCAGCCTCTGTCTGTCAGCAGACTTCTTCATACTCTTTTAGATGATGGCTCTTAACTTTGCAGCATGTTCCCTCATCTTTCTCTTTGTTTCCTTTTGCTTTTTGAGTAATTGAAGTTCAAGTTGTTTGAGATACTCAAATTCAATACACTTAAAGGATATGGGAAGAAGTGCAGCTGTCTGGTAGAGTCCTGAGGTGTCAAGTAGCTGATCATATTTTGCCTTTCAGCTTCTTTGTCTACTTGGGGTTGTGGAGTAGGCATAGTCTCTTGCAAAAGACTTTCTTGAACTAGAGAGAGGGTAGGAACATGCTTGTACAGTCTTTTTTGTATTCTTTCTTCTTTGAGTATGAGGATCAACCTTGCATCCTCTACTTCATTCCTCTCTTTAGAAACTTCTATGTCCGCTAGTTCATAAGTTCTTCTAAGGGGATAGAAATGATCTCATTAATGTCATAGTTCCTAGTTTGCAGGTAAGTAATCCTAATTGCCCTTAACTTATCATCTTGAGTGTTTGGTGTGGGAACCCTGATAGCAGCTTGCATGAAGCATGAAGACCCAATGGAACTTTCTCCCCTTAGCTTCTTCTTCCTCTCTCTCCTCCTCATCAATCTCCTCAGGAGTCATTTTCTTTTTCTCTTTGTCACACATAGACCTTTGTGACTCAAGTGGAGAGAGCTTTGGCCTTATTGCTTGAAGTAGCATCCATTCTCTGGCTAGAGAGAGGCTATGATACACCTTCACCAGTAGGTGTTTCACTAAGGGATGAATTATAGAAGTTACTGGTTGTGAGACAGTGCTTACAGATTCTATCACTGGGCCTTGAGTCAAGGTTTTCCCTGGAAGCTAATCTTAGGGTCCACTTCAACACCTAGTTGACCAATGACATACCTAATTGCGTCTATCTTCTTCTTTGACTGAACTCTTCAATAGTCTTGTATCGAATCCTTTAAGCTAGCTTGTTACCTTGCCTAGATTGGCTTGGATTGGCAAATGACATGTTGACTAAGTTAAGACCTTCACAAAATTTCAAGGTTTGAAAATAGAAAACTTTTTGCTATCCTTGAACTCTTTGAAGTATAAGGGCTCTCTATAAGCATCATACCTCCACCCAAAAATGTAATTAGAAGCTCCTTGGGGTGGAGTTGACATAGTCCTTGGAATTCCCTCCCCAAATAGACTCTGAATGAGTGAGTCTAGTGAGTTCATATCAAAATGAACTTGAGAAGTTTGCTTAGTATGGACAACTGCAAGTGAGGATGGTGATTCCTCAAAGTACATACTCTATGATGAACTCCCAGGTTCGGTGATAGCTATGACTTTCTCTCCCTTTTTGGTAGCATCAACCACTTTCATAGGTGAGCTAGGAGTTAGGTTAATTACATCAATAGGTTCTTGTGTTCCTGGATGAGTTCATCTTAAAGGTCTCCAAGCTAGTTTTTCCTTAAGATAAGATATCTCAAGTTGCTGATCATTGACCCTATTTTGTAAGGTAGTCACCTAAGACTCAAGTGACTAACCTTAGAGACTAAATAGGAGCATGTTTGTGACAATTTATGCACCTTTGGTCTTATGTTCGCCTCATCTTCATTAGAAGATCATTAGGGGATAAGAGAATTGGAGTAAAGTCTTCTCTCTCACTACCAACATAGTGTTCTTGGTTGCAGGATTTCCTCTACTCATTGACAACTTCAAGGGAAGTGTTAGTGGGCTGAGTTGGCATGGTTGAGGTCTTAAAGATGTTATCACTCTACTCAGAGTCAACTTCTTCCTGTTTGGGTTGTGTTATGGGGGCCTGCACAAATAAGGAGCTTATGCAGGGGTTTTTTTGGAGTTTCTTTGGTACGTGAGGGTGATTTGTGGTTGTCTTTTGGTTGAGAAGTAGGAGGTGTGGGTTCAACTATTGCTTGTGTTGCTAGGTTGTCACCTTGAGCGATGAGCTCTAAAAGTTTTGGGACGAGGGATGTTTCTACCCTAGAGACGCCAACAGTTGGATTCTTCAATATCTTAAAGATTCTGAGCTTCATCTGTCCCAGTTTATTAATATTACATGTTTCCCTTAACAATGAGCCCAATTCGTAGTGAGAATCTATTAAACATATCTAGGAAACATGTAATACTCTAAGGAGTCCAAATTTGCAAGTAAATTTGTGTAAACAAATTGAGAGTACCTAAACTTGACCCCTTGAACCATTCCATGCTTGATAAAGGAGAGATCATCATGAATCTAGTCCTATCCTCCATGCTTGTTGGATAAGCTGCGAATGACACATGAAGTAGGTACTTCCATTTGGATGAGATCTTCCCTTTCCTAAAGATCTTTATAAAGAAATCTCCTTCATAGCCCATATGCTAAAAGGATTGGTTTACAGGTTCCTTTGGAAAGGATAATTCAATTTCCTCATTATCTAGCTGAAGATGAGTGTTGATGATGACTGGAGTGATGAAGATTGTCTTCTCTTACACTATAACAGACAGTGCCTTCTTCCCATCCATAATGACCTCTTGACAGGTCTTCTAGAATTCAAGCAAATGATCCTCATATAGTGTAGTATCAATGGCCTCAGAGGTGAAGTAGTTGGATAAAGCCAGAAATAAGCAAACCTCTGAGAAGCTAGAATCTTTCATATTGTTTAGCAAGGAAACCTAGTTATGTTTCCTGTGAAGTTGCATGGAGAAATCAGGGTCGTTTCTCCAGTTAAGGTTAACCATTTGAGAAAGCTTAAAGGTGAAGAAAGTGAAGAATAAAGGTGGTTTGTGGGTGAATTTAGGTTTTGGAATAGTACAAAGGAAGAAGAGAGTAAGAGGGCGGAACCATTGGGTATATATATGAAATGGATCTGAGACAAAGTTAAAGAAAGAGGATAAACTTTAAAATCGGATGTTGGTCCCACCTCTGAGAAAACAGTTTTCTTTTGCCTAAAAAGTTGTTTTCTTGGAAGTCTAAAATCTTCTAAAGGTAATTTTACTTTGGAAGTTTTCTTGGAAGCCGAAATGACATCGGAGGATAATCCAAAGAGTTTATAAAATTTTGCTTCAGAAGAGATTAAGACTTAGAAGTTTTAATAAAGCTTTCAAGCATTAATTGCTTTCGAATGAAAATTTTTCTTGAAAACATATAAGTATTTAAGAACAATGTTAAGCTTCGGAGATATTTTGGAATTTTCTTCCGAAGGTAAATTTTCTTAAGTAGTTGTTTGTTTTGAAAAGATATATTTCTTCTGAAGGTAAATACATATCTTCCAAAGAATAAAAAGATCAATAT
The DNA here is from genome assembly GCA_025506515.1 of Flaveria trinervia. Taxonomy (NCBI): domain Eukaryota; kingdom Viridiplantae; phylum Streptophyta; class Magnoliopsida; order Asterales; family Asteraceae; genus Flaveria; species Flaveria trinervia. Next base: position 40,214,556 of record CM046446.1, read on the forward strand.
TTTAAATCTAAGGAATGTATTCTAAAACTATTTTTCTTCCAGAGTAAACAAAGACTTTTGAAGGTGATAAAATAGACAATTTAGGACACAAGTTTTAAGGAAAGCTAATCAAAGTTAATCATTTCAATAGCTGATATAAGATAAATAAATCTATGCTCATCAAAAGCTTTGTTGAATAGATCATCATATTGTTCATTTGTGTTAACTTTGACTAATTTGATTAATCACTTTTCAAAGTTATCTCTATTCAAATTATACCTATATTGATGTGTTTTTGTGCATGAGTACTGCATATGATTCTCTGTGATAGAGATGACACTGTTGTTGTCTATGTGAATGGGAGTCTCTTTTAAGTTGAATCCATAGTCCAACATCTGATTCTGAATACAAAGCACACAACAACAGCTTGTGGCAACAATGTATTTAGCTTTAGCAGTTGATGCAGAGACACAAGATTGTTTCCTGCATTGCCAAAAGACTATCCTTCTACGAAGGAACTGACATCCCCCTGATATAGACTTTGTAGTCTTGCAGCCACCATAATCACTATCCGTATATGCATACATAATAAATATAGAATTCTTTTGATACCAAAGGCCAGGTGTTGAGACACTTTTAAAATATCTTAAAATTCTCTTGACAGTGACCATATGTGACATCTTGGGATTGGCTTGATATCTTTCATAAATACTTGTAGCAAACATGATATCAGGACTACTAGCTATAGGTACATCAGAGACCCAATCATAGCCCTATAAAGATGCTTATCCACATAATCCCCTCAAGATCAGGTCCAAGCGAGTGGTTTTTGGCTATAGGTTTCTTAGCAACCTTGTAGTCAGTCATATTGAATCTTTTAAGTATGTCCTGTACATACTTTGACTAACTTATGAAGATGGCACTGTCAACTTGATTCACTTGAATTCCTAGAAAGAAATTGAGTTCCCCCATGGCATTGATTTCAAATCTATCCTTCATCAGCTTCTCAAAGTGTTTATAGAGCTTTGAATTAGTTGACAAGAAGATAATGTAATCTACACATACTTGAACTAGAATTAAGTCATTCCCTGTTCCTTTGATGAAGAGAGTTCCATCTATAGTACCCCTTTTGTATCCATGCTAACAGTGATACTAAGATAGAGTCTCATACCACTTCCTTGGTGCAGCCCATGAAGAGCTTTATCAAACTTGTAGAAATAATCAGGATGTTCATGATCTTCAAACCTAGGATCTTGTTTGAGATACACCTCTTCACCAATCAACCTATAGAGAAAAGTACACTTGACATCAAATTGGTAGACCATGAAATCCTTGGATGCATCAAAAGCTAAGAATATTATAACAGCTTCAAGTTGGTAGACCTTGAAATCCTTGGATGCATTAAGTTGGTAGACCTTGAACTTTTTCTTATGTGCATCCCTAGACAACTAGCTTAGCCTTGTTTTTTGATGACAAGTCCTCTATCATACTTCTTATTCCTAAACACCCATTTGGTTCCTATGGTAGTCTTCCGTTGAGGAAGAAGACATATGTTCCAACCTTTTGGCTTTTGAATTGAAGCATTCCTCTTGCATAGCTTCAACCCAACTTCCATCCATTAAAGCCTCATTAATTTTGTTAGGCTCTATCTCGGATAAAAAAAGAGTGAAGAAAAACATTTTCATCATGGGTTTGTCCTCTTATTCTCACCTTTGAGTCAACATCTGCAATGATGTCTGTGGTATGGTGAGACTTGTGGATCCTTAGTTGAGGGATCACAACAAGTTGCTTGGAGAGATCTAAATTAGAGAAATTTAAATCTAGTCTTGATGATTCACTCACTACATCAGCATACTTATCAAGAGAGACTTGATCTAATGAGTGTGTTGCATCATTAATGTTGTCTTCAATAGAGTGGTTGTCAGCATCCAGTAATTCATGATCACTGTCACCACCACCATTTCTCCTAAATTTGAAGTTCCTTCATCTGAGTTTTATGCCTCTAAGCTAGAATTGAAGGCACTAAGAGGTATCAGCTGGATTTGTCATTGTTGTGCTAATAGGGACTCCATTTGCACAGAGTGATAATGAGGAGAGTGATAAAACACTTAACAAATCATATAAGGAATCATTGATTATGATACTATGAACACAAGTAAAACGAGAGACAATAACTTAAGAATACAACAACACAGATATTGGTTTTTAAGATTGTAGTATATTGCTTCGCAAGTTCTTACAAGTAATGCGAAGCATACAAAATAAGATAGAAGGACTTGAGATAGTTTATACTGCATCCTACATCCGGCCATGCTTTGAAGACCAACTGGAAACACTAATCTAGACAACAACAAGATCAATATAAAGTGAAAAGATAGATTTCTCTTTCGACTAGTGATTAGGACATGCCATAGTTCACATCCTAATATTTTAGAAAAAGGATAAAAGTACATAAAATTGAAAGTTATAGACTCAAGACCTTAATGTATAGTTACAAAAAGCATGGATCTTTCACCAACTTGTATAAGTTGGCGAGTCTTTAGAGTTGCAGCGGAAAGTTGGTCTGCTTTATAAAAAGTACATAAGAGAAAGCATGTTCTTCAAAGTCTTCGGAAGAAATCAGTCTTCACTTCATTTGGCTTCCAAAGACTTTGTGTTTAAAGCTTCAAGAAGAATTTACTTTTGGCTTTGGTAGATATTGGTCTTGGCTTCGGAAGATTTCATAATTAGAATATTTTCTTGTGGAGAGTATGAAACTTCCGAAGCAACTTCTACTTAGTAAAAAGTGCATGCATGCAGGAAGCACGAGGTTGTTTTAGATGCATGAGCCTTTCTATAAGCCTTACAAACTCCCCTTGGCTGATGCTACTAAAACAGAGAAGTGTCTTCGGATATTGACAGTCCTTATCATGATTCTGACCATTCCTTTCTTCATTAATTGGCCAGGACCACTCAAACTTTCAAAATACCTTTTCATGTCAAAAAGATCGTGCAGAGGTAAGTTCGGCATGTCTTGCTAGAAGTAGACATTTTCACCACCTTGAAATCTATTCACATACCATATGTCTGGATTTTTAGCATAAGTCCAAGACAAGATGGGTCTTCCTGATGCAAGACGCTCTACTTGAGTTAAAGTGGGTTGAGGAGCCTCTTTTTGCACATCCTCAGGATGTTCTGACTTGTCCTCGGTTTGGAAGTGAATGCCTTTGCTTTCTTCTTTGATACAAACTTAGACGCCATTCTTTTCTTCCTCTTCAACTGAGTAGACTAGCCTTGTTAGGCCCGTTTCCGGGACGCTCACAGCTGGTCAATCATCGCAGTGGAAACATTAATCATACATTTCATTTCATTATAAATGCATTTGCAAGTTAATACAACATTCGTTACAAAACATATTTGTTTGCATTACAATGCAAAAACATTACACAAAAGAATGCCATCCAAAATGAGCCAAGTAGCCACCCCCCGTGCCATCCTCATCAACCATTACTTGCCAACTGGAAACACATAAAAGTCATGTTGTTGAGTGAGTTATAGTTTTAAATTAAAACATACTTTACTCTCGTTTAAACTATTCTTTACTTTCGTACATGATCACACATCATACGTACACATATATAATAACATTATTATCTTCATCATTTGTTCATTAACTTTCGTTCATTCATCATACATCATTATCATTCACTTTCATACATAACTTTCTTACTTTCATTCGTACGTTCATTACTTTCGATGACATGTACAATACCCCAAACATTATGCACGAAGTTGGTTACTAGGCTTGAGGTCTTTCATAGACCTTGAACATTGTGCACAAAGCTTACTCCAGTACTTAGGGCAAGTACATTCACCACTTATCTTTTCTCTTTCATTCTGGATCAATGCCATATGCTATACTCGAACATTGTGCACGAAGCTATTACTAGGCCCGAGGCCTTTCATAGACCTCGAACATTATGCACAAAGCTTATTCTAGTACCTAGGAAAGCGGCAAGAATCCCATACATATGGTCAATCACAAGGATTGGACCCCTAGTGTCATCCTTCCGGGTAGCTAACCCGCACACAGTTGAGCTAACACCCTTCATTGGTGTGAACCTCTATACATTGCTTGCAAAACTTTCTTAGTTTCATTCATTAATTAATGTATGCATTCTTTCATTACGTTCCTCTTTTCATTATCTTCCATTTAACATTACATAATACTTTTCATTTCATTCATAAACATTCAATGTAAAGCCACGGGAAAATAACCTACATAATAAGGAACATAAACATACAAGGCATCACCATACAAGGCATCACATACAAGGCACCATCATTCATACAAAACAATAATCATACATACCATCATGCATAAGCATCAATCATATCACATCATCATTCATGCCATATCATACATCACCCATCACATCATTTATGACTTCAAAACTAAACTTACATAACCCCGGGGAACATCCCAGGTCAAAGCCTACATACACTTTTCCACAAAAATCAGAAAAATAATCTAACTCTTTAGGCGCATAGGCACTATTTAGGCGCATGGGCACTATTCAGGCGCATGACCTTCTGGGCACATGGGGAACACTTAGGCGCATGGGGAACTTTCAGGCGCATGGGCACTATTGGGGCGCATGGGCATCACCTAGTCATTTCTGGGCAATTCTAGGCGCATGGGAACTTTGTAGGCGCGTGAGTGCCTAGGCGCATGGGAATCCTAGGCGCATGAACACTTAGTAACTTTCAGCCTATTTGCTAGGCACATGGGTACTGTTTGGGCGTATGGGGTTTGGGCGCATGGGAACACTTAGACAGTTATTTCAGTTTGGTGCATGGGCCATTATTTAGGTGCATAGGCAGACTAAATCTCACTTAAACATCAAAATTCAATCCCTAATCATCATATAACCTGTTCTCAGCTTAAATAATACATACTAAGTGTTAGAAACATAATCATAACACCATCAAACACATACATTGCCCGAAATCAAACCCCACCATAAACATACACATATACAATTGGGTAAAAACCCATTTTTATAAACACTTTCATACATGCATTTCCAGCCCCAAATAGTTTAAAACAAGTAACAAAGGGGTTCTAGAACTCACCTTAATAGCCTTTGGTTATGACTTCTTCAAAACCCATTGTAATTGAGTTCAACCACCTAGAACCCACCAAAAACACATCTGAACACATATAAACATACGTAAACATATAACCGAGGCTAAGGCTAGTTAAGAACATCTTAAAATCATGGATTCTTACCTTGAATTTGACTTCCTGCTCTTGTTCTTCAAAAACCTGAGAGTTTTTGTTCTCCTCACTTCTCTCTTTAAAAAACCGTATGATATGTGTGAAGAGAGGGTGATGGGTGGCCATCACCTTTATTCACAAACTTTTAAACCTTTGTCCTTTTAACTCTTTTTACCCCTCAACTTGGGTACAATGGTGTTTCTTTCTTTTTCTTTTACTTTTATTCTTCTTTTCTTTCTTATCTTTAAAGAAATAAACGGGTGTTACAAGTCCACCCCCTATTTAGGTTTCGTCCCCGAAAACTGTTATTCCTCAAACAATTATGGGTAATTTTTCTCATTTTCCTCCGTCTCCCACGTAGACTCAGATCCCTTCTTGTGCTTAGAATCACTTTATTCCTTAACGTCTTCCTTTACGATCAATGATCTCCACCGGTTGCTCCACATAATTGAGTCGTTCGTCTACCTCGATGTCCTCTAGTGTACAATCATATCCTTGCCTGCTAAACACTTTATCAGATGAGATACATGGAATGCCGGGTGAATCCCACTTAAATCATCTGATAACTCTAGTCTATAGGCAACCTCCAGTACTCGAGCAATGATTTGGAAAGGCCCTATGTACCTGGGCTTAACTTGCCACGCTTTCTAAACTGGATGATACCTTTCCAAGATGAGACCTTTAACATAACTCTATCACCCACCTCGAACTCAACGGTCTACGTCGTTTATCCGCATATGACTTTTGCCTATCTTTAGCTACCTTCATAAAGGCCTTGATCCTTTCCAGCTTTTCAGTCGTAGCCTGACCACCTCGACGCTCCCTAACTCTTTATGGCCAATATCACCCCAACACATGGGCGTTCTGCATCTCCTACCATATAGCATCTCGTAAGGAGACATACCAATGCTGGCATGACAATGTTGTTATATGAGAACTTTGCTAATGGTAAGTGTTCATCGCAGCTTCCTCCAAAATCAAGACACATGCCCGTAGCATATCTTCAAACGTCTGAATCGTCCTTTCCAACTGACCATCCGTCTGAGGCTGATAAGCCGTGCTAATATGTAACCTCATTCCCATCGTATCGTGGAATTTCTCCTAAAATTTAGATGTAAACTCGGTGTCACGATCAGACATAATAGACACCAGCACACCATGGTGAGTTACAATCCTTTAATGAAAGATCCCCCAACCTCTCGGATGAATAGTTTTGTGAATCGGTAGGAAGTGAGCACCCTTCGTCAAACGATCAATTATCACCATATAGCATCATACCCTTGCACAGTATGCGGCAACTTCGTAATAAAGTCCATGATATGTTTCCACTTCCACTCAGGCATATCCAATGGTTGGATCTTACCATACGGCTTCTGATGTTCCGCTCTCACTTCCAAGCAAGTAAGGCACTTACTCACGTACTCCACTACGTCGCGCTTCATACCGACCACCAATAATCTTTCATGTCTTGATACATCTTTGTAGCACCGGGATGAATGGAGTATCGAGTCTGATGAGCTTCAACCATTATCTTTCGACGTAGATCCCAAAAACATGGAATCCACATCTGCCAGAATCGGGTCCTAACACCAAGTGTGTTTTCACCCAATTCCGCAACCACGCATCTCATTCTTTCAGAGTTAAGATGATCTTCCTTTAGTGCGTCATCTTGAAACTCTTTGACTTGCTTCATCATATCAGAGGGTATGACTAACCGGTAAGCTTTCACCTGAATCGGCTGGGGTCTCTCCTTTCGGCTAAGGGCATCCGCCACCATGTTGGCTTGCTCGAATGGTAATGGATCTTGCAATCATAATCCTTTATGAACTCAACATCTCCTTTGCCTCATGTTAAAATCTTCTACATTAAGAAGTACTTCAAGCTCTTGTGGCCGGTGAATATGGTGCACATCATCCCGTATAAGTAGTGCCTCCAAATCTTCAAAGCAAAGACCACGACTGCTAGCTCCAAGTCATGAGTAGGGTAATTGACCTCATCAACTTTCAACTGTCGGGATGCATAGGCTACAACCTTCCTCTCTGCATCAACACACATCCCAACCCCTATTAGGAAGCATCTAAATAACCACCAAATCCTTGCTTCCATCGGGTAAAACCAAACAAGATTGAGTTAACTTCATCTTTAACACCTCAAACGCCTTCTCATGAGCTTGACCCCATACAAACTTTACATCCTTATGGGTCAACTTAGTCAATGGAGAAGCTATCTTAGAGAAGTCTTGAATAAATCTTCTATAATAGCCCACCAAACCCAAGAAACTACGAATCTTGGATGGCGTCTTGGTAACTTCCATTGCATCACTGCCTCCACCTTTGTCGGGTCCACCATAATCCCCTCGGGATTCACTACACGACCCAAGAATTGAACTTCACGCAACCAGAACGCGCGCTTGGAGAACTTAGCATACAACTTCTCCTATCTCAATCTCTCCAACACATCCCGAATGTGATCAGCATGCTCCTCCTCGCTTTTCGATATAATCAAGATATCATCATAAAGACAATCACTGATTTATCTAAAAGTAGCTGGTGCGTTGGTCAACCAAAGGACATAACGAGAAACTCGTAGTGTCCATAACGCGTGCAAAAAGCTGTTTTAAGAATATCTTGCTTCTTCACTTTCAACTGATGGTAGCCAGATCGAAGGTCTATCCTTGAAAACCAACTAGCATCCTGGAGCTGATAAAAAAGATCATCAATTCTTGGTAAGGGGTACTGATTCTTCACTATCAACTTATTCAGCTCATGGTAGTCGATACACATCCTTATACTACCGTCCTTCTTCTTCACGAATAAGACCAGAGCACCTAAAGGAGAGATACTCGATCGAATGAACCCTTATTAAGCAGCTCTTGCTCCATTAGTTCCTTCATCTCAGTCAGAGCCAACCGATACGGTGCCTTAGCAACAGGTTTGGCACTTGTTATCAAGTCAATCTAAAACGTGATCTCACGTTCAGGTGGCACTCTTGGTAAGTCTTCAGGAAATACGTCTGGAAAGTCACACACCACCAACACGTCGGTCAGTTGTGGTGTTGGCGTATCCACATCCTTTACGTAGGCCAAGTAGGCACTACGTCCACGCCTCATGCACTTTCCCGCCACCACCATCGAAATCACTTTCGGGATCCACGTGACTCGATCACCATAAACCGTCACCGTATTCCGGTTAGGCACTATTAACTGGATCATCTTATTGTGACACATAATGTTCGCCTCGTAGTCCGCCAACCATTCCATTCTAGGACTACATGAACCTGCCTAAGGTCATCACGAATTGTCTAACAGGAAACTTGTTACCTTCCAATTCTACGTCACAACCCTCTATCATCTCATAAATCCTGGTAGACTTACCTATGGCAGTTTCTACATTAAAGGGCGCATCTACACTTCTACTACTAATAGGTAGTTTAGCACAGAAAGTAGCGGAAATAAAACTTTTACTAGCACGAGAATAGAATAACACAAATGCTGAAGTTTGCTTTACTAGAAACATACCTATCATAACATCAGGGTCCGTCCTAGCCTCCTCCTGTGTCATTGTGAATGCTCTGGCACTCGCCCTCTACCCTTCAGTCTCGGTCGTCTTCTTCCTTACACCGTAACTTTCAACCCTCAGCTTCTTGTAGACCCTGCTCATGTTGCCCTCCCCGTAATAGTTAAAACACCTCACTACCTTGCATTCCCTTGCCATATGACCTGGCTTCCCACACTTGAAGCGCACATTTAATCCCCACCTACACTCGCCGGTGTGCTACTTCCCACACTTGCCACACCTCTTCATTGCCGCACCAGATGTGACCACACGTAGGTCATCCACCCGTACACTTTTATTGCTTGGAGTGGCCCCGCCACGTCCAACCCGCTTCCCATTCCAATTCCGGTCACCACCACTCCACTTGCTGCTTTCGGCCACCACCACAATTCTTTCGTCACACAAACTCCCTGCCAAATCAACCGCCGACCTAAACGTGCTCGGTCGGGCAGCGATCATGTGCCTACGGATATCCGTGGGCAAGCCCTGGATGTACCTCTTGATCTTTCGTGACAAAGGTGTCACTTGATCTGGCACCAGCCTTGCCATCTTATTGAACTTGGTGGTGTACTACTCATGTGTCATTGTTGCCGCCTCCAGCTGCAGGAACTCCCTTTCCACCTTATACAGTTCCCTAAAAGGACAGAACTCCTCGATCACCAACTTCTTCAGCTCTACCACTTCATCCTTCCAATTGCCCGACCACCCTCACTTGGATGATATTGTCCCATGAGCACAAAGGCAAGTCCATTAACAGTGGGCAGCAAACTCACCTTTTGTTCCTCTCGGCACTCACTAATATTCAGTGTAGCCTCCATCTCCCTCACCCATCGGTGAGCAGCAGTAGTAGTGCCATTACCATCGAAGGTAGGGTTCTTTCATCTTTGCAATGCCCGTAGTTACATCCTCATGTCGTCTCCTGCACAGGCTCTACTTCTTCCTCCTCATCATCGGAGAGAACCGTCTCAGTCTCAGGTTGCTCCCATCCTCTCGAGGACCTATTCCTCTCCATTCTTTCTCCCTGTCTTACAACCTTGATTACTTCGGTCACCACTACGGTAAGATCGTCTGCATAACCCGGTACACTCCTCGATAATAGCCTCCTTCACTAAGGCTCTTAAATTAGCATTCTCGTCCCCACCTCCGGACGAGTGGTCTCGGGTTCTTCATGAACCACCTCTTCGGCTCTAGGCCTTCCTCTCATGACCCGTGGTTCACACAATCCACCATGACCTCCACCACGTGAAGCCTTTGGTGATCTACCACCGGCCATCCTGTACACACTATAAGATTCAAATACTAACACGGTCATTCAAGGGAATAACTCAGTCTATGTCAAGTATAGTAAGTCCCTAATTACAGTGGCCAGTTGTGATTAGCCACTTACTTTACTCTTCATACCCCAAGCATTTTCTATCATGACTACATCAGTATCTAAATCTACTAACAACACATAAACCACATAACATGCGCACGTAATACCGGTCAACATTAAAGAAAATACCTGATGGCACGTAGCTACTCGGAATGGCATCCCTTCCCTTTCCATCCCATTTTCAGTTTAATTTAGGTTTCTTTTGAAAATTTAACCGTTTCACTTAAACTTTGGCTCTGATATCAACTTGTAAGGCCCCGTTTCCAGGATGGTCACAGCTGGTCAATCATCGCACATAAACAATATTTTACATTAGCTTAAATAAAATATTGTAACGAAACATTAAATCACATTCATTTTATTATAAATGCCTTTGCAAGTTCTAAACATTCATTACAAAACATTGTTTGTTCATATTACAATGCAAAAACTTAACCAAAAAGAATGCCATCCAAAATGAGTCAAGTAGCCTCCCTCGTGCCGTCCTCAGCAACCATTACCTGCCAACTACAAACACATACAAGTTAGCATTGCTAAGTGTAGTTCTAGTTTTAAACTAAAACATACTTTACATTGTTTTAAAACCATTCTTACATTCTCTATTGGGTTTTGTAACAGTTATCAAAGCTAGTTTAACCATTTAAACTATAACACCAGCGGATATTAGTGGTAACAGTGTGTTAAACAATCTGAAAAATTGAAACATTTTTAACTAAAAAAAAGTTGGACCAAAGACCAATGAGCCAAGATCAAAAACCTCTAAGTCCCACATGGTATCACAACAACTGCTGAAAGCTTCATCAGCAGTTTGACAAGTGCTGAAGACTTCAACAGCTGAAGATCAAGTGCTGAAGACTTCAACAGCTGAAGATCAAGTGCTGAAGTACAACAGCTGAAGAACACAAGTACTGAAGCTGAACAGCTGAAGAACACAAGTACTGAAGCTGAACAGCTGAAGAACACAAGTGCTGAAGCTGAAGACCAAAGTACTGAAGTACAACAGCTGAAGAGTTTACAAGTGCTGAAGATCAACAACTGATGTACAAAGTCTGAAGACAAAGACTGAAGACATCAGCTGATGATATCTACTGAAGTCATCAGCTGATGAAACGTCTGAAGTTCAAGTCTGAAGATCAAGTACTGAAGTTTCAGTAGTTTGTCACAACAGCTGAAGAGTACTTCTTCAGTAGTTGTGATATCAGTAGTTTTATATTTTTACTTTCAGTAGTTTTGTAAAACGACTGAAGAGCTTGTTCTTCAGTCGTTGTAGTTTCAGTAGTTTTATGTTTTTCAGTAGTTATAACAACTGATAACACTTAGCATTTTTGTAAGGAGATGTCAGCTGTTTTGACATCTTCAGTAGTTGTGTTTCAGTTGTAATAAATCTGTTAGATGTCACTATCAAGTGACATCAGCAGACGTCACATCTCTTATATAAGAGGTGTCGACCTAATTGTAATTGTGACATTCTGTTACCACGAAAGCGAATATTGAATGAAATATATTTGCAGAAATTCTCTCTCTATAACCGTCTTTGTTCTTCATTGAATATCGTTTTGTTCTTGTGAATCGACTAATTCATTGTTTGAATTCCGCTGCTATACTCTTCAATCAATCAAACATAGATCACTGATCCTAACAAGTGGTATCAGAGCATGGTTAATCATTGATCGATCTAACAATTGATCATTGAAACTGCTAATTGATATCTGTGTTTGATTGAATTAGCGTATTTGCAAGAACTGGTTATAGATTATTGAATTTCTGTCGCTTTCGTTCATTTATTTTGAGATCTTCTGGTTCAATTGGTTGTTGCGTTTTGTTCTAAATCTTTTTAGCTTAACCGAATTTGATTGAATCTGAGATGACGACTCCTTCTAATGATCCTCACAATACCGGTTCCTCAACCAAGCCTCCGATGCTGGTTAGGACCGAGTATAACATATGGCAACGAAGAATGCTTCATCACCTGTCTGTTAACAGTTCAGGTTGTTGGACATCTGTGGTACATGGACCACATAAGCCTATGGTGAACAATCCGGAAACCAATCAAATGGTTCCGAAGAAGAAGGAACAATACTCTGATGAAGATCGGAAACTATTTGAGATTGATGCTAAAGCCCATGGAATTCTGGCCATGGCACTGCCTAATGAAATCTATTCAGGGCTTATGCATCATGAAACTGCTCATGATCTCTGGAATGCCCTGAAGGAACAATTCGGTGGCACAGATGAGGTCTTAGCAAACAATAGAGAGATCCTTGCCCAACAATATGAGACATTCTCTCATAGAAAGGGTGAGACACTGACTCAACAGTTTGAGCGTTTTTCCTGCTTGATATCTGAGCTGAAAATGGTGAAACAGGAATACACCAATAGCCAGATGAACAACAGATTCCTCAGATCACTGCCTGAGAGATGGGACACATACACTATTGTCCTACGCTCCAGTGCAAATCTGGATGGCCTATCTCTCACCCAACTTCATGGGAAACTGCTTACATTTGAAAGAGAGATAGAGCAGAAGAGGAAACTGTCCTCATCAGGAAAGCTCACTGATGACTTTGTACCAGGGAATACTGCCTTGGTTGGTCATGAGTCAGAATATGCTGCATCTGAAAGCAATTATGATGAGCATATAGATTTCTCTTCAAATAGTTCTGATCATGCATTTGTTGGTATTGAGAGTCATTCTGGCAGTAATAGTGACAATTTATGCTTCATCATGGATGATCTGAAAGGAATAGCTGATGATGATCTAGAAGAGATGGATATTCTGAGCCAAATGGCATTGATTAATATCAGATCTCAGAAGTTCTATAAGAGAACTGGCAGGAAATTTCCTGGACTCTCTGGCAAAACCAAAGTTGGTTTTGACAAGAGTAAGTTGAGGTGTCACAAATGCCAAAGGCTAGGACACTTTGCAAGAGAGTGTAGATCAACTGGATCTAACTCTTCTGCACCCTTTGTGACTTTTCCTAGTACTAGTCCACAAAACAGAGGGCAACATCCTGCTGGTTCTGGTCATTATTCACATCCTAGATCTCCTGCATACTTTGTTCCCCAGGGTCAAATGTCATATCCTTATCCCTGCTATTATGTGCCTCAACCAAATCCTGTTCAAGCTCCAATTGCACAACAACCACAAGCATTGCCTGAACCACAACCTTCCCAATCTCATCAACAAACTCAACCTCAACAACACAGCTTCTTCACCCCAGGAGTTGTTGACTGGAGCAGTTTACCAGATGACTTGTCTGGTCATGAACAACTGTTCTCAGGTGCTGGTCAACATGGTGGTGAAAGTCCATTTGGAAATCTAGCTCTTATGGCTTTGGATTCTGCTGATACTTCATCTCTAATGCCTCTACACCAAAGGTATCACAGGTATCCTCTGAGGCAAAAGCCAAATTATGTTCTGAAACATGCATAGCAGCATTTGCATCTATTAGAGAAGCAAATGTAGCTTTAATCAACAAGAACATTGAGCTAGAACAAATAATTTCCAAAAGCAAAGCTGAATTTGAGTCTGTGCTTAATGATAAAAATGATGAGATTTACAAACTGAAATGCCAAATAACTGATGATAAGGCTAGGGAAGAGATACTTCTAGAGAAGTATAAAGATCTCAAAGAAACCCTTGCAGTTACCCAGGTAGAGTGTGATAGATGGGTACAATCATGCAAAGGTTTTGAAATGCTTCTTAGTAAGCAATCTGCTTCCAATGTGAAGTTTGGCATTGGTTACAATCACACTGCTCCACCTACAGATTTTACTCCAAGAGCAGAGGTAGAATCTGATGGTGAGAGTAATAACCAATCCATCTCATCATGTGATCTACTTTCTGATACAGCACAATCAGAAGTAGAAGTCAGCATCAAGCCCTCTCAGAACCTATCAGCTGATGTTGATGGTTCAAATGCTGACACTCACATGATCAATGAGTTGATCAACTCAGGAGTTAATTCTGAAAGTCCTGAAAGGACTAGAGAGCAGGATTTAACACCTGAAGTTCAAACTCCAACTACTGCCAGTACTGAAGAGAAGAAAACTGTCAGTAGAAAGAGTTTGAAGACTACTAAAGAGGCAGTCAAGAAAGCAAACAATGCTTCCAAAGCACTGAAGAACAAGTCTTCTTCAGTTGCTTCACCCTCTTTAGTTGATGATCAACCTAAGATGAAGAAGAAACCATGTGAAGTATGTGGTTTGTTCAATCATCTTACAGATGATTGCTGGTACAAAAGAGGTTCCAAACTCAAACAAAAAGAAGAAATTAAAGAGAAAATGGTAAAAATGAAAACTGAGTTTGAGACCACATTTGTATCAGCAACATCAAATCCTGTAACCCTTAAGTCCTCAAAGAAATCCAAAAAGGAAGGGGTTAAACAGGTGACAGCTGAGAGTGCTCAGAAGAAGAAGGTGCAACATAGGAACTTATCAAACTCCACTGGCAATGTGTCTGATGAGCTGAAAGCTTTATCACAAAATCAGACACAGCTGGTTATGATGGTTCAACATCTGTTGGGTAGAGTTAACCAATAGATGCTCCTATGTTGAAACCACAGAAAAGGAGATCCAAGCCAAAGGATTCCTCTTCTTCACCATCTTCTTCCTCTCAAGCTATTGTTTCAAATAAACCTGTTAGTTTACCATCTATTGATGAGACCAGGCCCAAAACCAAAAAGGTTTGGGTCTCCAAAACTAACTGATTGTTTATATTGCAGGGTTCTCCAACATGCCAAAGTAGCATCTGGTATGTAGACAGTGGGGGATCTATGCACATGACTGGGAACAGTTCTCTTCTTCATGACTACTCTCAAGGAAAGAAGGGGTTTGTTTCTTTTGGCAATGATGCTAGGGGTTACATCATTGGAAATGGCTTTGTCTCCAATGGAGAAATCAAGTTTGATGATGTTCATCATGTGGAAAATCTCAAGTACAATCTCTTGAGTGTCAGTCAAATGTGTGATAAAGGCCATGTTGCTCTTTTCACCAGTCAGAACTGTAGGATTCTGTCATCCAAAGTTCTGCATTTGATTGATAAGGTGTTGGATGATCACACTCTCCTGAGAGCCAACAGGACAGGAAGAGTGTATGCCTTAGATCTTTCCAAGAAAAAGATCTCAGAGGCAATCCTTGCCTATTTTCCAAAGCCTCTTCTCAAGAATCTAAACTGTGGCACAGAAGGCTGGGTCATGTTAATTTCAAAAACATGAATCAGCTTATCCACAATAGTTTAGTCAGAGGCTTACCAATAAAGGAGTTCCACTGTGATGAAACCTGCACTGCTTGTTTAAAAGGAAAACAACACAAAGTCTCATTCCCTCCTATTGAAGAGCCTAAGTCCACTGCCTGCTTGCAATTACTGCATATGGATCTATTTGGTCCTGTGAGAGTGATGAGCATGGCAAAGAAGAAATACTGTCTGGTAATTGTGGATGATTACTCCAGATTTGTATGGACTTTCTTTCTACATTCAAAGGATGAGGTTGCTCAGAAGATTATCACTTTGTGTTGTATTGAGAAGCAGTATTCCCTTCCAGTCAAGTGTATTAGGAGTGACAATGGAACTGAATTCAGAAACCATACACTTGATGACTTCTATCTCTCAAAGGGAATCAAAAGGCAGTTTAGCATCCCAAGGACTCCAGAACAAAATGGAGTAGTGGAGAGAAAGAACAGGACCCTCATTGAAGCTGCAAGGTCCATGCTGGCTGACTCTGGTTTGCCACTGACCTTTTGGGCTGAAGCTGTTAACACAGCTTGCTATGTGCAAAATAGAGTTTTAGTAAATCAGAGGTTGATGAAGACTCCATATGAAGTTCTCCATCACTTGGCTCCTCTAATTTCATTTTTCAAAGCATTTGGGTGTCCCTGTTTTATTCTCAACACAAAGGATCAACTCCATAAATTTGATCCTAAGGTGGATGCAGGGTATTTTGTTGGTTATTCATCTACTTGCAAGGCATACAGAGTCTTCAACTGCAGAACAAAGATAGTTGAAGAGACTTTGCATGTGAAGTTTAATGAATCTCCTTTGGACAAGATTCCACAAAACCCTGTGGAGTTGTTTGATTTGGACATACTGCAATATGTTCCTTATCAACCTCCAGCTGTTGCAGATCCTGTGGCTAAATCATCTTCTGCAGCATGTCTTCCACCTGGTGGTATTGATGATGATGATGATAATATCAATACTCACCTATTCAAGTTTAGTGACCAACTGCCTGTGTCTGCTAAACTTGATGTTCCTGTAGCTTCAGCAGTTCCATCCACAACAAATGCTGATGAGATCTCTGTTTCCTCTACATCTTTTGAGTTACCATCTAATTCTTGGTTTCAAGAGTCTACATCAACATCTGCTGCTGCTGAAGGTTCTACAAAACTTGCACAGATCTCATTGTTTATCAAGAACTGAAGAATCACCCCATGTCTCAGATTATTGGTGATATCAATGCTGGTGTTTCAACCAGAAGTCAATTGTCTAACTTCTGCTTCTATGCTCTCTTCATCAGTCAGCTAGAGCCAAAGAACTACCATGTTGCTTTGAGAGACAATGGATGGGTTGAAGCTATGCAGCTTGAGCTACTTCAGTTCAAGAAACAGCAAGTGTGGGAACTTGTTCCTCTTCCCCCAGGTAAGTGTGCAATAGGCACTAAATGGGTGTTTAGGAATAAAACTGATGAAAATGGGCTTATTGTTAAGAACAAGGCTAGACTGGTTGTACAGGGGTTTTCACAAGAAGAAGGTATTGACTATGATGAAACCTTTGCCCCTGTAGCCAGACTAGAGGCAATCAGATTGTTCTTAGCCTATGCTGCATTCCACAATCTTAAAGTTTTTCAAATGGATGTCAAAAGTGCATTTTTATATGGTAAAATAAAGGAAGAAGTTTATGTGTGTCAACCACCAGGCTTTGAGGATAATAAACATCCTGAATGGGTGTATAAACTTGATAAGGCTCTTTATGGGTTGAAACAAGCTCCTAGAGCCTGGTATGAGACACTCTCTACTTTTCTTCTTAAGAATAATTTCACTAGAGGCTCCATTGATAAAACTTTGTTTATTAAGAAGGTGGATCAGCATAAGCTACTTGTTCAGATTTATGTTGATGATATTATTTTTGCATCCTCTGATCCCCAGTTGTGTGATGATTTTACAACATTAATGAAAAAGAGGTTTGAAATGAGTGCAATGGGAGAATTACAGTTCTTTCTAGGCTTGCAAATCAAACAAAAGGCTGATGGAACTTTTATTCATCAGTCAAAATATACAAAAGATCTTTTGAATAAGTTTGATTTACAAAACTGTAAGCCCTGTTCTACTCCCATGTGCAACACCACACAACTGGATGCTGATCAGAAAGGTAAAGCTGTTGATGAAACGCTTTACAGATGTATGATTGGGTCCTTGATGTATTTAACAGCTTCTAGACCAGATATTATGTTTGCTACATGTGTTGTGCTAGATTTCAGGCTGCTCCTAAAGAGTCTCATTTGATTGCAGTCAAGAGAATCTTTAGATATTTGCAAGGTACACAATCTCTGGGTTTATGGTATTCCACTGGACACTCTTGCAAATTAGTTGCTTTTTCAGATAGTGACTATGCAGGGTGCAAGTTAACTAGAAAGTCAACTTCTGGTGGTTGTCAATTCCTAGGCAACTGTTTGATTTCTTGGCAGAGTAAGAAACAAACATCTGTTGCTACATCAACTGCTGAGGCCGAGTACATTGCTGCTGCAAGTTGTACCTCTCAGGTACTCTGGCTTCAGAACCAACTTCTGGATTATGGCATTACAGAGACTAAGACTCCATTATTAATGGATAGTGCTTCAGCTCTGTGTATTGTCAAAAATCCAGTCCAGCACTCTAGGACCAAACATATAGAGATCAGACATCATTTTATTCGGGATTGCTTTGAAAAAGGTCTGATTGATCCTAAGTTTGTGCCTAGTGCTGATGAGCTTGCAGATATTTTTACTAAGCCTTTGGATAGTTCTACTTTCCAAAACCTTGTGTTAAGGCTTGGTATGCTGCAGCTAGAATAAGTGACAACTACTGATGATTTCAGTATAATTACTGGTGATCATTGGTACCCATGTCACATATAAGTACTGATGAGTCCTTTCACCTTGTAGTTTTTTTATAACTACTGATGGCTAAATGCCTCACAAGTACTGAAGTACTTTATCTGTTCCAAACTACTGATGTTACTACTGATGTAGTTACAACTACTGAAATCAGTACAAACAGATAAGTACTGACGTCCTATGAAACACCTGAAAATCAGATGCAAAGTCTGATAAGTGTTGAGGACAGTATGAAACAGCTGAAAGGCTATGAATTGACGAAAACTACTGAAGAGAACTTTCTCTTCAGTTGTTTCAACAACTGCTGTTTCATTCTAAACAACTGAAGCAAAACCATGTCTTCAGTAGTTTTATAACTACTGATGACTAATACCAAGTCTTCAGGTTTACAACAACTGATGACAAAACCACTGTCTTCAGTAGTTTCACAACTACTGATGACAAACACCAAGTCCTCAGTTGTTTCATCATCTGAAGTCAAAACCACGGCTTTCAGTAGTTTTCTAACTACTGATGCCTAACACCACGACTTCAGCTGTTTCAACGTCTGAAAGGATAATACCATGTCAACAGTCGTTTAAAACTACTGATGACTAACACCACATCCTTCAGTCGTTTTCTAACCCGTACCCTATAAATATCCCTGACCTAATCCTTCAAAGCTTCATCTTCTTCAAACCTAACGTTCCTCTCCAAAACTTCTCTCTTCTAAATGGCGTCCATGCAAATCAAACCGCGACACAACTGTGTAGCCTACCTTACTAAATCGCCTGTCTGGGCTAAGTTCGATACTGCTATCGATCTTATGGTTCAGTCACAATACAAACGGCATTTCTTCTCAATCCCATACTACATGCCGAATCCCTCCAACAGTTTTGGATGAACGTCACCATACCACTGGGGAGAAAACACCATCTCTCCAGTCGGTCGTCAACAACAAAGAAGTGGTCATCACTCCGAAATACTTCGCCAAACTCTACATCTGGATGATGCCATTTCCTTGCTGGATATCCCAAGGGCACAACTGATCTATCCTTTGCCCATCATGGATATCAGGGCAACTTAGTGCCTCCACTATAATGAAGAAACATTTCCATGACGCTGAACGCCTAATTTTTCACATGGTAATGTATGTTTGGCTCCTAAGACTTCGTCTTGGGATCAAATGTCGACAAAGTGGCAGCAGGTAATGTATTCTATTCTTGAGCAACAGCCGTTAAATTTTTCAGAAATAATATTTTCCGAGCTCAAGGATATGGCTCAAAAACTAACTGCTAACCGTTGGATATTATATCCGCGGTTCATAATGGCCATCATTACAAACCAGCTTCAAGCTGAGGGACTTGTTGGCCTGGGAGTCCCTGCTACGGCTGTTCTGCCTGAAGTATACTCCCGGCACAACTCTGACCACACACTCAAATTGGCTGCCAAGCTGCGCAAACCCACGCAGCTGGAACCCACAGCCACCACCTCCAAATCAAAAGTCCCCACCAAACCCACCAAAAAGAAACCCAAAACGGCTACTCAGGGAAATGAGTCCCCTGAGGATGCCCCTGCAACACAAACGCAGGAGATATCCACTGGTCAAAACCCCCTAGTGGATATAAGGACTCTTCCAGCCATAGCCGCTCAGGATTCCTCTCAACAGGAGCCTGCAGCAACCACACAAGGGGTACCCACACATCTGGGATCTTCCTCACTTGAGGGGATTGCCATTGAAGAGCACCTTCCTCCCCAGGTGCACACTGCTTCTATCCCTTCACCCCATGCAACCGCCCCCACAGCCCAACATTGATGTTGCACAAGTGCTGACTCAATTGCACTCCTCACCCCCTCCCCAGATACCACTTACTACTGGGAACACCTCTACCATTGAGGGGGAGGAACAAAGTGCAATTGAGAACCCACAACATAGGGGTTTACCACTTCTATCTCCTGGTGTAGATAGGGAGATTAGAATATCTAGTGAGGCTGCCACCTCTTCTGCATCAGCACATGATCAGATTGAGGCTGGTAACATTGCTAAGACCTCACTAGAGGCAACAGCTGATGATGAACATAGTCCTGAGGCTGGAAGTCCCCAGTACCAAGACACAGGGGCACATGCTACAACTGGTCTACACCCAGTGCATGTACATCCTGCTCCAAGCAGGAGGTCAGGTGATTCAGCTTCTGCTGTGATGATGACCTGGGCTTTTTCTACGATGTTCTTGCCCAGAACACAATCCTGAGGAGGAAGTCAGTAGGCTGCAAAACCTACTTGACCAACTCTCACAAGGAGAAAGACCATCTGCCTCCACCAACCCACAGATGGCACCTTCAGTTGAAGGTTCCCCAAACACTGAGCCACTCCCAACAACTCAGCCACCTGCCTCTGCTTCTGGCACTATTTCTCAGGAACAGAACCCTCCTGAGCAAATAGTTGCTGTCCTTCAAAATTCCCTCCCTCTCATCACACCCATAATCACTGACATTGTGACTAAAGCCATTGATGAGAGGCTTTCCTCAACTTTACAACCATTGATTGATGCTGCTGTGCAAAAGACACTTTCTGCGGTACAAACCCCTACCACCAATGCATCCAAAAAGGGGGAGAGTACTGCAGTGAAAGAAAAGAAGAGGAAAAGAACAGAGGATGAGAAGGCCAAGAGCAAGCCCAAGAGGTGGAAAAAGAAAAGCAACAACTGATCACCTATAAACGAAAGAAAAGTGCTGATGATCAACCTACTGCTGAAGAAAAATCCTTGGAAGAGCTGGTAAAAGATGCTGATGATACACACAGCCGATCCATGGATAAAATCATTGAGCAACTCTTCAGGCAAGGTTTTGATACAGCCACATTAGATAGTGAAATCAGGAGTTGGAAGTGGAGGAGATTCAAACCCGATGGGCTGGGTATGATGCACTTGAAAAGGAGAGATTGGAGATCATGATCCGTTTCATTGCCAAATACTTAGGAAGATCTTTGATGGAGATTCGTGTGGACCAGAGACAGTATTCTGGCTATAGCCACCAGAATCTGTCTGTCTGAGCAATTCCACAAGGGGATTATCATTGAAGCCCTTGATGAGGCTGGGGCTGGAAAAAGGTTTGAAATGGCAAAACTTACAAAGGCTAAACTCACAACAAAGATGCTGGAACAACCTTCCCTTCCACCCACTCAAAAACAGCCTACCCCTCAAATCTCCAAACCAATCTCAAAGCCCAAATCCAAACAACCACAATCACAACCCACAAAACCAACTCCCTCACCATCTAAACAACAGCCCATGATGCACCTAAGAAGAAGAAGAGAAGGGTGTTGAGGCTAGAAGAAGAAGAAGAGGATGATGTGGAAGAAGATAGGATGCCTCTGTCTGCAGTCCTAACATGGCGAAAGCCAAACCTATGCCCATCACTCCCACCTCACAGATGGATGTTGTGAGAGTAAAAATTGAAGAAGAGGAGCAGCAAAAGCTTCATGATGATGAAATGCTGAAAAGCATTGACAAAACCTATGCTGCCTCCTCATCAATTATCAGCATGAAGAAAGAAGCTCTGAGATTGTACACTCTCGCCAACACATTTCAATATCAGAAGGAAAGGGTGAGAGTATGGCCTGATCCGAGGGTGGCTCACAGGATTGTAAAGAAAGACATTCCTTCGAGATACAAGGGTCAAGTCAAGAGGATCGTAGATGAAGAGATCACAGTGGCCCTTGTAGTATCACCCTGGGAGATTGTCGAAGATTTCAAGAAGGCCTACGAGACTAAACAACCACCCAAGAAGATGCTAGAGAACAGAATTATCAAAAAGGGGTTAGTCTACAAGAGGCTTGAGAACTTCAAAGAATGAGCTCAGTCTGCTACTCGAAGGGAATCATCCTGATGAGTTTGCATATAGACAAATTACAACAGTTGAGCTCAAAAACGGCAAACAGGCCAAGTACATCTCAGAGCTGTATGGGCGAGAAGGATGTTTGATGGTGAAGCCGAGAACCTGACCATGGAAGAACAAATCATGTTTCTCAGAGCCTACACCAGAGAATCCTACAGGCTCATACACGGGAAGTAGATCTCATGAATGGGATAACAACTCTGTGTCCAGTTCCCCAAAACAGAGTTCCCATTCATATCTTGCCAAACAAATATCAGAGACTTCTTCCCAGGCCGGAGCTTATATGGGTCATCTTCTCTACTGATCAAGAAGGAAAAAGACCAACCTTTTGCCAACAATAAGTGGGATAATAAATAAATTAGAGGTTTTGGCTGCATTGGTTCAGGGGGAGTTTGTTGGACCAAAAGAACCAATGAGCCAAGATCAGAAAACCTCTAAGTCCCACATGGTATCACAACAACTGCTGAAAGCTTCATCAGCAGTTTGACAAGTGCTGAAGACTTCAACAGCTGAAGATCAAGTGCTGAAGACTTCAACAGCTGAAGAACTAAAGTGCTGAAGTACAACAGCTGAAGAACACAAGTACTGAAGCTGAACAGCTGAAGAACACAAGTACTGAAGCTGAACAGCTGAAGAACACAAGTGCTGAAGCTGAAGACCAAAGTACTGAAGTACAACAGCTGAAGAGTTTACAAGTGCTGAAGATCAACAACTGATGTACAAAGTCTGAAGACAAAGACTGAAGACATCAGCTGATGATATCTACTGAAGTCATCAGCTGATGAAACATCTGAAGTTCAAGTCTGAAGATCAAGTACTGAAGTTTCAGTAGTTTGTCACAACAGCTGAAGAGTACTTCTTCAGTAGTTGTGATATCAGTAGTTTTATATTTTTACTTTCAGTAGTTTTGTAAAACGACTGAAGAGCTTGTTCTTCAGTCGTTGTAGTTTCAGTAGTTTTATGTTTTTCAGTAGTTATAACAACTGATAACACTTAGCATTTTTGTAAGGAGATCAGCTGTTTTGACATCTTCAGTAGTTGTGTTTCAGTTGTAATAATCTGTTAGATGTCACTATCAAGTGACATCAGCAGACGTCACATCTCTTATATAAGAGGTGTCGACCTAATTGTAATTGTGACATTTTGCACTGAGCGTATGAGAGAAAGTGTTTGTTAAACTTGAGTGTATGAATGGATTAAAGTCTTGTAACCAAGACATGCAATCCCAAGGAAAACCTCTCCCTTGGGCGGCCGAATTCTTTCAAAAAGGGTTCCCCCCATTTTAAATTTAAAAAATAAAACTTACACTCTTAACCCGTAAGTTTATAAAATTAAAACCACTTTTAATTTTATAACATTAACACACTTTTATTTATTATTATTTAACTAACTTAAATAAGAAACAAATAATTTCTCATGACACATTATCCATATAATGTTGGTCTATTACAAAAGCAAAGTTTTAGAAAACCCATTTTCTAAATTGGTGTCAATATTTATTTGTATGATCTCATCAACAAATAAATATTTATTGGTGTTTGTTAGCTTGTTATTGGGATTACCTGACTTGGGTCATAATGTACTAACCAGATCAATCTTATATGTGTCTTGGGCAAACAAGTTCCAACAATCTCCCACTTGCATTTAGGAAGATTTTGATGATTTCAAAAGCTTTATCTTTGTGTCTTAACACGTACACATAACCATATCTACTATAGTCATCGGTGAAGGTAATGAAGTATCTTTCATTGTACCTAGTCGTTGGTTAAAAGGACCACATACATCCGAATGTATGATTCCAAATAAATCTTTTGCCTTTTGGTTTTGAAACTAAAAGGTTCCTTAGTCATTTTACCTTGTAAACAAGATTCACATACATCAAATGAATCATGTTCACCTGCTTTTAAAAGACCGTTCTTTTGAAGTGATTGTATGCGCGTTTTGTTTATATGACCAAGATGGCAATGCCAAAGATAGGTATCACTCAAATCTAATTTGAGTTCTTGGTGGTGGTTTGGTACAATGAGCTATCATACAATGTGTTTTCACGAAACAATCATATATCATTAATAGGAATAGCTTTAAAATAAAATATGACATTTAAAGAAACATGAATTTCATTTTCAATAAATGTCATAACATAACCATATTGTGTTAATAGGGAGACAAAAATAATGTTCCTAGTCAAACTAGGAGCATACAAAACATTTTTAAAAATTGCTTCCAAACCATTTGGAAGCTTCAAGATGTAGTCCTCTCGGTATTCAACTTGAACTTTAGCGCCATTCCCCATGTAGAGGCTAACATCCCCTTAACTGAAGTCCTTACTTCTTTTTAACCCCTGCAATAAGTTACAAATATGAGTTCCACATCCGTATCCAATACCCATGTGTTAGAGGATATTAAATTTAGATCAATATGAATCATGAAATTTGTACCTGAGGTTTGCTCGACATCCCTCTTAGCTTGCAACTCTTTGAGATGGACCAAACAATTTCTTGCCCAATGTCCAATCTCCCCACACTTAAAGCATGGGTCATTCAAAGCAACCTTTTGCTTCTTCTCCGCTGGTTTTGGTGGTGGTGCTCTAACCACTCCCTTTCACTTTCACCTAATGTGTCCTTTACCCTTGGCAACATTTGCCTTAGGTGCAGGGTGAGGCCTCTTCTTGTTCCGACCTTCATTGATGGTGAGAATGGGTATAACCTTTTTACCCATGGCCACCTAGGCAGTTTTGAGCATAGAGTGAAGCTCACTTATGTTCTTGTCCCACCCGTTCATGTTATAGTTCATGACAAAGTTGTCAAACCTTTTTCACAAAGAGTTGAGGATCAAATCCATAGCCAACTCTTTCGAGATGGGACAATTCAGCCTTTCGAGGCGGTTAATGTGGCTTTTTATCTTAAGTACATAAGATGAAACAGATTGGGTGTCATCCATACGACATGCATGGAGTGCTCGAACCGTTTCGAAGCACTCTACCTTTGCTTGTTGTTGGAACGTTTCCTTTAACTGGGTAACCATTCCGTATGCTCCATGATGTTCATACTCCTTTTGGAGATCTGGAGTCATACTTGCCAACATTAGGTAAGACACTTGGACCGAGTCCTTAGTGTATTTCACAGAATTATTATAAGCCTCCTCATCCTCCTCATTAGGTTTACCGGGAATCGGATCGTCTAAAATATATATGACCGTTTCTCTTGCTTGAGAACAATTCATATGTTTCAAAACCAATCTATAAAGTTATTATTGTTTACACGCTCCTTTTGGAGAATGGTCCTTAGTGGTAGTGAGTGAGCGGACGTGATATCATTATTTTCATTGTTGTTGGTGGCCATCTACAAAATTTAACAAACTACAATTTTAGTATTTTCGTTATTGTTCATATTTTAATAATTAAAGCCCTTTTAAGTTTCTTACATAATTTTAAAATTCTAGAATCCAACGTTACATTTAAATAGTGGTTAGGTGACCTTTATTCCATTATTTAATTTAACAAAGTAGTCAACTTTTTGACAATTGCAACCCTTTGCAACATCTAAGATATGGGATCGACTTAAACATCATATGTGTAGTCGGCACATTTATCCTATCAACACCTTTGTAAACCACATTGTAGGTGATCTATTAAACATGGTTTGCAAATCAAGTTACCCTACTTACACACACATGTGAGTTTTCCAACATTAGTGGTTAGGGGACCTTTATCCCACAAATATGGTATCCCCATCTCAAATCACAAGTTCCCTCAAAATGGTTAGGTGACCTTTATCCCATTAAGAGTTTCCAAATGACTCAAGTGTTGTGCAAAAGGATGGTGTTTAACTTGTTTATAAAAGAATATTAAAGTTTTCATAATACTAGTTTAGAAAACTCTATGTACCTTATATTTGCATGCTTTCAAATAAAAGGTACCCTATGGTTCACTTTTAATAAAACCCCTTTTAAAAATCATTAATCCTTTTAATAACCTTTTATTAATCACCTAATGATAAAGAACCATCATCTTTTAGCTTGTTAAGTTTGTTAATGAGGTTGTTATGCATATCCAAATATCAACCAACAATCATACAAGACACAACCAAACAAGCATAATCATACAAACGTAAGTGCATAACCATAGCCACTAAGTTGACTATACTTGTTTGCCATAACAACTATTGTCATAAGGTCTTTCCTAAGGGTTAACAATGACACATCAAAATGTGTCCATGAACTCCCACTTGAATCCACATCCAAATGCTTCAAATGTCCATGTCTTTTGTGTCCTTCTTTGGGTCTTCATCTTGTGCATCTATCCTAATAAAAATTTTCCAATAAAAGAAATGCACCTGATCTATTTATTACATAACCAATGAATAAATAAATTACAACCCAAAATACAAACACAGATAATACAACTCTTTCAAGAAACAAAACCAATATGACAAAATCACAATCTACCAAATCCAAAACACATAAGGTTAAGGCTATGTTATTCTCCAAAATATGTATCATATACAACATTAAGGAACAACATTGAACCCCTTTTTATAACCTTAAAGTTCTGGCCAACATGATCCAAAACTTTAAAGTTTTATCCAAACAACACAATCAACCATTTGATTTTAATCTTTCAAGGTTTATACTAAAGCATGTAAGATAAAACCTTGAAACGTAAGGGATTCAATCATCCATAACAAAACAGCCCCTAATGGGTTGGAAAAGTCCATGAAATCTAACTTTTCAAGAACCTTTGAAGCAAGTATTCCCCATAACCGGCTCTAGATGCCATTGTTGGGTTTTGTAACAAGTTTATCATAGCTAGTTTCACCATTTAAACTATAAAACGCAGCTGATATTAGTCATTAAGTGTGTTAAACAATATGAAAATTTTGACCCATTTTTAACCAAAGCAAAACCCATAAACAAAGGATCATATAAATATGTGAAATGAAATGCTATCAAAACGAAAAAGGCAACCATAGGGTGTTCTTAAAACTACCTTTCAAGAACAAGATGATGAAGTATGGATGAGATGAAGATGATGATGTTCTTGAAAGTTCAGCCTCCAAGTGAGAAAGCCTCAAGTTTGTATACCCACAAGACTTAGCAAACACCTAACTTGTTAGGGAGTGCAACACCAAAACCCTCTTCCTTTGCTCCTTCAAAATTCAAAATTTTCAGCTTTGTTATGCCTTGAATCCGAATTTTCAGCTTTGTTTAGAGAGAGTATTTTAGCAATGTGTGTGTGAGAGAATGTGTTGGTTAAGCTTGAGTGTAAGAATGGATTAAAGTCTTGTTTTAACGAAGACATGCAATCCCAAGGAAAACCTCTCCCTTGGGCGGCCGAATTCTTTCAAAAAGGGTTCCCCCCATTTTAAATTTTATAAAAAAACTTACACTCTTAACCCATAAGTTCATAAAACTAAAACCACTTTTAATTATATAACATTAACACACTTTTATTTCTTATTATTTAACTAACTTAAATAATGAAACAAATAATTTCTCATGAACAAATTATCCATATAATTTTGTTCTATTACAAAAGCAACGTTTTAGAAAACCCATTTTCAAAATTGGTGTCAATATTTATTTGTATGATCTCATCAACAAATAAATATTTATTGGTGTTTGTTTAGCTTGTTATTGCGTATGACCCGACTTGGATCATAAGGTACTAACCACATCAATCTTATGTGTGTCTTGGGCAAACAAGTTCCAACATGTACATGACCACACATCATACGTACACATAGATAATAACCTTATTATTTTCATCATTCATTCGTTAACATCCATTCATTCATCATACGTCATTATCATTCACTTTGATACATAACTTTCTTACTTTCATTCGTACGTTCATTACTTTCGATGACATGTACAATACCCCGAACATTGTGCACGAAGCTGGTTACTGGGCCTGACGTCATTCATAGACCTCAACATTATGCACAAAGCTAACTCCAGTACTTTGGGCAACTACATTCACCACATATCTTTTATCTTTCATTCCGGATCATTGCCATATGCTATACCCCAAACATTGTGCACGAAGCTCGTTACTAGGCCCGAGGTCTTTTATAGACCTCGAACATTGTGCACGAAGATGACTCCAGTACCTAGGGCAAGCAGTAAGGGTCCCATACATATTGTCAATCACAACAATTAGACCCAGTGTGGATCCTTCTGGGTAGCTAAGCCGCACACAGTTGAGCTAACACCCTTCATTGGGTGTGAACCTCCATTCATTGCTTGCAAGACTTTCTTAGTTTCATTTATACATTAATGCATGCATTCTTTCATTATGTTCCTCTTTTCATTATCTTCTAATTTACATTACATAATACTTTT
Organism: Flaveria trinervia; assembly: GCA_025506515.1. Taxonomy (NCBI): domain Eukaryota; kingdom Viridiplantae; phylum Streptophyta; class Magnoliopsida; order Asterales; family Asteraceae; genus Flaveria; species Flaveria trinervia. The sequence goes on from CM046446.1 coordinate 40,243,032, forward strand.
CATTTCATTCATAAACATTCAACGTAAAGCCACGGGAAAATAACATACATAATACTGAACATAAACATACAAGGCATCACCATACAAGGCACCATCATTCATACATAGCAATCATCATACATTCTATCATGCATAAGCACCAATCATATCACATCATCATTCATGCCACATCACACATCAGCCATAATATCATCCATGACTTTAAAAATTCAACTTACATAACCACCGGGCACATCCCAGGTCAAAGCCTACATGTAGATACATGATGTTCCTAGTTTATGTGTTAAATGTAATAGTCATTCATGTCTTACATATGTATAATGTGATAATGTAACGAGTATCATATATGCCTTGATGTTTATTTATCTTTGATTCATATATCTGAACTTTTTATATAGGTTTGAGGTTGTTGAACACAATTCTAAGTCAATAATGATTAAGAGGTGTGTTTAACCTAGTCGGGTGATTATTCATGCTAATGGACCGTACTTATAGACCATACGCATGAATATTCCATGCTTATGGACGAGTCGCATGACTGAACTAGGAGACTAGATCAGACATGTGATTGAGACATAAGATTGACTCAGTTGCACGACTGAACCTTCAGTTGTGCGTATGAATCAATCGCATGAGTCAGTCACACGACTGAACCATGCTAATGGTTCAATCATACGAATAAAAACTACAAACCTATAAATACCACTTAATTCGTGGAAAAACAGAACACTTTGAGAGATACTTTGAATATACATTAACCTTAGCCGTCCAGAGCGTGTGAGATAGCCAATCTAAGTTCATAGTTCGATCTTGATCGATTCCTACTCATTCTTAACATTTAGTTCATTGGTATATTGATTGAGTTATCGTTCTCACTGATTGGATGGCCAGTCAAATAGGATTCTGCACTATTTGATCTGGTTTCACGCAGAATCCGTTAGTACTCTCTACGTACACAGTCCTAACAAGTGGTATGAGAGTTTTGTCTCATGATTTTGCGTTGGATTCCATTAGTTTTGGTGTTAAAAACCTACATTTTTTATCAAAAGAGTCACCACTTTGCTTCAAATGGCGTTTTTGACGTTTGTATGCATTAAAGTCTCAGTTTTTCATTATACGGCAGATTAGGGTTCCTGGGAAACTTTTTTTTGTGTCAAAGTTTCAAAATATTGGATTTTACAACACAACAGCCTTCAGTCACACGATCGGTTCATTCGTATGATTGAATTCAATCGTATACTCCATGAGCACGATCGAACTCAGTCGTATCCCTCATTCGCATGACTGAACAACTCCAATCATTTGATTCCAATCGTCCTGTTCATACGCACGAATGAATCCAGTTGAACGATTTAATTCATTCGCATCCTTGATTCGCACTAGTGATCCATACTCATAGCTCATTCGCATGAGTGAAACTGTCATGTTCTAAAAGTACCAAGTTTAAAGCAATGGAAGAACAATTTGCTGCATTTACTGCCGGAAAGGACTCCCGCATCCAAAATCTTCTACTTTTGAAGAATGAGATTGGAAATCATAATAAACCACCAAAGTTGTTAACGTTAGATGAATATCCACAGTGGAAACAGTGGTTTGAAATCTATTTAAATGGAGTTGACCCAAATCTTTGGACATCCACTGAGACTGGTTATATGGTACCTGTAAGTGCTAATAGAGTCAAGTTGACTTTGGGAGGAATGAGTGAAGCTCAGAAGATTTTGTTCAATGCTGAAAAAGAAAGTATATTCCTTGTTGAATCAGTCAATACCTAAGGACATTTTTCATCAATTCTCTGAGAACAACCAAGGTAAAAAGTTATGGGACGCATTGGAGAAGAGATATGATAGAAATGCAACTCTTAAAGCACTGAAGGCAAAAGCTCTCAAAAAGGAATTTGATAATTTCTCTTTGATAGGGAATGAGAGCTTGGATGATATTATTGACAAATTCAATCATCTGATGTGTAAGTTGCACACTCATGGTGTGACAACATCTATCAAGGATAAATTTTCAAGTTTTGCGGATGATTTGCCTGATAAATGGGATTCATTGGTGTCTAATCTGAGACAAAACTACATTCTTGAGATGTTAGACATAAATGATTTCATCTTGAAGTTAAGGGAGTAAGAACTACGAATGGAATACAAGTGAAAGAAAAGATCCAATGTTTAGAATCCTTCACTTTACAACTTAGTTCTGACTCTAGCTGTTTGAGGAGCACCGTTACAAACAACGTGTGTGTCGAGTTTTTCTGCTCCTTCCTAAAACAGTGGTTCAGGAAACAAAATGTCAGGGTCATCTTCAACCCAATACATAGTTCCCGAGGCAAATACTACTAAGATAAAGACTAAGAATCTCGGTAATGTCACATTAGAAGTTGCTAAGGAGAACATGGATCTTCTAGCGGCCGTTGTACAATCTTATGATGGTTTAGTTGCAGGTAAGACAGGAAATTGTCATCTTGCAGACGAGGATTACAAGCAACTTGATGAAAATGAGTTAGAAAGAATGGACATTATGTGGCTTTGGCTAGTGTAGTAAGAAGAGCAAAGAAGTTTGTCAAAAAGATAGGGAAAAATCTAGTTGCCACTAAAGATACGAATTTTGGTTTTGACAAAACCAAAGTCACATGTTTCAAACATGGTGAAAAAGGCACTTTAAATGTGAATGTGTAAAGGCCAAGAAAATTTGAAATGAAAACCCATTTCCTACATTCAACCGTCAAGACAAAGAGATGATTGGAACTACTTCTTCAAGTAAAGAGACAAAGGCTCTGACTACTCAAGGTGATGAAAGGCAAGACTAGTCCTTCAGATTTGTTTCTCCTGGGGAATCAAAGATTGCCTTTGTTGATGCATTGGATGATGGCTCTACTGGTGAAGGTGAGATCATAGCTGAGCAACCGATGTCAGATACCGATGAAGTTGTGAATGTTGTAAATCACTTGGATGAGGAAGAGCTCAAAGCAACAAACTCAGAATCTCCAGTCAACGAAGAGACTGATATAGCTTTGATGGCTGATTCGTTTGATTCCTCACACGTAAGTTCTAAAGACCAATTATTTGAAAAAATATGCTTGTACTGAATGTGACAAATTTAGGTAGAACACAATGATAATTTAGTACAAGATCTACAACTTTGCACTGAGGCTAACCATATCTTAAAACAAAATGAGTGTAGTTCCAAAGAAAAAATAGAAATTTTGGGAAAACAACTAAGGAAAACCGAGGTTGTTGCTTTAAATTAAGCAAATGACATAAAGTTTTATTTAAATTATTTGGAAGAAATGAAAAAGAAAAAAAGCAGTTTTAGAAGTCAAAGTTGAATCTTTAAAACAACAACTTCATAGTTTGGCTAGTTCTTCTCACATAGTTCAAAATTTAGCGAAAGAACAAAATAATGGGGAAGGTCTGGGTTATAAAGTAGTTCCACCACCACATTAAACCTTCTAAACACTATATATATACCAATCAATAATAACCCAGTAAAGGATCATGTGGTGTCCACTCCTCTGGTTAGTGATCCTGATTCTACGGGTAAACTTGTGAAGAATATCACTAAACAGAAGGAGTCTACTTTGAAATCAAAAGACAAGATACCGGTTGAAAATTCGGATGATCAAATTGAAAAGGTTAATTTAAGGTCAGGTTCACACACGTCCACTTCTGAACCCAAAATGACTAATCCAGTTAACCAAAACCATGTTTCTCATAAAACTCCAAATAAAATGAAAGTTAAAGATGTTCAAAATGTTAAAACAATTAATTTTATCAAAGAAGCTGAAACATCTAAAAGAGAATTGACAAAACCCAACCTGACACATCTCACACCCTTACCAAAGTCAACCCCACATAAAAATTTTCTTCAATGTGTAGAAGGGAGATCATGCTACAGTTGTGGGAAACGAGGACATATCTATGCTAATTGTTCGTACTATCTGACACCTAAAAAGAAGAAAGATATGCCCTCATCTTCTAATGGACAGTGGGTTGAGTTCATGATGTGTGATTCCTCTTGGTCACCCAAGCCAATTAAGGCTTAGGTCCCAAATCTCGACTAATAAATTTATTTGAATGTGCATGGTGTCCGTTACAGCGCTATCACTAATACCTGGATTATTGATAGTGGGGTGTCGAGGCACGTGACTGGAAATTTGTCTCTCCTTTTAAGTATCAAACAAATAAAAGGGGGTCATGTATCATTCGTTGGGAATAAAGGCGGTTACATCACCGCTCAAGGTGAAGTGGGAAATGAGAAAGTGAAGTTTGACAAGGTCAACTACGTTTAACAACTACAGAACGACTTGCTTTCAGTCTCCCAGATCATTGCTAAAGTATTCAAAGTTGTGTATGACAACAAGAGTACTACATGTTGAAAAAGGAATATGTTATCCAGGAGGATAAATTTCTAATGTCAGCTTCAAGATATAATGATCTGTATGTCTTGGATCTATCAAAAGCCTCCACAACTGAGACCACTATGCATTGCTTCTTGACAAAGGAAACAGAGAGGGATTCATTCTCCTGGCATTGGAGAATGGGACACATTAATCCTAGGAAGATAAATCATCTGGTATAGAATGATTTAGTGAATGGAGTAACTGTCAAGAATTTCTAGCTTCCGGATTGTTGCGTAGCATGTAAGAAAAGGAAACAGACCAAGAAGTCTCACAGGCAAAGAAAGTTAATCTATTGATATTCTTCTCAAGCTTCTACACATGGATATGTTTGGCCCTGTTAGCACAAAGAGCATTGCCGGAGATCAGTACCGCTTTGTAGTAACTGATGATTACTCAAGATTCTCTTGGGTGATGTTTATGAAAGCCAAGTCAGAGAAATTTGATTTCTTCAAGCATCTAGTCACTATATTGGAATCACTATACAAGATGAGAGTATGAAAGATTCGGTCAAACAATGGCACAGAGTTCAAGAATCAGTGGATGGAGGCATATTGTAGAGAGAAAAGAATTATACATCAATTTACTTTTACCTACACTCCATAGATGAATGGGGTTGCTGAAAGGAAAAATCAGAGCTTGATAGAGACAACAAGGACTATGCTAGCCGACTCTAAACTGCCTATTCAATTCTAGAATGAGGCAGTGGCTAATGCATGCTACACTCTCAATCAAGTCTTAGTGGTCAAACGACATGGGAAAACATGTTATGACCTGCTCCAGTGACGTAAACCCAACTTGGAGTATCTAGTACCGTTTGGTGCACCATGCATGTTGTTAAAGAAGACTCAAACTGGAAAGTTTTGTGAGAAGGCAGAAGAAGGTATCTTTCTCGGATAAAATATTCAAGACAAGTGAGTTTGTAACAACTCAACGGGTCAGGTAGAAGTGTGGTGCATTGTTGACGCCCAAAGATACACCACCCCCTGATGGAATAGGACCGTCCTTCTTCTTTGACTATGATTGATTTTTTAAGTCCTTCAATCTACCGCCTTCTCATCCTGACGGTGAGTTATCTGCTACAATGATGTACGCCGTTGTGAATACTCCTCCACAAGACTCGACACCATCGGTTTCATTAGACGATTCTTGTAGTTGCAGTGGCCCGAAGATAGTCTTTCATCTAGGCTTTGTCACCTAACTTCTTGGTTGTAGTGGCCCGAAGATAGTCTTTCATCCAGGCTTTGCCACCTAACTTCTTGGTTACAGTGGCCCTTGATTCTTCGACCCTTTTCTTCTTCTCCCTCAACTTCACTCTTGCAGCTCTTTTTCTCTCTTTCTCTAATTTATCCTGCTCTTTGTCAAAGAGCCATAGGATCGTTTCATCAATGTGTGGAGACAGCTCTTGAAGAGAGAACCCTCTAGAGATTAGGAAGGCAATCCTTTCCCTCGTGAGCTGCATGTAAACTTCCATTTGTTACTTTTGTTTCTTTTCCTCTAAGGCCAACCGTTCTGCTTCCTGTTGCAGCCTAGTTGCCTTTTCCAGTTCCACCAACTCCTCTAATGGTAGCAGGAGTGTTTCTTTATTGTCAGCTCCAAGCTTGATGAGCTGGTCAATGATCTCATCTCTCCTTTTATTATTGACCGCCTCCTGGTTGGCTGCAACTGCTTTTGTACTTGCAGCTAACAGCTTCTCAGTTGGAATTCTTCCTTTTCTTCTTAGCTTTTCAATCTTCTCCGCTTCCTGAAGCTCTTCCGCAGTCATCTTCTTCTTTCCTTTGTCATCTTTTGAAGAGCTGTATATGTATATGTATGTATATGTATATGTATATGTATATGTATTGTATATGTATATGTATATGTATATGTATATGTATATGTATATGTATATGTTATGTATATGTATATGTATATGTATATGTATATGTATATGTATATGTATATGTATATGTATATGTATATGTATATGTATATGTATATGTATATGTATACGTAATGTATATGTATATGTATATGATATGTATATGTATATGTATATGTATATGATATGTATATGTATATGTATATGTATGTATATGTATATGTATATGTATGTATATGTATATGTATATGTAATGTATATGTATATGTATATGTATATGTATAGTATATGTATATGTATATGTATATGTATATTGCAGGATCGGTTAAGGGTCACTTAACACTTAGTTTTTCTCTCAAACTCACTTGAATAACACTTGGATGAAGATAGAGTCAATAAGAGTTAATCACAATATAGTAAGTAATACATAACACAGAAAGTAATTTTCAAGGTACTTGCATATATTGCTTCTCAACTCAAATATTACAAGACTCTTACAAGCTTATCTTTATGAGTTCCAATAAGAAACTATATATAATACTACCTGTAGCCGGATATACTATGATACTAGCTGGGATCCTATAACTAAAGCATATACTACAAGACTATAGTTTAAGGTATCTTGGATAAAGTCTTATATGAGATTTGGTAGTCAAGACATGTCCCTGACTTACCTTCTGTCACTAACTAAAGTTGGTAACATGTACTATCGTAAAAAGGTAAACAGTGGAATAAAGTATGGTTAATTGTATGGCTCTTTGAGAAAACGCCATGTAGTATCAGAGGTCTGTAGCGGATTGTCAGAGACCATATTTATGTCCACTAGTTCATAAAAGTGTCTTCCGAAGGTTAAATGGCTTGGGAAGAACAAGTACTTCTCAAGCCACTTATACTTCGGAAGAGGCTGCTTCTTCTAAGGCTTGGGAACTTCTTCTTTTCTTCATACTTCGGAAGTAGTCTTCTGATTGCTCTTCTAAGACTTAACCTTCGGAAGCATGCTCTTGACTTCGGAAGTAGAGTTCTGTCTTTGGAAGCTAATCTCTCACTTTATCTTCAGAAGAACTCTACAACCTTCGAAAGTTCCATGCTAAGCTTCGGAAGCCTTTGCATATAGCACCAAAATTATCTTAGTGATTTGGTTTTGGTTGCACCAGCCTTCTTCTTGATCTAACAAACTCCCCCTAGGCTGCTGCTACCAAAATCTCACTTGTTTCTGCTTCTCAAAACTTTCAGCACCAAGGGGAGTAGATATTTATCAATTTCCTTATTCTTCCCTAATATGGTGCGGAGAAGTTTGTACAAATCTTTGGTAGATAGGAAGTCTAGTCTATCACCTTGGATGATATGTACCCTCTGTTGTTGCCCTCTAAAAATAGTTAGTTGATGGGAACTGTAATCATATTCCAATCTAAATATAGGTTCCAATTCAGGACCCTCTACCATCTATAGAAAGGCAGTGCCTTGGTAGGAGGTCTTTCCTTGTCTTCGTGTCTTCTCAATCTTAACTCTTCTTCAATCTTGGCCTTTGTAGTTAGCTCAACTAGATGAAGACTGCTGAGATGATTTCTAATGAGTGCAACAGCTTCAGAGTTGGAGGGGTTGGAGAATGGCTTCTTTGCTAACTCAACAATATCAAATCTGCTGGAGTGTAACAGAGAGGTTGCATTAAGTCTGTTGACTTCACCATTCTCCCTCTCAACAACAAAATTGTGAGAAGTTTCATCGAACCTCTACCGGATTATTCCTTTTCAAGGCATAAAAGACTAACTGGGAATCTTGTCATCTTTCTTAGTATCCAGTAGAGTTACCAGTTTCCTTCTATGTTTCTTCTCTTAATCATTCCATGAATCTGACTTGAGACCTAGAAGTCTAGCTGCCTGGTCCAATGTTCCTCTTGGTAAATCAAGGAATTGATCTCTTGTGAGGGAACAAGAAGATCCATCAACATAGTGGTATTGACAGAATCTTCATCACATGAGACTTCGCACAAAGTTGTGCAATTGATGAGCTTAGTCTTGATTACCTTGAACTCCTCAAAAGAGAGATGTTGAGAATGCTGAAGGGATGGTTGTTGGGTAGGTTGTGGTTCAGAGGTTTTGGGAAGTGTTTTGGTTAAAGGATGGGAAGTTTAGGTGGTTGAGGTGATGAAACGGGTGAGGGTAAGGATGTGGGTTAAAGGGTGAAGGGCTCGGTCTTGATGGTGAAGGTGAGGGTCAGGGATCAGGTTGTGGTTGAGTAGTTGCAGTGAAGGTCATCCCCTTTATCCTTCTGTACATCTCTTTTCTCTTTCCTAAGCAGATGTCAGCCTTGATTTTGTTGGCAATCTATTGAGTGTCCTCTCTGACATGGGACCCATCTGCTTCTAGAGAAGCCATGAGCCCAGAGATAGTCCTTCATCCAGGTCTTCTCACTGAGCTTTCTGGTAGCAGTTGTCTTTGCTTCTTCCTCCTTCTTCTTCCTTTCCTTTAGCTTTTCTCTTGCAGCCTTTCTTCTCTCTTTCTCCATTTGATCCTGCTCTTTGTTGTAGAGCCAAAGGATTGTTCTATTGTTGTGTGGAGAGTGTTCTTGAAGATTGAAGCCTCTAGAGATTAGGAACTTTATCCTATCTCTCCTCTGTTGCAAGTCAGCCTTCTTCTGTTCTTCTTCTTCTCTTTCTCTAAGGCCAACCTTGCTACTTCTTGTTATTTCTCAAGTTGCAGTCTGGTTGCCTTTTCCAGTTCCACCAACTCCTCTAGTGGTAGCAGGAGTGTTTCTTCATTGGCAGCTCCTATTGGATGAGCTGATCAATTATCTCTTCTCTCCTTTTATTATTGATAGCCTCATGATTGGTTGTAGTTGCTTTTGTACTAGCAGCTAGCAACTTCTCAGTTATTAAGTCTTCCTTTCTTCTTAATTTCTCAATCTTCTCCTCTTCCTCAAGCTCTTCCGTAGTCATCTTCCTTTTCCCTTTGTTATCTTTTGAAGAGCCTGACTGTAGTGGTTCTTGGAGAGTGGATTTGGATTGTGAGAGAGGCAGAGAGGGTGTATGGAGAGGTTGATCCAGAAAGTCCTCTCTTTTCACTTCAGATGCCAGTTCTAGGATCGCATCTATGATGATTAGTTCCTCAAACATTATGAACAGTCCTTCCATAGCTTCCATTTCGGCTTGGGAAGATTCGGCTTGTTCTTTCGAGGCTTTAACTTCAGCTTCGAAAGTTTGAGGTGATGCATATTCTGTCCTAACTATTTAAGTTGCTGGGCCATTAGTCCCCATTTCCCCTTCAGCTTCCAACTATTTAAGTTCTTCCGAGGCTTTAACTTCAGCTTCCATGTGGACCTTAGGTTGACCAACTCCTTCCACAGTGGTAGAAGGTGCACTTAGCCTCTGAAGTTCTTCAGCTCCAAAATACATCATTGCTGCATCAGGGCTAGGCTGATCAAGAGAAGATCTCAACAAAAACTTAGAAAAGAGTCTATAGAGATCTTTGAGCATCATTTGGTCAATTGAAGTAAGACTTGGGATGGCTCAGAGAAAGTTGTAATGGGAGCCGAGAATTTGGAAGTTAAATTTTGGCTCTGTGGTTCCTCAGATGTTTGTCTCTGAACACTCTCCCCCTTTTTGGTAGCATCATCTTGAGAGCTAAATGAGCTGGAGGAAGAGGTCAAGGAGACCTAAACAAGTACATGCCAAACAGATCACCCAATCTATTTCTCAGCTAGCTGAGCCTTGAGATTGTCGATCTCAAGTTCCTGAGTGGCAGACCTTTCTTCTAAAGTCCTAACCTTGAAATCCAGATATTAGACTTTAGATAGTAGGTCTTGAATGAAGAGTTGCATGCTTCCCTCATCTTCTTTTGAAGAATCACGGGGAGATGAGGTAACATACCTAGTATATTCAGCCTCACCACCAGATGTGGTTTCTTGGCACCCTGGTTTCCCCCACTTAATGATGTCTCTTTTAGAGTCATCAAAAGGCATCGTTTTCGTAGAATCAGTCTCAGAAATGTTACCAGTGTCCGTAAGGTCCACTGAGGCACCTTTTGTAGTGTCAGTTGAATCTGCATAAGTCCCCTCCACATCAGTGGGACTCAGCTCAGTAACGGTTTGCTGATGGGGGCTGGAGATAAGAGGTCTCTCTAGGCTCGGTTGATCTTGGAAAGGGTGTTGTAGATCAAATTCATTGCCATGGAGGGACATTATCTCTTCATCAGTTTTGAAGAGAAGGTCAGTGAAAGATAACGAGGTTGCACCTACTGACCCGGGACCTTGGTCAATGTCTACAGGCATTGAGCCTCTGCTGCGGCTGTCCCTTATTGGCTGCTCAGAGGAGTGTAAAAACTCAACTTGAGACCTTTCAGATTGGGTAGTGGACTCATGGGTTTGAGACTAAAGAGACTCAAGACCCATATTAAGGTTGAAGGTGAAGGATGGTGAGACCTCAGACTGAGTGGGAGCATAATGTTCCACTCTAGCCTTTTTAGGTTGAACAGGAGGAGCTTGTTCAATCAGAGTAGATTGGACAAGAGTTTGTTTGGGGCGTCTTTTGTAGGTGATGGTGATGGGAGGAGAAGGTTAAATTGGCAATGTGGGGGTAGTTGCTGGTGTGGGTTGGTCACCTGTGGGTTCAACATGGACGTCACCAGGAGCTATTTGCTTAGTCATTCCTAAAAGTAGATAAGTGTACCATCGAGTGAAGTTGGTGGACACCTTCCTCACAGTCTTGAAGATGGTAGGCCTCCTTTGAGGGACAGGCAGAGTGGCTGGCAAGCCAACTCTAGTCCAGCTCACAATTGATAATGTACTGAAGAAATGTAGGATACATAAAGAATGTTTCCCTTTTTAAATTTCCAATGAGATTAGTCAGCACAAATCTTGAGTAGTTGAAGCGGAGGCCTCACACCAGTCCATGAACTAAGCACCCTAGTTCATATGGGATTTGGTCCTATCTAGTTCATATGGGATTTGGTCCCATCCCCCAATTTGTTTGACAGACAGTGAAGGACAATGTGTTTGAGGAACTTCTAGTTGTAGGAGAAGTTGATTTGTAGACAGTTGACCTGCTCACGTCTCCACCATATCCGATGAGGATGTAGATGCTGTCTAAATCTACCTTGGGGAACTTAGTAGGGGCACCATCATCGTGATGCTCCATATGCTCCGTGATGAGTTGTTCAGTGATGACCAACTCCTGGCCACAAATGCGGGATCGTATTACACGAACCCCATTTAGGGTTCAACATGACCGTTACCCCAAAATTCAGTTAAGTGATTGAGGTAAACCGTGGGATTAACAGTCGAGGTGGTGTAGTAAGATGTGGTGTAGTAAGATGTGGTGTAGTAAGATGTGGTGTAGTAAGATGATTGGGTGAGGAAGGAGATGATTTAAGAGAAGCCGCATCTCTTGAAGAGTCAAGAAGTGCAACTTGGTTGTTTTGAGGATTTAGGGCCATTGAGAAAATGTGAAGGTAGAAGAGTTTGAGCTTGGGTGAATTTGGGGAGAAAGGAAACTTTTAGAGCTGTAAAAACTTGTGGTAAGAAGAGGAGAGTGAATAGTCAGGATTATTCAAAAGTGGGTGAAATGGTGGTAATGTGTTAGGATAAGGTGATGTGATGCTTTAGTGGATGAAGTGACAGGGCTGGTAAGGTTAATTCAGCTAAATAATCCGACATCATTAACAAAATTTTTACTTTTTACAGTGTGGGGCCCAATAGATTTCCGTTAGACAATGAAATCTCTCTTCCGAATATAAAACATTACCGAAGATAATTTGCCTTCCAAAGGCAATTCCTACTTCTAAAGGTAAAAGTTACTTCCGAGAGTAAAGATTTCTTTCTGAGTGGAAAGTTTTGTAAGCTTCGGAAGTAGATCTAATATAAAATCAATCGCTTCTTCCGAGACTAAAAACTCTTCTGAGAAGAAATTTATCTTTTGAGAAATTTTGCTTCGGAAGATATGTAAAATGTGTTGGATCTTGTATGCCCAAGACACATACAAGATTGATGTGGTTAGTACGTTTTGATCCAAGTCGGTCATACCCAATAACAAGCTAAACAAACACCAATAAATATTTATTTGTTGATGAGATCATACAAATAAATATTTACACCAATTTAGAAAGTAGGTTTTCTAAAACTTTCCTTTTGTAAAAGAAGAACATTATGTGAATAATTTGTTCATGATAAATTATTTGTTTCATTATTTAAGTGTGTTAAATAATAACAAATAAAAGTGTGTCCATGCACAAAATTAAAGGATGTTTTAATTCTATAAAATTAGAGGTTAAGAGTGTAACTTTAAAAAAAATTAAAATGGGGGGAACCCATTTCAAATGGGATTTCGGCCACCCATATGGGGTAGGGGAATGAATTTGTGTCTTGGTTTTTACAAGACATAACTTCACTCTTGCACTCTTCCAACCAACACACACTCTCTCTCTCACACACACAAGCAAAACCCTCTCTAATCAAAGCTGAAAATTCGGATTCGAGGAACAAAAGGGCTGAAAATTTCGGATTTTGAAGAAGCAAAGGAAGAGGGTTCTTGGTGTTGGACTCCCTAACAAGCTACGTGTTTGGAAGAGCTTGTGGGTATACAAACTTGAGGCTTTATCTCTTGGGAGCTGGACATTCAAGAGCATCATCATCTTCATCTCATCCATACTTCATCATCTTGTTCTTGAAAGGTAGTTTCAAGAACACCCGATGGTTGTTCTTTTCGTTTTGATAGCATGTCATTTAACATATATTTATGATCCTTGTTCTCAGGTTTTGTCTTTGCTTAAAATGGTTAAAAATTTCAGAATTTTTAACATACTTTAACCACAAAAATCCGCTGCGTTTTTGTAGTTTAAATGGTTAAACTAGCTTTGAACTTGTTACAAAACCCAACAATGGCATCTAGAGTTGGTTATGTGGAACAAATGCTTCAAGAGTTCTTGAAAAGTTAGTTTTCATGGACTTTTTCAACCCATTAGGGGCTATTTTGTTGTGGATGTATGAATCCCTTATGTTTCAAGGTTTAACCTTACATGCTTTAGTATATACCTTGAAAGATTAACATCAAATGGTTGATTGTGTTGTTTGGACAAAACCCTAAAGTTTTGGTTCATGTTGGCCAGAACTTTAAGTTATAAAAGGGGTTCAATGTTGTTCTTTAATGTTAATATGATACATATTTTGGAGCATAGCATAGCCTTGACCGTATGTGTTTTGGATTTGGTTGATTGTGATTTTGTCTTATTGGTTTTGTTTCTTGAAAGGGTTGTATTATTTATGCTTGTATTTTGGTTTGTAATTTATTTATTCATTGTTATGTAATAAATAGATTAGGTGCATTTGTTTTAATAGAAAAATTGCATTAGGATATGATTTTGTAAAAAGAAGATGCACAAGATGAAGACCCAAAGAAGGACACAAAAGATATGGACACTTGAAGCATTTGGATGTACATTCAAGTGGGAGTTCATGGACATATTTTGATGTGTCATTGTTAACCCATAGGAAAGACCTTATCACAACAGTTGTTATGGCAAACAAGTGTAGTCAACTTAGTGGCTATGGTTATGCACTTATGTTTGTATGATTATGCTTGTTTGGTTGTTTGTTGTATGATTGTTGGTTGGTATTTGGATATGCATAACACCTCATTAACAAACTTAACAAGCTGAAAATTGATGGTTCTTTATCACTAAGTGATTAAAAAAAGGTTATTAAAAGGATTTATGATTTTAATAAAAGGGGTTTTATTAAAATGTGGACCATAGGGTACCTTGTATTTGAAAGCATGCAAATATAAGGTACATAGAGTTTACTAAACTAGTATTATGAAAACTTAAAATTTCTTTTATAAACAAGTTAACAACTGTCCTTTTGCACAACACTTGAGTCACTTCGAAACTCTTAATGGGATAAAGGTCAGCTAACCATTTTGAGGGAACTTATGATTTGAGGCGGGGATACCATATTTATGGGATAAAGATCACCTAACCACTTATGTTGGAAACACACATGTGTGTGCAAGTAGGGTAACTTGATTTGCAAACCATATTAAATGGATCACCTACAATATGGTTTACAAAGGTGTTGATGGGATAAACATGCCGACTATACATATGATGTTTTAAAATCGATCCTATACCTCTAGAAGTTGCAAAGGGTTGCAATTGTCAAAATGTTTACTACCTTATTAATTTAAATAATGGGATAAAGGTCACCTAACCACTATTTAACTAATGTTGGATTCTAGAATTTTAAAATTGTGTAAGACTCTTAAAAAGGGGCTTTTATTATTAAAATATGAACATATCAAAAATTCTAAAATTGAACTTTGTTAAATTTTGTAGATGGCCACCAACAACAATGAAAATAATGATATTCTGTCCGGTCACTCACTATCACTAAGGAAAATTTTCCTAAAGGAGCCTCTAAACCATAATAACTTTATTGATTGGTTTCAAAACTTGAGAATTGTTCTCAAGCAAGAGAAACGATTGTATATCTTAGACGATCCGATTCCCGATCAACCTAATGAGGATGATAAGGAGGCCTAAAATAATTGGGTGAAATACACTAAGGACTCGGTCCAAGTGTCTTGCCTCATGTTGGGAACAAGAAGAGGCCTCAGCCCGCACCCAAGGCAAATGTTGCCAATGGTAAGGGGCATGTTAAGGGAAAGGGAAAGGGAGTGGTAAGAGCACCACCACCAAAATGTTGCATCAAATGACCCATGCTTGAAGTGTGGGGAGATTGGACATTGGGCAAGAAATTTTCCACTCCATCTCAAAGAGTTGCAAGCTAAGAGGGATGATGCGCAAACCTCAGGTACAATTGTCAAATTGATCTAAATTTAATATCCTCTAACACATGGGCATTGGATACCGGATGTGGAACTCACATTTGCAACTTAATGCATGAGTTCAAAAGAAGTAAGGACTTCAAGAAAGGGGATGTTAGCCTCTACATGGGGAATGGGGCTAAAGTTCAAGTCGAAGGCCGAGGGGATTACATCTTGAAGCTTCCAAATGGTTTGGAAGCAATTTTGAACAATATTTTGTATGCTCCTAGTTCGACTAGGAACATTATTTCAGTTGCCCAATTAAGACAATATGACTATGTTTTGACATTTATTGAAAATGAAATTCATGTTTCTTTAAATGGCATATTTTATTTTAAAGCTATTCCTATCAATGGTATTTATGAATTGGTTTGTGAAAACACATTATATGATAGCTCATTGTACCAAACTAACACCAAGAAACTCAAATTGGATTTGAGTGATACCTATCTTTGGCATTGTCGTCTTGGTCATATAAACAAGAAGCGCATACAAAATTTTCAAAATAAATGTCTTTTAAAAGCAAGTGAATATGCTTCATTTGATGTATGTGAGTCTTTTTTACAAGGTAAAATGACTAAGGCACCTTTTAGTGGCAAATCCGAAAGGGCAAAATATTAATTAGGCTTCACACATTCGGATGTATGTGGTCCTTTTAAGCCAATGACTAGGTACGATGAAAGATACTTTATTACCTTTACCGATGACTATAGTCGATATGGTTATGTCTACTTGTTAAGACACAAAGATGAAGCTTTTGAAATGTTCAAAACTTCCAAAATGAAGAAGAAAATCAACTCAACAAGAATAAAAAATTCTCCGCATCGATAGAGGAGGTGAATACCCAAGTGATGCTTTTGGAGATCATCTTAGAAGTTTGGTATTTTCTCACAACTATCTTCACCTGGAACACCATAACACAATGGTGTGTCCGAGAGGAGAAATCGAACTCTATTGGATATGGGTTGATCTATGATGGCTAGAAGCTCATTGCCTTCTTGGGGTTTCGCTTTGCTCTCTGCGGCCCGTATCTTGAATACGGCCCCAACCAAGAAAGTGGAAACGACACCTTTTAAAATATGGCATGGAAGGGTTCCATCTCTATCATATTTAAAGGTATGGGGTTGTGAGGCTTATGTTAAGACTCCCACCTCAAACAAGCTAGAAAGCCATTTCACTAAGTGTATCTTCATTGGATATCCTAGATATTCTATGAGATATTATTTCTATGACCCATTGGAACAAAAGGAGTTTGATGCCAAGAAGGCTAAGTTCTTAGAAGCTAAGTTCCTTACGGAAGGAACTAGCAGTAGAACTGTGGATCTTGAGGAGGATTAGGAACCACAAATCAATACACATTTGGTTGACACTTGCACTCAACATGAGGATGTTGAGAATGATCAAGTGGTTGATCACTATACACAAAACGTTCGCAGATCTCGTAGAATTAGTAAGCCACCTCAAAGATATGGATTTTTCGTACATGGATGCTATGTGGTAGATTCCGATGAACCAACCACCTATCGTGATGCAATGTCTAATTTGGATAGTGACAAATGGCTTGAAGCCATGAATGTTGAGATGCAATCCATGTATGACAACCAAGTATGGGACTTGGTTGAACCACCTCTTAACTCCAAGATAAATGGAAGTAAGTGGGTTTTCAAGAACAAAACAAATATGCATGGAAACTTGGATACTTATAAAGCTAGACTTGTAGCAAAAGGTTTAACTCAAACTCAAGGGGTTGATTATGATGAGGCCTTCTCACCGGTTGCTATGCTAAAGTCTATTAGGATATTATTGCCATAGCTGCTCGTTATGATTTTGAGATTTAGCAAATGAATGTCAAAACTGCTTTTCAAAATGGATATCTTGAGGAAGATGTCAATATAGGTCAGCCTAAAGGTTTTATCGATTCAAAACATCCTAACAAAGTATGCAAGTTAAAGAAGTCAATCTATGTATTGAAGCAAGCATCAAGGAGTTGGAATCACTGTTTTGATGAAGAGATAATCAAAATTGGGTTTATCAAAAACGCTGATGAAGCATGTGTATATAAGAAAGCTAGTGGGAGTATCATCACTTTCCTAGTATTATATGTCGATGACATTCTACTACTTGGAAATGACATTCCAACCTTGGAGGGTGTAAAAGCCTGGCTTGGAAGCTGTTTCTCCATTAAGGATCTTGGTGAAGCTGCTAATATTTTGGGAATAAAGATCTATAGGGATAGATCAAGGTGTTTGATAGGTTCAAATCAAGTGCATACATTGACAAAATCTTGAAAAGGTTCAAGATGGAAAACTCTAAGAAAGGTACAGTACCTATTCAAAGAGGAACGATATTGAGTAAGACTCAATGTCCAAGCTCAAAGGATGAGCAAGACAGAATGAAGGGAATACCATATGCGTCTGCTATAGGATCCATCATGTATGTAATGATATGCACTAGGCCGGACATGTCATGCGCTTTGAGCAGGATAAGCTGATACCAACAAAATCCTGGAAACAGTCATTGGGTGGCTGTTAAGAACATACTTAAGTACCTAAGGATGACCAAAGATATGTTCCTAATCTATGGATCTGGTGAGGAGGAACTCGTAGTAAAGGGTTACACGGATGCGAGTTTCCAAACTGATCGGGATGATTCACTTTCACAATCGGGGTACATTTCATCTTGAATGGAGGAGCAATATCTTGGAAGAGCTCTAAGCAAGATGTGGTGGCATTATCGACTATAGAGTCAGAATACATTGTCGCTTCATTAGCAGCTCAAGAAGTTGCATGGTTAAATAAATTCATTATCGATCTTGGGATGGTCCCTTCCATTCAGGACCCCCTAGAAATTCTTTATGATAATGAGGGTGAAATTGCTCAAATCAAGGAACCCTGTGGACATCAAAAGACTAGGCTCATTGAACGGAGATTCAACTAGATAAGGGATGAAATTGAAAAGGGAAAGATATGTATTCGCAAAGTTCACACGAATCAAAACATTACGGATCCACTCACAAAGCTTCTTGAATAGACAAAGCATGAAAGTCATACTTGTGCCATGGGACATCAATATTCTAGTGACTGGATATGATCTTTAATTTTGTATTTAGATATTGTAACCCTTTATCACTTGAATATGTTATTTGGTTATAGTGTTTCAAGTAATATTCCTATTTTCCATGTTTATAATCCATGAGTGAATCATTTACTCAAAACGTCCGTAGTCATTCCTACTTGTGTGAACAAATATGAAGGTAAGACTATTATAAACCTGGATTGGTACATATTCATATGGATGAATATAGAGCAAAAGGTTGCTACCAAAGTTCATAGACATTTGTGGGATACAAATATTGGACTGACCTGCATCTCAAATATTACTACATGGAATCTTGCTTATTGATCGTAAGAAATTTTGAGTGAAGGAGAATATCATTTGGTATCCTCTGACCTTAGATACATATTAGGTCATGATATTACCAAATTTTATACTTGACTTAGGTCTCCGCTATTCCGAAACATGGCAGTACATAAGTCTGAGTTCAGGTATGATATAAGGTAATTGTGGGAGACATATGTAGTCAAGATGGGATTTGTCCCTCTTATTTGTTGAGAGTAAGATGTCTAAGGCCTGATAAAGTTAAATCAATAGAAAATGATCACTCTGTGTCTCTAGGATTTAACATGACATCTGTGACAAAAGGATAGATGATTGATTCACTTAAAACATTTTGAGTCAGGTACTTGAAGGGGATGATGTTATTGAATGGTACTTTGTTATACGTATTAAGGCTAGTAAACCTATGTTAAGCGGTATTTACTGCTTGCATAAATCTTCTATGAATCTTGTGCAAGTAGGAGATTGTGGGATCTTGTATTCCGAAGACACATACAAGATTGATGTGGTTAGTACGTTTTGATCCAAGTCAGGTCTTATCCAACAACAAGCTAAACCAACACCAATAAATATTTATTTTTTGATGACATCATACAAACAAATATTGACACCAATTAAGAAAATAGGTTTTCTAAAACTTTGCTTTTGTTAAAAAACAACATTATGTGGATAATTTGTTTATGAGAAACTATTTGTTTCATTATTTAAGTGTGTTAATTAACAACAAATAGAAGTGTGTTGATGTTATAAACTTAAAAGAGGTTTTAATTTTATAAAATTAGACGTTAAGAGTGTAACTATTTTTTATAAAATTTGAAATGGGGGAACCCATTTCATATGGATTTCAGCCACCCATATGGGGTAGGGGAATCAGTTTTGAGTCTTGGTTATAACAAGACATAACTTCACTCTTGCACTCTTCCAACCAACACACACACTCTTTCACACACACAAGTAAAAACCCTCTCTAAATAAAGCTGAAAATTTTGGATTCAGGGCACAAAAGGGCTGAAAATTTTGGATTTTGAAGAAGCAAAGAAAGAGGGTTCTTGGTGTTGGACTCCCTAACAAGCTAGGTGTTTGGAAGAGCTTGTCGGTATACAAACTTGAGGCTTTCTCTCTTGGGGGCTAGACATTCAAGAGCATCATCATCTTCATATCATCCATACTTCATCATCTTGTTCTTGAAAGGTAGTTTCAAGAACACCCAATGGTTGTTCTTTTCGTTTTGATAGCATGTCATTTCACATATATTAATGATCCTTGTTCTTGGGTTTTGTCTTTGCTTAAAATGGTTAAAATTTTCATATTTTCTAACATACTTTAATTACTATAATCCGCTGCGTTTTTGTAGTTTAAATGGTTAAAGTAGCTTTGAACTTGTTACAAAACCCAACAAAATGTCTTCCGAGGGTTAATTTCTATTCGGAAGAAATTATACTTATAAAATTTCAGAGAGATCTTTTGTAAGAGGGCATAGATTGTATTTACAGAAGACATTACATATTAATAAGGTTTTCAAAAGAGTTAAGCTAATCAATGTTTATCATCCCAATAGCGGCTTAGAGATACTTTAATCTTTGTTCATCAAAAGCTTTGGTGAACAAATAAGCATATTGTTCATTTGAATCAACTTTGTTTAGTTTAATCACATTCTTTTCATGAATATCTCTAATGAAATGGTACCTGATACTAATATGCTTTGTCTTGGAGTGCTTTACCGGATTTTCAGTAATAGAGATAGCACTATTGTTGTCAATATGGATAGGAGTGCTCATAAAGTTGAATCCATAGTCTAACATCTGATTTTGAATCCATAGCAGCTGAGCATAGCAGCTAGCAGCAACAATGTATTCAGCTTCAGCAGTTGATGTAGAGACACGGGATTGTTTCTTGCATTGCCATGAGATGATCCTTCTACCAAGAAATTGACATCCTCCTGATGTTGATTTTTTGTCAATGTTGCAGCCACCATAGTCACTATCAGAGAACCCATAGAGATTAAAATCACTATTCCTTGGATACGAGAGACCTAGTTTAGGTGCTCCTTTGAGGTGTCGGAGGATTCTCTTGGCAACACCTAGATGAGACACCTTTGGAGCAGCCTGATATCTTGCATAGATGCTAGTTGCAAACATAATATCAGGTCCACTTGCTATGAGATACATTAGAGAATGAATAATCACCCTATACTGATGTTGATCAGTGTCCTCCCCCTTATGGTCAGGACAAAGATTATGGTTTCTAGGTATGGGTGTCTTGGCTAGCTTATAATCTTTCATCTCAAATCTTTCTAAGATGTCATTAACATACTTAGATTGATTGATGAATAACTGCTCCTTCAGTTAGTCCTTCTTGGAGTCGTTGGAGCTTGAATACATCTGACCAAGTGCATCAAACAATTTTTTAGCAGACTTACAATGCTCAAACCTCACCATGATGGAGTTGGGTATTGCAGTCATTAGAATGGTCATTGCATTGTTGTCAACGTCCGTCTTCTTCCGGTCTTCGTCAGAATAATATTCCACATCCTTTTCTATCATGGCCCCATTTCCACCAAGTGCTGCCACCTTGGGTTTATACAGGTCGTTGACAATGGAGTTCCACATTTTTCTGTCTTGGTATAAGATGAAGCCTTCCATTCTTCTGCTCCAAGACCTAATGATTTCAGGAGTAATGATGGGAGCTTTGGTCATGGTTCCCATCTCTACTTTGGATTTGTTAAGGGCCATTTTAGTAAGAGTAGTAAGGAGGAGTGAAAAACAGGTTGATTTGGATGGATAGATCTCACAATCAAGAGCCTAAAACGCTCTGATACCAATTGCAAGATCGGTTTATGTCACTAAACACTTGGTTTTCTCTCAAACTCACTTAAACAACACTCGGATGAAAGCAAAGTCTCTAAGAGTTGATAACAATATAATAAGTAATAATCAAGCACAAGAAGTAATTTTCAAGATACTTGCATATCAACTCAAATTTTACAAAACTCTTATAAGCATACTTTTATGAGTTACAATGAGAAACTATATAATACTACCTACAACCGGATATACTTTGATACCAGCTGGAATCCTCTAACTAAAGCAGATACTACAAAGCTATTGTTTAAGGTATCTCAGATAAGACTTTATCTGAGATATGGTAGTGAGGACATGTCCCTGACTTACATTTTGTCACCAACTAAAGTTGGTAACTTTGACTAACATAAAAAGATGAACAATGGAATAAAGTATGGTAACTACATGGCTCTTTGAGAAAACGTCATGCAGTATTTGAGGTCTGCACTGGAGTGTCAGAGACCATACTTATGTCCACCGGTTCATAGTAGTGTCTTCTGAAGGTTAAATGGCCTCGGAAAAACAAGTACTTCCGAAGCCACTTACACTTCAAAAGAGGCTACTTCTTCCGAGGCTTGAGGACTTCTTCTTTCTTCATACTTCGGGAGTTGTCTTCTGATTTCTTCTTTTGAGACTTGATCTTTG
Organism: Flaveria trinervia; assembly: GCA_025506515.1. NCBI lineage: Eukaryota > Viridiplantae > Streptophyta > Magnoliopsida > Asterales > Asteraceae > Flaveria > Flaveria trinervia. The sequence continues at coordinate 40,264,982 of CM046446.1, forward strand.
GAAGTGAACAATTTGTCTTCGGAAGTAGAGTTTTGTCTTCGGAAGTAAAACTTCCATTCTGTCTTCAGAAGAACTCTACTTCCTTTGGAAGTTCCACACTTGGCTTTGGAAGCCTTGTAAGTAGCACCAAAATTTGTCTAAGTGATTTGGTTTTGGTTGCACTAGCCTTCTTCTTGATCCAACAACTCTTTATGGGCTCCATCAAGCCCCTAGAGCCTAGTATGAGAAAATCTCAACTCATCTAGTGAAACATGGTTTTCACAGAGGAGTTATTGACTTCACATTATTCATCAAATAAAAGAATGGTGATTTACAACTGCTACAGATATATGTGGATCTCATAATCTTCGGTTCTAAAAATGAAGAATAATATAAAGAATCAAATCTGTAATGAAAGCGGTGTTTGAAATGAGTGCCATGGGGGAGATGAAGTTCTTTCTTGGATTACAGGTGGATCAGACACCAAAAAGAATTTTCCTGTATCAGTCCAAATATGTAGGAGATATCCTTAGTCAATTCGACATGGAGAATGCTACGGCTGCTGGAACTCTAGTTGCCACGAACCATGACGTGGCACCCGACGAAAATGGTGATCTGGTTGATGCCACCATGTACAAAGGAATGATCGGATCTCTAATGTACCTCACAGCCTCTCATCCTGATATTATGTACGCCACATGTCTCTGTTTCAGATATTAGGCAAAACCAAAAGTAAATCATCTCATTGGAGTTAAAAGGATTTTTCGTTATATGAAGGGTACTCCAACACTCGGGTTGTGGTATCCTCATGATGATGACTTTGAGCTAACAACGTATAGTGACTTGGACTATGGTGGTTGCAAGATGAATTACAAGTCAACATTAGCGGGATGTCAGTTCTTTGGTAGACGGTTAGTTACATGGCAGTGCAAGAAGTAGACATTAGTGGCTCTGTCAACATGTGAAGCTGAATATGTTGCTGCTGCAAGTTGCAGTTCACAAATCATTTGGATTCAACAACAAATGTGCGACTACGGTTTGCAATTTTCTAACACCCCTATCTTCGTTGATAATTCTGCTGTAATTGCTATCATAAAAAATCCGGTCCAAGACCCGAATACAAAACACATCGGTATTAAATATCAATTTATACGTGACTGTTTTGAAAAGAAATGAATCGATGTTGTTAAAATTAATACGGATTTTCAACGCGCCGACCCCTACCCAAAAGCATTTGACAAACCTCGGTTTTTATATCTTTTAGAGGTTAATGGCGTGAAAAAGAAAAGTGATGTGATTCAAGAAGATGAAAGGTCTTTGTCCCACAAGTATTTTCTTAGTTTATTATTTATTTTCTTTTATTTTACTTTCCTGTCTTTTAAAATCCAAAAAACACAAAAAGATTTTCGGTTTTAGAATTTTAGGGGTAGAATAGTTCAGTATAGTATTACTTAGTTGCAATATTTATTTACATAAAAACCGAGGGGGGGCAGATTAGCTGCAAGAAATGAAATCAAATCTGTGATTTCCATTCAAAGTTTATGGAAAATGATAGTACACAGGGAACAAATTGGTTGGGACTTCAAAAGGATTTAAATGCTCAACATGCAAATTCAAATTAGAAGTCTGAGAAGTCTAAGCACAACAAAAGAAAAATGATAGTAATGTTGGATTCTTTTTGCCCAAGACACATAGAATATTTATGTGGTTAGTACGTTATGATCCAAGTCGGGTCATACCCAATAACAAGCTTAGCAAATACCATTTAATATTTAATTGATGATATGATCATGCTATTAAATAATTACATGAATTTAGAAACATGGGTTTTCTAAATATATTGTATATGAGATGGAACAACTTATAAGGATATTTTGTTCATGGATATTATGTGTAATGTTATTTAAATTGGTTAAATAACATCAAGTAATAAAAGTTTGTATGAGTTATACAGATTAAATATATAACTTAGTTAAATGTCTAGTTAAAATAAAATGGTTAACAAAATTGGGGGGAAACCCCAATTTGAAAGGAATTTCGCCCCCCTGGTGTGGTTGGTCCTTTGTTTTGTTGAAACAAGACACCCTTTAGTAGACACACACTCCACCTTTCACTCTCACATACCTGCAAGAACCACAAGGACCAAATTCTCTCTAAACTTGAAGAAAAAACACGGCTGAAAAGAGGGTTTTCAGCAGGCTCTTGGTTCATTTTTGGTGTTCCAATCCTAGCACTAAGGTCTTTGCTTGATACTTGTGGCTATGGAAGCTTGAGGACACCTTTCCTTGGTGTTTTGGTCGTTCAAGAACATCATCTTCTTCCTCACACCTCACGTTTTTTGCAGCTCAACAAAGGTAGTTTTATGGCTGCTGTTTTTGGTTGTTGTCTCTTCTTGATAGCTAGTTGATTCACATATATTTGATCCTATGTTCTTGGGTTTGTTATTGCTAAGTATTATGCCTTAATTTTCAGTTTACCAAACATAATATTAAATTTATATTCCGCTGTGTTTTTTATGTTTAAATGGTTAAACAACTTTGATATTGAGTCTAACAAACCCAACAAGTAAAAGTAGTCTGCTACTCAGGTATCAAAGAGCAATTAGACCTAGAGGTTGCTAGTTCATTATATGATGTGTCGGTAGATTCAACACAATAAATGAGTAGACTTCATTGGTGAATTAAATTCAAACTAATTTGTCCAGCTTGTTGTGGTTTCTCATCTTATCCGTGGTTAACACAATCAACAAATTTCCAATAAGGGGTGACGAGCAAAATAAACACCAGAAATGTGTTTGGATGACCATGCGAATGAGCAAAGTACATGGAAAAACTGCTAAGAGCAATCAAGCTAATGACTAATGTTGTTGGTGCGTTATGTGTAAAAGAAAAACAAGTGCTCTAACAAGAAGATAGGTTGTGTGCCTATATGCTGGGTGGTGGCATTGACCTGAGGTTGCATAACCTAAATATTCTAGAATTCATTGTTGTTTGCGCCTCTCTGCTATGCGATAGCACTAACCTGAGGCTTGGCATCTTTTTGAAAGCTCTTAGAATAGTTTCTTCTTGTCAAATACCTATAGACTGCTCAAAAATCTCCTGAGGAATGTTGATTACCATATAAGTGTGGGATCCACAAGTGCTTGTAGAAATAATTAAACCTAACTAATCACCAATGCGAGTCAAAAATCTGTGTATGAATTTAAGTGGACAAATATACGGACAATCATCATGGTTGTAACTCTCGACAGTCAAAATCTTTGTGTGCATCTTATAGCTCTAGTACGATTTCCTAAAACTGCTATTGACTCTCAGACCAAACACAAATCTAGCATCAAAGTGCATATTAAAAGGGGGTCCTAAATGATTATGATATACATGTATGATTCCATAATGAATCTTTTCAGAACTGATCAAACTAACTTGAAGTTGTTCTGCTTAGGAAGTAAAATCGGTTAGATGTATTCTAAAAGGTTTCCATCCATCTCAAACCCAAACCACAAAATATGTCTTGTTTCTCTTAATTTCAAGTTATTTTCTATTTTCTAGTATTTTGTTGCGTAGATGTCGGACTATACAACTAGATGAAATCTATGAATCATTCACTAAAAGGGGTCACGTATAAGGTGATTAGATATAAACTAAAAGTATCACATCTGAGGTGATCAAATGATATTAAATTAAAAGGGTCATGTCTGAGATGATCATTGGTCATAATGTTACATATCAAAAGCTAAAATTTCACGTGTTTGAAAGTGTGTGAGGTCAAATTCATAAGTATGAGCCAATTGCATGATTGAATCCTAAGGACGAGCCAATTGCACATTTCAACAATACGTATGAGCCAGTCACACGATTGGACCATATGTATGAGACAGCCATGCGATTGGACCACAAGACTGAACCAATCGTACGAATGGATGAAGGAGTATAAGCCAGTCGCACCACTGAACCCCAGTCGCACAAATGAAGAATGCGTATGGGTCCAGTCGCACGAATGAAATTTAAAACAGTATAAATAAGGGGTTCAGTCGGTCATAACCCTTACCACCCTTCAAAACTCTCTGAAACCCCCCATACACACATACTCTACCAAATTTTTTATCGTTGTGATTACTCCCATTTGTGATACTAACTGGTTTCCTACTCATCTACAGGTACATTGCAACTGAAATCGGCCAAAATGAATGGATTAATTGAACCCTAAATGACCTAAACTGTTAAGATCAATAACCGGGACAATACCCTAAAAATAGACCACTTAAATAGACATAAAAGTTTATTTAAAGGACATTAAGTGCTATTTCGAGTCCCTGCGAATCTAATGAGTCTAAACACGAAGTCTAATATAAAGTTTTGACAAAGATTCAAAGTTAGAGTGTCGAACAGAGCAAGATGCGTATAGACACTCCATATGAACCTTAGTCACACCATTGAGCCAGGCGCATGATTCAATCACACGAGTGAATCAATCAGTGACTCAGTCGCACAACTGACTCAACCACATGGTGTAGCATACGACTAAGTTCAGTCACAGGCTCAATCGCATGACTGAACTCTGCCGCAGTTCAATCGCACGACTGAACTCAGTCGTATGGTTCAGCCGCACGATTGAATCAGTAGATCAAAATCATTCAAACTTCAACTGTTAAGTCTAGCAACCAATCTAATGTATATATTTCTTGTGTTGCAGTAATATGGCTGAAAGATGGAGGATGAGAACCATGCACAACATATGTACACATCTAGATGCTACTTCTCGGAACGCCTTAGAGTTCACTGGGATTATGGCGTTCCTATGTAGATCAAGGATCTACAAGGCCATCTTGACTCTGTGCACACCATACAGATCACTTCAGCAAGGCATTATAGGATGGTGCCTCAGTTAAGCGGTCGGTGGAGCCTTACTGTATCTGGAGCTCCATTTTCGCACAAGACATTGAGATCCATGAAGAATACCTAGAAAGAGTACTAGAGTTGAGGGAAGACACAGCCCATCATACTAAGCTGCATCCACTAACTGTGCGTGGTTGTTTTCTTAGGATCAAGTACGCCAGAGACATCAATGTCGGCGTACTGAACAAGAGCAACATGTGCCCGCAATTCAAATACTTGGCACACGTGATCATGAAGTGTATTGCCTCCAGGCGGGGAGCATTTGATGAAATGTCGAACGAAATCCAAAATGCATACGTTGCACTAGTACTGAACCACGCGTTTAGTTTTTCTCGCATGCTTTTCTCCTATCTGATTGAGAACCTTGAAGCCAAAGCCAAGGAAGGCTTCTGTATGTATCCATGTTTCTTTTAGATGATCATAGATGAGAAGCTTCCTATGCTGCCAAATGAGAGAGATGATGCAGTGGTGCTTGAGGTGATGGAAGATACCACCTTAGGCAGGATGAAAGTATACCGGGGGAAGCAGGTGCATCCCCCTGTCAGAAGATTGTTTGGGCATCTTCCCAATGAAGCCTATGTGGTGCCCTCTCGCAAGAAATGGCATCACGATGATAGTGATTCCGATATTTAGCCTATTATGGTACCCATCAATGAAGACGATGACGATGATGACAATCTTGATGATAGTCAAGGTGGTGGAGATGCTGGTCCGAGTCAATCAAGGGCCACTGGCACCTCTACTATATCTTCACCATCTCCACAAGGTACCTCTGATGCTCCAGGTGGATTTGAGTAGGCAACTATCCAACCTGCATTTCCGTTAGATGAAGAAGAAGAGTTAGATGATGAGCCTCTTGTTAGGCAAGACAGTAGCCGGTTGTGGCTACCAAGAAAGGTAAAAAGGCGGTTAGTGGATGCCTAGCTTGTACTACAGGTGATGATGCTGATGTCACTGATCCCACTTACACACCTGACCAGCCTATCAGCTCAGGGGGAACTCCTATTGCCAAAGGTTTAAGGAAGAAAAGGATGGCCAAACCCCTCGTCAAAAAGAGTAAGAGACCAAGGTTCATATTGTTCACATCTTCAACCACCACTACCACAACCACCGCCACAACCACAGCCACTGCCATAACCACAACCACTGCCACAACCACAACCACTACCACCACTACCACTGCCACTACCACCACCACACCCACTACCACCTCTACAACCACTGATACTCCCTCCACCAGTCATACACCTACCTCCACCTCACCCATAATACCCAACACAATTCCACCACAATCCACTTCCATCCCTCCTCCTATCTTCTCCACATCCACCACCACAACCACAACTCAACAAGTCGTTACATCCATCCAATCCCCAATGACACATGGCTCCACTCTACCCACTATGGGGTTAGAGGAACAGCTGGCAAGCCTAAACTGCATTGTGCTAAAGTTGATCGCAACTGATAATCTGAGAGCTACTCAGATATACGAGCTGATGGCGGAAAATGCAGCTCAAGCCAAGCAAATAGCTCAGCTCATTGAGAAGAATGCATTTTATGAGAGAGCTTTATATCGAGCCCACCATGTACTAAAGAATAAAAATGAGTTGGTGTTGGCATCGGTGAAAAGGATTGACGGACTAGAGACAAAGAACACGAAGATTATGCTAAGGCTGAAGGGATCTAAGGGTGTGCCCATAAAGATTAAAGATGGCGATGATGATGGTGATGATGTGGATGATGATGATGAGCTTACTAATAATAAAGAAGATGATGATGAGGAGGAAGCGGGATGAAGTGGAAAGGGAGAAGGAGGTGATGATGATGTGGATGAGGATGATCAAGAAGGTGATGCATCTGCATCAGCCTCAGATCCATCAGCAAAGGAGAGGCGTACCAAGCGAAATCAGGATCAAAGACCCTCGTCCTCAGCTCCTCAAGCTGAAGAGACACCGGATCAAGGCAAAAGTAATGATTAGACGTTTATGTATTTGAAACTTTTGTACTTGAATTGTGTACTACATTAATGTAAATAAAGATTATTTATGTTTCAATGTCTTGATTAATGATTTATGTGTGATGTGTTGAATGTTAAATCAAACAGTTAAAGCTCAATAGCTAGATGAATATGATGTCGTCCCCCTTCAGCAAATCAAGACTCAACACACTATGATTCTTGATTTGCAAGGGATCGTAAGACGATGTGTGAGCTACACTCCTAAGGAAGGAGAGATCATCCACGACCTCACCGACGAGCAACTAGCTAATATGTTCAGACTAAATCCAGATGAACTGATCAAAGATGCTCCCAAAGTCAATGTTCTATGTGATGTGGTGCTACAGGATGTCGATGAAATAGAGATTGAAGATGTGATAACACATCACTATCCTGAGTATACTGACCCTCAGGGCAATGTTGTCCCCAACTTGGGTGAAACTTTGGTAGTGCTACCTTTGATAAGCTGAACGAGATGGAGAAAGAAAAGGAGAAAGATAAAAGTTAAGCTCAAGCTTCTAATGCAAATGTTGATTTAAAGAAAGCTGAATGGGCCATGTGTTTTGCTGAAATGAAAGCCCAGCACCCACCTACAAAGCAGAATGCCTACACCAAACTATACAGAGTCAAGAAACATCATAAAGTGTCTGGCAAAATCATCGCGTGGGCTTATTTTGAAGATTTAAATGTTTATGCTGTAAAGAGAGAGAAGGGGATTGAGTATTTCAGATATCCATATGATCTAAAGACTCTTCATAGTTTTGAGCTTAATAGATTGGCGAATTTAGATCTTTTGTATGCCAACCCGAGGAAGATGTCGGGATGGGTCAACTTTAAGCCTTAACAACCTAAACGTTTTATTCATAAGACTGAAGTTGATCCTATTTGTGGAAAACCTAAGGTAGTGTTGAAGTGGAATCCCCCATGCACAATGTCTAAGATTCCTTTATAGGAGATACCTCAGGACTTCACTCCACACTTCAAATGGCGGTATTATGAATGGAGGATGGGAGAAGTGGTCATAGTTCTAAACAAAGAAAGGAAGATAGAGACTATCACAGTATTTTACCCAATATGGCTTACCAAGTTGTCTGCAGAAGATGTCTACACTCTTTACAAGTGGCCACTGTTCTATGACACGTAAGATATTGTACAAGCTCTACAGGTCCAACATGTTATACGACTCCGCTTTGCATTTGAGATACACGCGAGAGTCACCAGAGAAGACAATTAGAAGAAGTTTGTAGATACATGATGTTCCTAGTTTATGTGCTTAAATGTACAAGTCATTCATGTCTTACATATGTGGAATGTGGTAATGTAATGAAGTATGATATATGCCTTGATGTTTATTTATCTTTGATTCATATGTATGAACCTTTTATATATGTTTGAGGTTGTTGTACACAATTATAAGTCAATAATGATTGAGAATTGTGTTCAACCTAGTCGGGTTATTATTCATGCTAATGGACCATACTTATGGACCATACGCATGAATATATCATGCTTATAGACCAGTCGCACGACTGAACCAGGAGACTGGATCATTCATATTATTGAGACATAAGATTGACTCAGTCGCATGACTCAACCTTCAGTCGAGCGTATGAATCAATCGCATAAGTCAGTCGCACGACAGAACCATACTAATGGTTCAGTCGTACGAATGAAAACTACAAACCTATAAATACCACTTAATTCGTGGAAAGATAGAATACTTTGAAAGATACTTCGAATATACATAAACCCTAGCCAACCAGAGTGTCTGAGATAGCCAATCCAACTTCATAGTACGTTCTTGATGGATTCCTACTCATTCTTAACGTTTACTTCATTGTTATATCGATAGGTTTTCGTTCTCACGGATTGGATAGCCTATCAAATAGCATTCCACACTATTTGATCTGGTTTCATGTAGAATCCATTAGTACTCCATACGTACACGATCCTAAAACTACATTACACTTTTTCCCCAAAAATCAAAAAAAAAATCTAAGTCTTTAGGCGCATGGGCACTATTCAGGCGCATGGCCTTCTAGGTACATAGGAACACTTAGGCGCATGGGGAACTTTCAGGCGCATGGGCACTATTGGGGCGCATGGGCAACACTTAGTCATTTCTGGGCAATTCTAGGCGAATGGGCACTATGCAGGCCCATGAGTGCCTAGGCGCATGGGAATCCTTAGTAAATTTTAGCCTATTTCTTAGGCACATAGGTATTGTTTGGGCGTATGGGTTTTGGGCGCATCAGAACACTTAGGCAGTTATTTCAGTTGGGGGCATGGGCCACTGTTTAGGTGCATGGGCACACTAAATCTCACTTAAACATCCTAATTCAGTCCTCAATCATCATATAACCTATTCTAAGCTTAAATCATACATCCTAATCCTTAGAAACATAATCATAACACCATCAAACTATTGGGTTTGTTGGACACATTATCAAAGTAGTTTAACCATTTAAACATGAAAACGCAGAGGAATCATAACTTAATAATATGCTTTAGGAACTGAAATTTAAAGCATAATACTAAGCATCAATAAACCGAAGAACATAGGATCAAATACATGTGAATGAACTAGCTATCAAGAAGAAATAACAACCAAATACAACACATATGAAACTACCTTTGTAGAGCTGTCAAAACATGAGATTTGGCGAAGATGAAGATGTTCTTGAATGACCAAAACACCAAGAAAAGGTGTTCTCAAGCTTCCATACGCACAAGCATCAAGCAAACACCTTGCTGCTAGGATTTGAACACCAAAAAACAAAGAAGAAGTTGTTGAAATCCACCTTCCAGCCGTGAGTTTCTTAAAGAAGAAGAAGGAAACTTGTTCTTTTGGTCTTTTGCATGTAAGAGAGACACAGAGAGAGAGAGTCTTTAGTGTGTAACAAGTTAATCAAGTATGTAGTCCCAAGACAACAATGACACCAACACCTTCAAAGGGGCAGCCGAAAGATGTTCCAAATTGGGGTTTTTATTGGATCTTGTATGCCCAAGACACATACAACATTGACGTGGTTAGTATGTTATGATTCAAGTCGGGTCATACTCAATAACAAGCCAAACAAACACCAATATATATTTATTTATTGATGAGATCATACAAATAAATATTGACACCAATTAGAAAATGGGTTTTCTAAAACGTTGCTTTTGTAATAGAACACCATTATAAGGATAATTTGTTCATGAGAAATTATTTGTTTCATTGTGTAAGTTGGTTAAATAATAACAAATAAAAGTGTGCTAATGTTATAAAATTAAAATAGGTCTAATTTTATAAACTAAGGGTTTAAAAGAGTACAATTTTATAAAAAAATACAAAATGGGGGGAACCCATTTTGAATCTCCATTTTTGGTCTCCCCATGTGGGTTTTGATTGAGGGGTCTTTTAGTCTTGGACTCAACAAGACTTTCACTACTCTTGCTCTCTTCCATCAAAAACCTGAAAATTTCGGATCCAAGAGGAGAAAAAGAAAGCTGAAAATTTCGGTTTTGTAAGAGGCACAAGAAGAGGGTTCTTGGTGTTGAGCTCCCTAACTAGATAGGTGTTTTTAAGAGCTTGTGGGTATACAAACTTGAGGATTTCTCTCTTGGGGGCTGGACATTCAAGAGCCTCATCGTCTTCATCTCATCCATGCTTCAACATCTTGTTCCTGAAAGGTAGTTTCAAGGACACCTTATGGTTGTTATTTTGTTTTGATAGCACGTCTTTTCACATATATTAATGATTCTTTTTCTTGGGTTTTGTCTTTGGTTATAATGCTTAAAAATTTCAGATTGTTTAACATACTTTAACCACTAATATCCGCTGCGTTTTTGAGGTTTAAATGGTTAAACTTGCTTTGATAAACTTGTTACAAAACCCAACAATGGCATCTACGGCCGGTTATGTGGAATACATGCTTCAAGAGTTCTTGAAAAAGTTAGTTTTCAAGAATTTTTTCCACCCATTAGGGTTTGTGTTAATGTGGATAATTGAATCCCTTATGTTTCAAGGTTTAATCTTACATGATGTAGTATAAACCTTGAAAGAATAACATAAAATGGTGGATTGTGTTGTTTGGACAAAACCCTAAAGTTTTGGTTCATGTTGGCCAGAACTTTAAGGTTATAAAAAGGGGTTCATTGTGTTCTTGAATGTCGTATATGATAAATATTTTGGTACATAACATAGCCTTGACCTTATGTGTTTTGGATTTGGTTGATTATGTTTTGTCATGTTGGTTTTGATTCTTGAAAGGGTTGTAATATTTGTGTTTGTATTTTGGGTTGTAATTTATTTATTCATTTGGTTATGTAATAAATAGATTAGGTGCGTGTCTTTTTTTTGGAAAAAAATGTATTAGGATATGATTTTGTAAAATAAGATGCACAAGATGAAGACCCAAAGAAGGACACAAAAGACATGGACACTTGAAGCATTTGGATGTGGATTCAAGTCGGAGTTCATGGACACATTTTGATGTGTCATTTTAACCCTTAGGAAAGACCTTATGACAACACTTGCCATGGCAAACAAGTGTGGTCAACTTGGTGGCTATGGTTATGCACTTATGTTTGTATGATCATGCTTGTTTGGTTGTTTGTTGTATGATTGTTGGTTGATATTTGGATATGCTTAACAAACTCATCACCAAAATTAACAAGCTAAAATTTGATGGTTCTTTATCATTAAGTGGTTAATAAAAGGTTATTAAAGGATTAATGATTTTAATAAAAGGGGTTTTATTAAAAAGTGAACCATAGGTTATCTTGTATTTGAAAGCATGCAATATAAGGTACATAGAGTTTTCTAAACTAAGATTATTAAAACTTAAAATTTCTTTTATAAACAAGTTTAACACCATCCTTTTCACAACACTTGAGTCACTTGGAAACTCTTAATGGGAAAAAGGTCACCTAACCATTTTGAGAGAACTTGTCATTTGAGGTGGGGATACCATATTTATGGGATAAAGGTCACTTAACCACTTATAGGGTAACTTGATTTGTAAACCATGTTAAATGAATCACCTACGATATGGTTTACAAAGGTGGTGATGGGATAAACATGCCGACTATACATATGATGTTTTAAAGTCGATCCCATACCTCTAGAAGTTGCAAAGGGTTGCAATTGTCAAAACGTTGACTACCTTGATAATTTAAATAATGGGACAAAGGTCACCTAACCACTATTTAAATGTAATGTTGGATTCTAGAATTTTAAAATTGTGTTAGACACTTAAAAGGGGCTTTAATTATTAATTTATGAACAATATCAAACATTCTAAAATTGAACTTTGTGAAATTGTAGATGGCCACAAACAACAATGAAAATAATAATATCCTGTCCGCTCACTCACTATCACTAAGGACCATTCTCCAAAAGGAGTGTCTAAACCATAATAACTTTATTGATTGGTTTTGAAACTTGAGAATTGTTCTCAAGCAAGAGAAACGATCGTATATTTTAGACCATCTGATTCCCGGTCAACCTAATGAGGAGGATGAGGAGGCCTACAATTATGGGGTAAAATACACTGAGGACTCGATCCAAGTGTCTTGCCTCATGTTGGCAAGTATGACTTCGGATCTCCAAAAGGAGTATGAACATCATGGAGCATACGACATGATAACCTAATTAAAAGAAACGTTCAAACAACAAGCAAGGGTAGAGCGCTTTGAAACAGTTCGAGCACTCTATGCGTCTCGTGTGGATGACACCCAATCTGTTTCATCTTATGTATTGTTTGGATCAGTGATCTAAGTTTGATTAATTGGAGAGTATTGCAGCGGAATTCGAACAATGAATTAAACAATTCACAAGAACACAATTGATATTCAATGTAACAGTAAATGGTTATAGAAAGAGAAAATTCTGCAATAGAAATATTTTATTCATATGCTTTCGTGGTGGCTCAATGTCACGCATTACAACTAGGTCAACATTCCTTATATAGGAAATGTGACATCTGCTCATGTCACTTGATAGTGACATCTTACAGAATTATTCAAACTACTGAAACTATGCAAACTACTGAGAATGTTCTCAACTACTAATTACATCTCAAAGAATGCTTAAGTACAAAAACATAAAACTACTGAACTACAACTACTGAAACTATAACTACTGAAAAGTAAATTACAAGTACCGAAAGGAAACCATCACAACTACTGAAGTTAATTACTTCAGCTGTTGTGACAACTATTGATCACTTTGTCTTCAGTCTTTGTCTTCAGTATTTGTACTTCAGTACTTTACTTTCAGACTTTGTCTTCAGCTGATGGCTTCAGACTTTGTCTTCAGGCCTTGTAATCAGCTGATGTCTTCAGCTGTTGTGATCTTGTTCAGCAGTTGTAATGTCTGTGGGACTTAGAGGTTTTTCTGATCAGGCTCATTGGTTGTTTTGGTCCAACAAACTCCCCATGAACCAATGCAGCCAAAACCTCTAAACTTATTGATGATCCCACTTATTTTTGGCAGAAACACCCTCTTGATCAGCTTCAGAGGTAATCAGTTAAGCACAAGCCGGGAAAAGGTTTCTAATCTTTTGATTGGCTAAGTATTGAAGGGAACTCTGTGTTGAGGAAACTAGACACAGAGTCTTGTCCCAACCATGAAACCTAATTCCATTAATGAGTCTATAAGACTCACTAGCATAGGCCTCAAGGAGAACAACTTGTTCCTCCTTGGTGAGTTCTTCTACTTCTCCCTCGAAGAACTCTAGGCCATAATAGTCAGATAGGTATCTCACTGTCTTTCCATTTTTCAACTCCACAGTTGTTATCTCTCTGTAAGCAAATTCATCAGGGTGAGAGCCTTCAAGCAACAACTGGAGTTCACTCTTCTGAAGATCTTCAAGTCTTTTGTATAACAACCCCTTCTTGATCATTTTGTTCTCAAGAATAGATTGAGGGGTTGTCTTGGAGTTGTGAGCTCTCTTGAATTCTTCAATGATTTCCCAGGGTGAGACTACCATGGCCAACGTAATTGCAGCATTCAAGGTCTTCTTCACTTGGCCATGATATCTACTTGGTATATTCTTCTTATGAATTCTAGAACTTACCTTGGGGTCTGGCCAGATCCACACTCTTTCTCTTTGATGTTGAAAAGTATGTCTAAGAGTGTACAGCCTCAGAGCCTGTTTCTTCATTTCTTGAATGGATGAGGACTGAGGGAAATCCTTGTCAACCATCTTGAGAAACTGCTCATCGTGCTGCTTCTGCTGTTCTGCTTCTTCAATCTTTACCTTCACCATCTGCATTTGCAAGTCAGGTGTAATCACTTGTTGACTTCTGTGCTCAGGTGTTTTAAGGTTGAGAACAGTAGAGATTGGCAGACAATCTTCATCATCATCCTCTTCTTCATCTTCTTCTACCCTCAACACCCTTCTCCTCCTTCTGGGTGTATCACTGGGTAAGGTTTGAGGTGGTTTTTGGGGTAAAGGAATTGGTTTTGTGGGTTGAGTTGTGGGTGGCTTTGGTTTAGGGATAGATTGGGAGATTTTAGAGATAAGGGTTGTGTTGAGTGGGAGTGTGAGAAGACTGACTTAGCATTTTGGTGGTGAGTTTGGCTTTGGAGAGCTTTGCCATTTCAGTTCTCTTCCCTGCACCTGCTTCATCCAGTGCTTCGATGATCAACCCTTTATTATAGCCTCTAGCAGAGCAGATTTTCTTGGTTATCTCCAAGATACTGTCTTTGGACCAGGCCTTTATCTCTATCAATGATCTTCCAAGGTATTTGGCAATGAATCTAATCATTATCTCCAATCTTTCCTTTTCCAACACACTATAACCAGCCCATCTAGCTTGAATCTCTTCTATTTCCAGCCTTCTGATCTTAGTGTCTAGTGTGGCTATGTCATGACCTTGTCGAAAGAGCTGATCTATAACTTTATCCATGGATCTGTTGTGAGCTTCATCAGCATCTTTGACAAGATCTTCTAAGGATTTATCTTCATCAGCTTTTGACTCAGCACTTTTCTTTCTTTTATATGTGATCAGCTGATCTTCCTTCTCTTTATCTGTGATGAGCTGTTCTGAGATCAGTTCTTTCTCCACCTCCTTCTTTTTTGCAGGTTCTTTCTCATCATCAACTCTTTTTCTTTTCTTTTCTTTCACTGCCATAGACTTGGAAGTCTCCCCCTTTTTGGTTGCATTGGGATCAGGGGCTTGAAAGGCAGAAAGAGATTTGTGAACAACATCATCAATGAGGGTTTGTAGATTTGAGGAGATCCTCTCATCAATGGCTTTATGCACTATGTCAGTGATGATGGGAGTGGTGAGAGGTAAGGATTTTTGAAAGATAGCAACCATCTGCTCAGAGGGGTTCTGTCCCTGAGAGGTGGTGCCAAAAGTAATGGCTGGTGGCTCAGTTAAGTGTGTAGGCTCAGTGTTTGGTGAACCTTCAATTGAAGGTGCCATCTGTGGGGTTTATGGGGTAGATGGACTTTGATCCTAACACATTTTGGCTAACAGCTCTTTGAGTCTGCTCACCTCAGTCTCTAGGATGGTATTATGGGCTAATACGTCATAGAAAAAGCTCAGGTCATCATTAGTATGTGCTGAATCACCTGACCTCCTGATTGAATGAGGATGGACATGCTTTGAGTGTAGATCAATAGAAGCATGTGCCCCTTGTTCTTGGTACTGGGGACTTCCTGCCTCAGGATTGTGTCCTTCATTGGCAGTTGCCTCTTGTAAGGTCTTATGGATGTTACCAACTTCTTCCTGATCATTTGCTGAATCAGTAGAAGTGGCAGCCTTACCAGATGTTCTAACCTCCGTTTCTACACTTGGAGATTGAACACATTAACCCCTGTGTTGTGGGTTATCAGAAGCATTTTGGTCCTCCCCCACAATGATTAAGGTATTCCCAGTGGTAAGTGGTTTCTGGGGAGGGGGTGAGGAATGCAACTGACTCAGCACTTTAGCAACTATAAGTGTTGGGCTTTGAGGGGTGGTTGCATGTGGAGATTGGTCTGAAGCAGATTGCACCCGGGGTGAGAGGTGCTCTTCAATGGTAACCCTCTCAATTGAGATAGGTTCCAGAAATGTGGAATCCCCAATTGTGGTTGCAACAGGATCCTGTTGAGAGGATACCTGTGCGGCTTCAGCAGGTTGAGTCTTGGACATAACTGGGGGGTTAGAACCAGTATGTATTTCCTGTGTTTGTGGTACAGGGGCATCCTCAGGGGACTCATCACCCTGAGTAGCCTTTTTGGGCTTTTTGGATTTGGGTTTGGTGGGGACTTTGGATCTAGAAGTGGAGGCTGTGGGTTCCCTCTGCTTGGGTTTTAGCATCCGAGCAGCCCCTTTTAGAGTAGGGTCTGAGTTATGTTTGGAGTATACCTCAGCTAAAACAGCTAGAGCAGGGACTCCAAGACCAACAAGGCCATGACATTTTAATTGATTCAAAATTATGGCCATCAGAAACCTGGGATAAAGTAGCCATCTATTGCCACAGGTTTCTGAGCCAGATCCTTCAGTTCCATGAACACTATCTCAGAAAAATTAGATTTTGGCGTTCAAAGATAGAGTACAATACATGTTGCCATTGGGAAGACATCTCATCCCAAGAAGATGTCTTTGATGCAAGGCAGACATTCCCCATATGAAAAATAAGTCGTTCAGTATCATGGAAGTGCTTTTTAAGTATGGTTGTAGCACTTAAGTTGCCTTCATACCCGTTATTGATGAAAGACATATCAGTGGTGCCTTTCGGGTATTCTTTAACAGAGGTGCCATCATGCAAATTTAGGGTTTTGCGAATGATGTCGGGGGTGATGAGCACCTATTTCTGGTTCACCAACGACTGGAGATTGAGTTGGCTATCATTCTCACCAGTTATTACAGAGACGTTGGTCCAAAACTGGGTTAAGGAATCAGGGTATATGGTAGGATTCAGAAGAAAGGCCGTTTCGTATTGGGAATCCACCATAAGATCGATGGCATGGTCAAACTTGTTCCAGAAAGCCGATTTCGAAAGGTAGGCAACACAGTTGTGTCGGGGTTTGAGTTTCATGGTCGCCATTGTTGAGAGAGAAAAGGTTTGAAAAACGGCTAATGAAACGTTTGGCTATAAGTGTAGGTATTTATAGGTTAAGAAAAGGCTGAAAGAAACGACTGAAAGTGTTGGTGTTGGCATCAGTTGTTATGAAAACAACTGAAGACTTGGTTTTAACTATCAAACGTTTGAAAACAACTGAAGACTTGGTTTTAGTCATCAGTAGTTATGAAACTACTGAAAACCTTGGTGTTGTCTTCAGCTGTTGTAATCAACTGAGGACTTGGTATTAGTCATCAGTAGTTGTGAAACTACTGAAGACATGGTTTTGTCATCAGCTGTTTAGGGTGAAACAACAGTTGTGGAAACAACTGAAGAGAAAATTCTCATGAGTAGTTTTCGTCAATTCTTAGCTTTTTAGCTGTTTCATACTGTCCACAACACTTACTCATTAGACTTTGTAGCTGTTTTCAGTTGTTTCATAGGACATCAGTACTTATCTGTTTTTACTGACATCAGTAGTTATAACTACATCAGTAGTTGTAACTGCATCAGTTTCTTTTAACAGAATCAGTACATATTTGTGACATGGTTACTAATGATCATCAGTACTTGTTTACTGAGATCATTAGTAGTTATCACTTATTCTAGCTCCAGCATACCAAGCCTTTATAAAGGTTTTGGAAAGTTGAACTATCCAAAGGCTTAGTAAATATATCTGCAAGCTCATCAGCACTAGGCACAAACTTTGGATCAATCAGACCTTTTTCAAAACAATCCCTAATAAAATGGTGTCTGATCTCTATATGTTTGGTCCTAGAGTGCTGGACTGGATTCTTGACAATACATAGAGCTAAAGCACTATTCATTAATAATGGAGTCTTAGTCTCTGTAATGCCATAATCCAATAATTGGTTTTAAAGCAAGAGTACCTGAGATGTACAACTTGCAGCAACAATGTACTTTGCTTCAGCAGTGGATGTAGCAACAGATGTTTGTTTCTTACTCTACCAAGAAATCAAACAGTTGCCTAGGAATTGACATCCACCAGAAGTTGACTTTCTAGTTAACTTACACCCTGCATAGTCACTATGAGAAAAAGCAACTAATTTGCATGAGTGTCCAGTGGAATACCAAAGACCTAGAGATTGTGTACCTTGCAGATATCTAAAGATCCTCTTGACTGTAATCAAATGAGACTCTTTAGGAGCAGCCTGAAATCTAGCACAAACACAAGTTGCAAACATGATATCTGGTCTAGAAGCTGTTAAGTACATCAAGGACCCAATCATACATTTGTAAAGTGTTTCATCAACAGCTTTACCTTTCTAATCTGCATGCAGTTGTGTGGTATTGCACATGGGAGTAGAACAGGGCTTACAATTTTGTAAATCAAACTTATTCAAAAGTTCTTTTGTATATTTTGATTGATGAATAAGGTTCCATCAGCCTTTTGTTTGATTTTCAAGCCTAGAAAGAACTGTAATTCTCCCATTGCACTCATTTCAAACTTTTGTTTCATTAAACTTGTAAAATCATCACACAACTGGGGATCAGAGGATGCAAACATAATATCATCAACATAAATTTGAACAAGTAGCTTATGCTGATCCATTTTCTTAATAAACAAAGTTTTATCTATGGAGCCTCTAGTGAAATTATTTTAAGAAGAAAATTTGAAAGTGTTTCATACCAGGCTCTAGGAGCTTGCTTCAACCCATAAAGAGCCTTATCAAGTTTATACACCCAATCAGGATGTTTATTGTCCTCAAAACCTGGTGTTGACACACATAAACCTCTTCTTTAATTTTACCATATAAAAATGCACTTTTGACATCCATTTGAAAAACTTTAAGAATGTGGAATGCAGCATAGGCTAAGAATAATCTAATTGCCTCTAGTCTATCTACAGGGGCAAAGGTTTCATCATAATCAATACCTTCTTCTTGTGAAAACCCTTGTACAACCAGTCTAGCCTTGTTCTTGACAATAAGCCCATTTTCCTCAGTTTTATTCCTAAACACCCATTTAGTGCCTATTGCACACTTACCTGGGGGTAGAGGAACCAGTTCCCACACTTGCTTCTTTTTGAACTGAAGTAGCTCAAACTGCATGGCTTCAACCCATCCATTGTCTCTCAAAGCAACATGATAGTTCTTTGGCTCTAGCTGACTGATGAAGAGAGCATTGAAGCAAAAGTTAGACAATTGACTTCTGGTTGAGACACCAGCATTGATATCACGAATGATTTGAGACATGGGTGATTCTTCAGCTCTTGGTATACTATAAGATCAGTGCAAGTGTTTGTAGCTGGTTCAGCAGCAGCAGATGGTGATCCAGATTCTTGAAACAAGTATTAATGGTAAGTCAAATGATGTAGAGGGTCAGAAATCTCATCAGCATTTGTTGTGGATGGAGCTACAGAAGCTACAGGAACATCAAGTTTAGCAGACTCAGGCAGTTGGTCACTAAACTTGAAAAGGTGAGTACTGATATCATCATCATCTTCAGTACCACAGGTGGAAGACTTGCTGAAAGATGATTTATCCACATGTTCTGCAACAGCTGGAGGTTGATAAGGAACATATTGCAGTATGTCCAGATCAAACAACTCCACAGGGTTTTGTGAAAT
This sequence comes from Flaveria trinervia, assembly GCA_025506515.1. Lineage (NCBI taxonomy): Eukaryota > Viridiplantae > Streptophyta > Magnoliopsida > Asterales > Asteraceae > Flaveria > Flaveria trinervia. Next base: position 40,284,487 of record CM046446.1, read on the forward strand.
TTTATCCTTAGGAGATTCATTGAATTTCACATGCAAGGTTTCTTCAACTATCTTTGTTCTGCAGTTGAAGACTCTGTAAGCCTTGCATGTGGATGAATAACCTACAAAATACCCTGCATCCACCTTAGGATCAAATTTCTGGAGTTGATCCTTTGTGTTCAGAATGAAACAAGGACACCCAAAGGCTTTGAAGAATGAAATTAGAGCAGCCAAATGATGTAGAACTTCATATGGAGTCTCATCAACCTCTGATTTACTAACACTCTATTCTGCACATAGCAAGCTGTGTTAACAGCTTCAGTCCAAAAGGTCAATGGCAAACCAGAGTCAGCCAACATAGACCTTGCAGCTTCAATTAGGGTCCTGTTCTTTTCTCCATTACTCCATTTGTTCCGGAGTCCTTAGGATGCTAAACTGCCTCTTGATTCCTTTGGATAGATAAAAATCATCAAGTGAATAGTTTCTGAATTCAGTTCCATTATCACTCCTTATACACTTGACTGATAGGGAATACTGCTTCTCAACATACAACACAAAGTTTATAATCGTCTGAGCAACCTCAACCTTTGAATGCAAGAAGAAAGTCCATACAAATCTGGAGTAATCATCCACAATTACCAGACAGTGTTTCTTCTTTGTCATGCTCATCACTCTCACAGGACCAAATAGATCCATGTGCAGTAACTACAAGCAGGCAGTGGACTTAGGTTCTTCAATAGGAGGGAATGAGACTTTGCGCTGTTTTCCTTTTAAACAAGCAGTGCAGGTTTCATCACAGTGGAACTCCTTTATTGGTAGACCTCTCACTAAACTATTGTGGATCAGCTGATTCATGTTTTTGAGATTAACATGACCCATCCTTCTATGCCACAGTTTAGATTCCTGAGGAGAGGCTTTGGAGAACAGACAAGGATGACCCTTCAAATCAATCTTCTTTGACAAATCCAAGGCATATACTCTTCCAATCCTGTTGGCCTCCAGGAGAGTATGATCATCCAATACCTTGTCAATCAGCCTCAGAACTTGGGAAGACAGAATCCTGCAGTTCTGGCTTGTGAAAAGTGCAACATGCCTTTTATCACACATCTGACTGACACTCAGTAGATTATACTTGAGATTCTCTACATGGTTAACATCATCAAATCTGATATCTCCATTAGACACATATCCTTACCCGATGATGTAACCCTTGACATCATTTCCAAATGAATCAAATCCCTTCTTTCCTTGAGAGTAGTCATTAAGAAGAGAACTGCTCCCAGTCATATGCATAGATCCTCCATTGTCTACATACCAGATGCTCCTTTGGCATGCTGAAGAACCCTGCATTTATCATAAAGAACTAGTTAGGTTTTGAGGCCCAAACCTTTTTGGTTTTGGGTCTGTTTTCATCAACAGATTTAACCATAACTTGTTTCTTATGATTAACAGCTGATGAAGAAGGGGATGGTGCTGAAATGGATTCCTTGGATTTGGGCTTGGAATGCCTTTTTAGTGTTTTGATCATAGGTGCATCTAGTTGGTTAACTCTCCCCAACAAATGGTGAACCATCATAACAAGTTGTGTTTGATTTGTAGCCAAAGCTTTCAGCTCTTGTGACATATCAGTACTTGTGTATAATGAGTTCCTGTGGCCCACCATTTCCTCCTTGAAATTCACAGACTTAGTCTGATGTTTATCATGAGGAGCACTATCAGCTGTTTTATGATAAACCCTATCCTTCTTTTTGGATTTGGATGAAGGCTTGGGTTTATCACATTGGGATGACTGTGGTACAAACTTGGTCTCAAACTCATTTTTCATTTCATCCATCTGAATTTTAATGAACTTATCTCTGTTGAGTTTGGAACCCTTTCTGTACCAACATTCATCAGAAAGATGATTAAATTTACCACATATTTCACATGGCTTATTCTTCATCTTGAATTGATCAACTGCTGATGTGGAAACTACTGAAGGTGTGCTCTTCAGTACTTTCCTTCTTCAGTACTTGTGTTAAGTACTGAGGATCTGTAACAACTGAAGACTTGTTCTTCAGCTGTTCGCTATTAACAGCTGTTAATCCTTTTATTTTAGCTGATTTGAAATGCTTTTCAGATGTTGTGTCGTTCCCATCAGTGCTTGAGATACTTTGAGGGACAACATCTGAAGTACTCAGCTTCATGTGCTTATCAGTAGTTGACCCATCAGGCAATTGATTTGCTGAGGTATCAACACTGATTTCATCTTGTAATTTTGGGTGATCACTTGGATGATGCACATGATGATGTGGTTGGAAATTACTTTCACCTTGAGGTCTTACTATTGATTTTGGAGTAAAATCTGTTGGTGGTGCAATGTGGTTGTAACCTATTCCAAACTTCACATTCGAAGCAGATTGCTTACTGAGCAGCATTTCAAATCCCTTGCAGGATGATACCTAGCAGTCACACTCAACTTGGGTAACTGCAAGTTTTTCTTTGAGTTCTCTGTGGTTCTCAAGAATGACCTCTAGCTTAGCCTTTTCATCATTTAATTGGCATTTAAGCTTATAAATCTCATCATCTTTATCCTTAAGGACAGACTCATATTCAGCTTTTCTTTTGGAAATAGTTTGCTCAAGCTCAAGATTTTGATTAATTAAAGCTACATTTGCCTCTCTAATAGAGATAAATGCAGCTATGCAAGATTCAGAACATAGCTTGGCCTTAGCCTCAGAGGATACCTAGGTTATTGTGATGAAGATGCATTGGAGCATGAACTCTCAGTAGAGTCCAGGGCCATGAGAGCTAGATTCCTAAAAGGATGTTCACCACCATGTTGACCATCACCAGCAAATAATTGCTCATTACCAGAGAGATCATCTGGTAAACTGCTCCAGTCAACAACACCAGGGGTGAAGAAGCTGTGATGAGGTTGTGATTTAGATGATTGAGATGGTAGAGGCTCAGGTAAGGCTTGAGGTTGTTGTGCAATAGGAACTTGAACTTGATTTGGCTGAGGCATATAATAGCAGGGATATGGATATGACATTGGACCCTGAGGGACAAAATATGCAGGAGATATAGGTTGTGAATGATGACCAGAACTAGCAGGATGTTACCCTCTGTTTTGTGGACTATTGCTTGGAAAAGTCACAAAGGGTGCAGAGGAGTTAGATCCAGTTGATCTACACTCTCTTCTAAAGTGTCCAAGCTTGTGGCATTTGTGACACCTCAACTTACTCTTGTCAAAACCAACTTTGGTTTTGCCAGAGAGTCCTAGAAATTTCCTACCAGTTCTCTTGTAGAACTTTTGAGATCTGATATTAATCAAGGCCATTTGGCTTAGAATATCCATCTCTTCTAAGTCATCATCAGCAATACCCTTTAAATCATCCATAATGAAACACAAATTGTCACTATTACAGCCTGACTGACTGTCAACACTAACAAATGCATGATCTGAACTGTTTGAAGAGAAATCTATATGCTCATCATAATTGCTTTCTGATGCAGCATATTCTGACTTATGACCAACCAAGGCAGTGTTCCCTGGTACAAAGTCATCAGTGAGCTTTCCTGATGATGCCAGTTTCCTTTTCTGCTCTATCTCTATTTCAAATGTAAGCAGTTTCCCATGGAGTTGGGTGAGAGATAGGCTATCCAGATTTGCACTGGAGCATAAGACAATGGTATATGTGTCCCATCTCTCAGGCAGTGATATGAGGAATCTGTTGTTCATCTGACTATTAGTGTATTCATGTTTGACCATTTTCAGCTCAGAGATCAAACAGGAAAAATGCTCAAACTGTTGAGTCAATGACTCACCCTTCCTATGAGAGAATGTCACATATTGTTGGGCAAGGATTTCTCTGTTGTTTGCTAAGACCTCATCTGTTCCACCAAATTGTTCCTTTAATGCATTCTAGAGGTCATGAGCAGTTTCATGATGCATAAGCTCAGAATAGATTTCATTAGGTAGAGCCATGGCCAGAATACCATGCGCTTTAGCATCAATCTCAAACAGTTTTGATCCTCATCTGAGTATTGTTCCTTCTTCTCCGGAACCATTTGGTTGGTTTCTGGATTGTTCACCATAGGCTTGTGTGGACCATGTACCATCGATGCCCAACAACCTGAACTATTAATAGACAGGTGATGAAGCATTCTTCGTTGCCATATGTTATACTCAGCCCTAACCAGCATCGGAGGCTTGGTTGAGGAACCGATATTATGAGGGTCATTAGAAGGAGTAGTCATTCTCAGATTCAACCAAATTCAATTAAGTTTTAACTAATTTAGAACAAAACACAACAAACCAATATGAACCAAGAGAAAACTCAAAGCAAATAACCGAAAGCAGTAGAAATTCAATGATCTATAACCAATTCTTGTAAATATGCTAATTCAATCAAACTTAGATATCGAAATAGCAGTTTCAATGATCAATTGTTAGATCGATCAATGATTAACCGGCTCTGATACCATTTGCTTGGATCAGTGATCTAAGTTTGATTAATTGGAGAGTATTGCAACGGAATTCGAACAATGAATTAAACAATTCACAAGAACACAATTGATATTTAATGTAACAGTAAACGGTTATAGAAAGAGAGAATTCTGCAATAGAAATATTTCATTCATATGCTTTCGTGGTGGCTCAATGTCACACATTACAACTAGGTCAACATTCCTTATATAGGAAATGTGATGTCTGCTAATGTCACTTGATAGTGACATCTAACAGAATTATTCAAACTACTGAAACTATGCAAACTACTGAGAATGTTCTCAACTACTAATTACATCTCAGAGAATGCTTAAGTACAAAAACATAAAACTACTGAACTACAACTACTGAAACTATAACTACTGAAAAGTAAATTACAAGTACTGAAAGGAAACCATCACAACTACTGAAGTTAATTACTGCAGCTGTTGTGAAAACTACTGATCACTTTGGTCTTTGGTCTTTTTCTTCAGTCTTTGTACTTCAGTACTTTACTTTCAGACTTTGTCTTCAGCTGATGGCTTCAGACTTTGTCTTCAGCTGATGGCTTCAGACTTTGTCTTCAGACCTTGTAATCAGCTGATGTCTTCAGTTGTTGTGATCTTCTTCAGCAGTTGTAATGTCTTTGGGACTTAGAGGTTTTTCTGATCAGGCTCATTGGTTCTTTTGGTCCAACATGTACTTAAGATGAAAAGCCACATCGATCGTCTTGAAAGGCTGAACTGTCCCATCTCGAAAGAGTTGGCTATGGATATGATCCTCAACTCTTTGTCAAAAATTTTTGACAACTTTGTCATGAATTATAACATGAAAGGGTGGGACAAGAACATAAGTGAGCTTCACTCTATGCTCAAAAATACCGAGGCGGCCATAGATAAAATGATTTTACGTGTTCTCATCATCAATGAAGGTGAGAACAAGAAGAGACCTCACCCCGCAACCAAGGAAAATGTTGCCAAGGGCAAAGGATACGTTAGGGGAAAGGGGAAGGGAGTGGTAAGAGCGCCACCACCAAGACAAGTGGAGAAGAAGCGAAAGGTTGCTTCAAATTACCCATGCTTCAAGTGTGGGGAGATTGGACATTGGCCAATAAATTGTCCAGTCCATCTCAAAGAGTTGCAAACTAAGAGGTATGTCGGGCAAACCTCAGGTACAATTTTTATGATTCATATTGATCTAAATTTATATCCTCTAACACATGGGTATAGGATACCGGATGTGGAACTCTCATTTGCAACTTATTGTAGGGGTTCCAAAGAAGTAAGGGCTTCAAGAAAGGGGATGTTAGCCTCTACATGGGGAATAGGGCAAAAGTTCAAGTTGAAGACCGAGGGGACTACATCTTGAAGCTTCCAAATGGTGTGGAAGCAATTTAGAAAAATCTTTTGTATGCTCCTAGTTTGACTAGAAACATTATTTCTGTTTCCAAATTAAGACAATATGGTTATGTTATGACATTTAATGAAAATGAAATTCATGTTTCTTTAAATGACATCTTTTATTTTAAAGCTATTCTAATTAATGGTATTTATGAATTTGTTCGTGAAAACACATTATATGATAGCTCATTGTCCCAAACAACCACTAAGAAGCACAAATTGGATTTGAGTGACACCTATCTTTGGCATTGCTGTCTTGGTCATATAAACAAGAAGTGCATACAAACACTTCAAAAGAATGGTCTTTTATAAGGAAGTGAACATGGTTCATTTTATGTATGTGAATCTTGTTTGCAAGGTAAAATGACTAAGCAACAATGAAAGATACTTCATTACCTTTACTGACGACTATAGTCAATATGGTTATGTGTACTTATTAAGACACAAAGATGAAGCTTTTGAAATGTTCAAAATCTTCCAAAATGATGTAGAAAATCATCTCAACAAGAAAATAAAAATTCTCCGCACCCATAGAGGAGGTGAATATCTAAGTGATGCTTTTAGAGATCAACTTAGAAGTTGTGGTATTGTCTCACAACTATCTCCACCTGGAACACCACAACACAATTGTTTGTCCGGGAGGAGAAACTGAACTCTATTGGATATGGTTTGATCTATGATGGCTTGAAACTCATTGCCTCTATCATTTTGGGGTTTCGCTTTGCTCTCTGCGGCCCGTATCTTGAATATGGCCCTAACCAAGAAAGTGAAATGACACCATTTGAAATATGGCATGGAAGCATTCCATCACTATCATATTTAAAGGTATGGGGTTATAAGGCTTATGTTAAGACTCCCACCTCAAACAAAGTAGAAAGCCGTTCCACTAAATGTATCTTCATTGGATATTCTAGAGATTCTATGGGATATTATTTCTATGATCCATTGGAACAAAAGGAGTTTGTTGCCAAGAAGGCTGAGTTCTTAGATGCTAAGTTCCTTATAGAAGGAACTAGCAGTAGAACAGTGGATCTTAAGGAGGATCAAGAACCACAAACTAATACATTTTTGGTTTACACTAGCACTCAACATGAGGATGTTGAGGGTGATCAAATAGTTGATCAATACACACAACATGTTCGCAGATCTGGTAGAACTAGTAATCCACCTAAAAGATAGGATTTTTCGTAGATGGATGCTATGAGGTGGATTCTAATGAACCAACCACTTATCATGATGCAATGTCAAATTTGGATTGTGATAAATGGCATGAAGCTGTGAATGTTGAGATGCAATCCATATATGACAACCAAGTGTGGGACTTGGTTGAACCACCTGTTAACTCCAAGATAGTTGGAAGTAAGTGGGTTTTCAAGAAGAAAACTCATATGCATGGAAACTTGGATACTTATAAAGCTAGACTTGTAGCAAAAGGTTTCACTCAAACTCAAGGGGTTGCTTATGATGAGACTTTCTCGCCTGTTACAATGCTAAAGTCTATTAGGATATTATTTGCCATAGCTACTCATTATGATTATGTGATTTGGCAAATGTCTGTCAAAACTACTTTTCTAAATGGATATCTTGAGGAAGATGTCTATATGGTTCATCCTGAAGGTTTTGTCAATCAAAAACATCCTAACAATGTTGCAAGTTAATGAAATCAATCTATGGATTGAAGCAAGCATCAAGAAGTTGGTATCACCATTTTGATGAAGAGATAATCAAGTTTGGGTTCATTAAAAACACTAACGAAGCATGTTTATATAAGAAAGCTAGTGGGAGCATCATCAATTTCCTAGTATTGTATGTCGATGACATCCTACTATTTGGAAATGACATTCCAACCTTGGAAGATTTTAAAACCTGGCTTGGAAAGTTCCATTAAGGAACTTGGTAAAGCCACCTATATTTTAAGAATAAAGATCTATAGGGATAGATCAACGCGCTTGATAGGTTTAAATCAAAGTGCATACACTGATAAGATTTTGATAATGTTTCAAGATGGAAAACTCTAAGAAATGTATGGTACCTATCCAAAGAGGAACGATATTGAGTAAGACTCAATGTCCAAGCTCAAAGGATGAGCAAGACAAAATGAAGGGAATCCCGTATGCGTGTGCAATAGGATCCATCATGTATGCAATGATATATACTAGGCCGGACGTGTCATGCGCTTTGAGCATGACAAGTTGATACCAAAAATATCCTAGAAATAGTCATTGGATGGCTGTTAAGAACATACTTAACTACCTAAGGAGGACTAAAGATATGTTCTTATGGATTTAGTGAGGAGGATCTTGTAGTAAAGGGTTACACAGATATGAGTTTCCAAACTGATCGGGATGATTCATAATCACAATCGAGGTACATTTTCATCTTGAATGGAGGAGCAATCTCTTGGAAGAGCTCTAAGTAAGATGTGGTGGGATTATCAACTACAGAGTCAGAATACATCACCGCTTCATTAGCAGCTTAGGAAGCTACATGGTTAAAGAAATTCGTTGCCAATCAAGGGGTGGTCCCTTCCATTCAGGACACCCTAGAAATTCTTTGTGATAACGAGGGTGCGATTACTTAAATCAAGGAACCCTGTGCACATCAAAAGACTAGGCACATTGAAATGAGATTCAACTACATAAGGGATGAAGTTGAAAAAGGTAAGATATGTATTCACAAAGATCACATGGATCAAAACATTGTGGATCCACTCATGAAGCTTCTTGAAAAGGCAAAGCATGAAAGTCATACTTTTGCCATGGGACTTCAATATTCTAATCACTGGATTTGATCTTTAATTTTTGTATTTAGATATTGTAGCCCTTTATTACATGAATACATTATATGTATAATGATTCATCTAATATTCCTATTTTGCATGTTTAAAATCCATGAGTAAATCATTTACTAAGAACGTCTGTAGTCGTTCATACTTGTGGGAACAAGTATGAAGGTTAGACTATTTTGAACTTGGATTTGTAGATATTCATATGGATGAATATAAAGCAAAGGGATGCTGCCAAAGTTCATAGATATTTGTGAGATACAAATATTGGACTGACCATCATCTCAAATATTACTACATGGAATCTTCCTCATTCATCATAAGTAATTTTGAGTACAAGCGAAAATCATTTGGTATCCTCTTACCTGAGATACATATTGGGTCTTGATATTTACTAAATATTGTGTTTTGACTTAGTTCTTCGCGGTTCTAAAACATGGCAGTACATAAGACTGAGTTCAAGTATAATACAAGGTAATTGCGAGTGACATATGTAGTCAAGATGGGATTTCTCCCTCTTATTTGTTGAGAGTAAGATGACTAAGGCCTGATAAAGTTAAATCAATGGAGAATGATCATTTTGTGTCTCTGGGATTTAACATGACATCTGTGACAAAAGGATAGATGATTGATTCACCTAAAACATTTCGAGTAAGGTACTTGAAGGGGATGATGTTATTGAATGGCACTTAGTCAGTAAATCGTTGTTAGGCAGTATTTACTGCTTGCATCAATCACCTAAAACAATCATAGAAGATTGATGCAAGCAGTAAATACCTCATAACAACGGTTTACTACCCTTAACACGTATGACTAAGTTCCATTCAATAACATCATCCCCTTCAAGTACCTTACTCGAAATGTTTTAGGTGAATCAATCATCTATCCTTTTGTCACAGACGTCATGTTAAATCCCAGAGACAGAGATTGATCATTCTCCTTTGATTTAACTTTATCAGGCCTTAGACATCTTACTCTCAACTAATAAGAGGGACAAATCCCATCTTGACTACATACGTCTCTCACAACTACCTTGTATTATACCTGAACTCAGACTTATGTAATGCCATGTTCCAGAACAGCGGAGAACCAAGTCAAAGAATAATATTCGGTAAATGCCAAGACCCAATATGTATCTCAGGTCAGAGGATACCAATGATGTTAGCCTTTACTAAAAATTATTTAAGATCAATCAGGAAGATTCCGTGTAGTAATATTTGAGATGCAGGTCAGTCGAATATTTGTATCCCATAAATATCTATGTACTTTGGGAGCAACCCTTTGCTCTATATTCATCCATATGAATATCTACCAATCCAAGTTCATAATAGTCTTACCCTCGTACTTGTTCCCACAAGTATGAACGACTACAGACGTTGTGAGTAAACAATTTACTCATGGATTTTAAACATGCGAAATAGGAATATTAGTTAAACTATTATAACCAAATAATTCATTCAAGTAATAAAGTGTTACAATAACAAAATACAAAATTAAAGCTCAAATCCAGTCACTAGAATATTGAAGTCCCATGGCAAAAGTATGACTTTCATGCTTTGCCTTTTCAAGAAGCTTTGGGAGTGGATCCACAATGTTTTGATCCCTGTGAACTTTGCGAATACATATCTTTCCTTTTTGAACTTCATCCCTTATGTAGTTGAATCTCCGTTCAATGTGCCTAGTCTTTTGATGTGCACGAGGTTCCTTGATTTGAGCAATCACACCCTCATTATCACAAAGAATTTCTAGGGGAGATATGATCTCGTTATTAAAACTGCTTTCAGCAGAGGCTTTCACTAACTTCACAAATATCTTTTTACCTTTTGAAACAGCTGGTATGAATTTCATAAAAAGAACAAGCCCTGATTGGGTTTGAGGGTTTGATGACACTCACTGCCTTGTCTGAACACTCTTTGATTTTAATTGGGTGTCCTAATATGATTTTATCCTCATTTGTTTCAATGAAAACATTTGGTTGGTTTAGAGGATTAGTGATATGTTTTATTATTGTTTTTAGTTCAATAGTGTTAGGTTCAATTTTCACATTGAGTGACACAGAGTCATGCATGATAGTGTAATTTTCATTGTATGGTGGAGGACAAGAGTTATACCCGATCCTAGACATGTCTTTGGGATCCTTTTGAGAATAAGCATCTCTTGCAGCTTGACTGAAGATAGTTGAAACTTTTTTAGTTTCACTTCAGTAAGTGTATATTTAGCTTTTGATTGAGCCAACTTTTAAGTCAGTTGCTCATTCTCAACTGCAAGAGTGTACTTTTCACCATAGCCTTTTATTTATCTCTTGAGAATCTCTGACTTAACCTTTTCCCCTTTTATTTTGTCTATAAGTTTATGGTTGTGCTCTCTCTAACCTTTCAGTTTAATAATGCTTTTATCACTACACAGGTTAGATTTTACCTTAGAAGGCATGGGAGATGGACTATCATTGATGTGAGCCATGAGTGCATGATTTTGGAATTGAGGCTTTCTTCCTCTACATACAGGCTCCAGTCACATACTCCATCTTGTTTAATCACAAGAGCATTTGCAGATGACTGACTGCTTCCATGAGCTTGATTTTTCAGTTGAGGTTGATTCTGATATGATTGATGTTGTTGTGGATTATGATACTGCAGCTGATGATTATTGGAGTGAAAGCTTCAGTTTGGCTATGAGGATGACTGGCTCTGAGAGTTTCTTTAAAAGTTGTTTCTTTTGGGGGCATTGCGATCTCTGGAGAAGTGGCTAGTCATGCCACAGCTGAAGCACTTCACTTTAGATTTGTCATACCCGAGCTTGGTGTTTTCATTAAGGATGAGTTTTAATCCCTTTCTGAAAAACGTCTTAGCTCTCATAGCAATCATGGCCATTTTCCATTGCAAATCCATTTCTTCTACATCTTCTGGATCCATTTCTTTTATGTCTTCCTGGATCAGATGTGTTGAGGTGAGTCTTCCTCCCAAATAGGCTTCAAAGTTGGGAACAATGGCATTGTAAGTTGCCTTTTGTTCTTCAGAACTTGTATCATCAGGGGTGTTTGTAGGAGTTGCAGTGAATCCTCATGCTTGGGATGATGTTGATGGATGGTTAATTGGTGGAGTTGCAATAAATCCATTAGCTTTCAGTTGATCTCTTGAAGAGATAAAACCATCCTCCTTAGTAATGAAGGCATTTTCCACAAAGTGAGAGTCTGATAGAACTTGTATGCCTCAATGACTTTGGGTCCACATATGTTTCTACTTCTTTCATCTAGCTCCATGTAAGGCCCCGTTCCCGGGACGCTCACAGATCGTCAATCATTGCACATAAAACATATAATTGCATTTAACTTTCATAAAACATCACAACGGAACATTAAAATAACTATTCATTTCATTATAAATCCTTTTGAAAGTTAATACATTCATTGATTTTGAAACATCATTCGTTCACATTACAATACAAAAACATTATACAAAAGAATGCCCTCGAAAAGAGCCAAGTAGTCGCCCCATGCCATCCTCAGCAACCTCACCTGCCAACTGGAAAATGCATAAAAAGTAAGCGTTGCTGAGTGAGCTCTAGTTTGAAGTAAAACATACTTTAATTTCAATAAAACCGTACTTTACGTTTACATGTGATCACACATCATACGCACACATAGATAATATCATTATTATCTTCATCATTCATTCATTAACTTCCATTTATTCATGCTTTCTTACTTTCATTCATACATTTATCATTACTTCTTATAATTCCATCAAAAACCATGAACGTTACCCTACCGTCATGCATAAAGCTGGTAGTGGGCCGGGGTCTAACATAGATCCCCCGTCATGGCGCACAACAACCTAGCCACAGTACCTAGGGTAAATTCAGGTGTACCAATGTCATGTGCTATAGCCACCGTCATGCATAAAGCTAGTACTAGGACGAGGTCTATCATAGACCCCCCCTCATGGCCCACAGCAGCCTGGCCACAGTGTCTAGGGTAAGCGACAAAGGTTCTATACAAATGGTCGGTCATAAAGATGGACCTCATTGTGCATCCTTCTAGGATAGCTAACCCACACACCATTGAACTAACACCCTTCATTGGGCCTGTTTCCACATACAAGGCTTGCAAGACTTACTTTACTTTCCTTCGTTCATTAATGCATGCATTCACTCATCATGTTCCTTTTTTCATTATCTTCCACTTTATGTTACATAATACTTTCATTTCATTCATTAACATTGAACGTAAAGCCACGGGAAAATAATCATACATAATAAGAAAGATCAACATACACAGTCAACATCACCATACAAGGCATCAAACATACATCATACATACCATCATGCCTAAGCATCAATCATACATCATAACATCATCATACAATACCCATCACATCATATATGACCTCAAAAGGCAGCTTACATGAACCCCTGTAAACCACCCAAGTCAAAGCCTACATTTCACTTTTTCCCCAAAAAGTCAGAAAATATTATAAGTGTTCATCCGCATTTCCCTCTTTGTTCATCCGCATTTCATTTTTTGTTCATCCGTATTTCTATTTGTTCATCCGCATTTCTTTTTACTCATCCGCATTTCTTTTTGTTCATCCGCATTTCTTTTTGTTCATCCGCATTTCTTTTTGTTCATCCGCATTTCTTTTTACTCATCCGCATTTCTTTTTACTCATCCGCATTTGTTCATCAGCATTAACTTTGTTCATCAGCATTTGTCAATGCTAATATGCATTTGTTCATTCGGATGAACTTACTCATCCACATTTGTTCGTTGGCATGAACTTACTCATCTGCATTAGTTCATTCACATGAACTTAGTCATCCGCATTTGTTCATTCACATGAACTTACTCATTCGCACTTTTTCATTGGCATGACTTACTCATCCGCATTGACTTTCTCATCCGCATTTCTCACACTTAAGTGGTTTTTCTAAACTTAGGCGTATGAAATACTGTTTGGGCGCATGAGAAATCTAGGGCACACTTATCATCATAACTTGGTCCCCAAACACCATCTATCATGTTCTAAGCTTAAATCATACATTCTAAGCCTTAGAAACACAACCATAATATCATCAAGCATGAACATAGTCCAAATCACACCATACCTGCAATATACACACATTCATACATACGGGTATGAAACACAGTTTTATAAAAACATACATTCATGCATTTCCAGCACCAAAATCAATTAAAACAACTAAAAATAGGGGTTCTAGAACTCACGTTTGCAGCTCTTAAGTATGGCTTCTTCCAAATTCGTCTGTAATTGAGTTCAACCGCCTAGAAACCCACTGAAAACACCCACAACCGAACATACAAACACACATAAGCAAACAACCGAGGCAAGGCTAGTTAAGAACACTTAAAAACCATGAATTCTTTACCTTTAATTCGACTTTTCAGCTCTTGTTCTTTAGAAATCCCATGCTCTCTCTCTCTTTCTCTAAAAATCTGAGGATTTAGGGGTTGTAAGAAGAGAGTGGGCGGCCATGCCCACTTTACACCCACTTCCAAAACCTTTTGTCATTTTGACACTTTATACCCCTCAACATGGGTAAAATATATTTTCTTTCTTTTTCTTCACTTTATTCTTTCTTTCTTTGACTTTTAAAATAAATAACCAGGTGTTACACGTCCACCCCCTTATATAGGTTTCAACCCCGAAACCTTTTATTCCTCAAACAATTGTGGGTAATGTTGTCTTATCTCTTCTTTAGTCTCCCACATAGACTCGTATCCCTTCCTTTGCTTCCACTGTACACGCACCAGAGGAACCACTTTATTCCTTAACTTCTTCTTTTTACAATCAATGATCGCCACTGGTTGCTCCACATAATTAAGTCGTTCATCTACCTCGATATCCTCTAGTGGAATAATAATATCCTTGTCTGCTAGAAACTTTCTTAGATGAGATACATGGAATGTCAGGTGAATTCCACTTAACTCATCTGGTAACTCCAATCTATAGGCCACCTCTTCTACTCTAGCAATGATTCGTAAAGGCCATATGTACCTTGGGCTCAACTTGCCCCGCTTTCTGAACTGAATGATACCCTTCCAGGGTGAGACTTTCAAGATAACCCTGTCACCCACCTGGAACTCAAACAGTCTACGTTGTTTATCAGCATACGACTTGTGTCTATCTTTGGCTGCCTTCATGAAGGCTTTGATCTTTTCAAGCTTCTCAGTCATAGCCTCGATCACCTCGATCCATCCTAACTCTTGCTGACCAATATCACCCCAACACACGGGTGTCCTACATCTCCCACCATATAGTATCTCATAAGGGGGCATACCAATACCGGCATGATAGCTGTTGTTATATGAGAACTCAACTAATGATAAGTGGTCATCCCAACTTCCTCCAAAATCGATGACGCATGCCCAAAGCATATCTCCCAATGTCTGAATGGTCCTTTCCGACTGACCATCTATCTGGGGGTGATAAGCCGTGTATAACTCATCCCCATAGCATCATGGAATTTTTTCCAAAATTTGGATGTAAACCGATTGTCACGATCAGACACAATAGACTATGACACACCATCACGTGTTACGATCTCCATGATGAAGAGATCCGCCAACATCTTGGATGAATATGTCTCGCCAATCGGTAGAAAGTGAGCACTCTTCATCATATGATCAACTATCACCCATATGGCATCATACCCTCACATGGTATACGGTAGCTTCGTAATAAAGTCCATGGTGATATGTTCCCACTTTCACTCCGGTATATCCAAAGTTTGGATCTTCCCATACGGCTTTTGGTGCTCGACCTTCACTTGGAAACAAGTAAGGCATTTACTTACGTACTCCACCACATCACGCTTCATACCCGGCCACCAATAATCTTTCTTCATGTTGTACATCTTTGTAGCATCGGGATGAAAAGAGTATCGAGTCTTATGAACTTCGTCCATGATCTTCATGTGTAAATCTCCAAAACGAGGAATCCACATTCATCCAAATCGGGTTCTAACACCAAGTGTGTTTTCACCCAATTTCACAACCAGACCTCTCATTCTTTTGGAGTTAAGATGATCTTCGTTCAATGCCTTATCTTGAAACTCTTTGACTTGCTTCATCACATCAGAGGTCATGATTAACCGGCAAGCTTTCACCCGAATCGGTTTGGGTATCTCTTTTCTACTAACGGTATCCGCCACCACGTTAGCTTTGCCCGGATGGTAATGGATCTCGCAATCATAACCTTTATAAGCTCCAACAATCTCCTCTGCCTCATGTTCAAATCCTTCTGCTCGAAAAAGTAGTTCAACCTCTTGTGGTCAGTGAAATGGTGCACTTTGTTGGGATTCAACATGTTTATCAAAGTTCATATCATCTTCATTTATATGAAAAACGCAGCGGAATATAGTTTTAAAACATGTAATATGTTGATTATTAAACCCATTTTAATAAGCAAACCCCAAAGCCATGGATCAATATACGAAATACATACAAAGGAACAAACATAGGATGTAAAGAACACAACCTTTGGAGCTGTTCAAAGACGAATTTCAGAAGAGAAAGAAGATGAAATCGTGGCTGAAACTTCAAAATAGAAGTCCTCAAGAGGTGATACCCCAAGTTAGTACAAACACCTTTGAATGCTAGGCTTCTTGACACAAACTTTCAGCAACAGAATCCTCTTTTGTATGCTGAAATTTTCTGCCCTAACTATTCTTCAATCGTTGAGAGAAGGAGAGAGTAGAGAGAGAGCTTTTGGTGTGTGTGTTCTTGGATGTGATGGAATGAAAATGTGTTCAAGTGTCCAAGACTTGCATGTCTTGGAACTAATTAAAATTTGGGGCATCCAAGACCAAAAAGGGGCGGCCGAAATGGTCCCCTTTTGATTCCCTCTCAATTCAAATTTTTATAAAAAAATTTACAATCACATCCCTTGTTTTATAAAATTAAAACCATTTTAATTTTATATCACTAACACACACTATTATTTGCCATTTCTTAACCATATTAAATAATGTACAAATAATCCTCTATGAACAAATTATCTATATAATTATGTTCATCTACAAAAGCAATAGTTTAGAAAATCCAATTTTCTAAATTGGTGTCATTATTTATTTGTGTGATCTTATCAACAAATAAAATACCTTTTGGTGTTTGTTTGGCTTGTTATTGGGTATGACCCGACTTGGATCATATTACACTAGTCACATCAGTTTAATATGAATCTTGGGCAGATCAAAACTTTCAATCTCCCACTTGCACATGATTTATAGAAGATTGATGCAAGCAGCAAATAACGCCTAGCAACGGTTTGCTACCCCTAATGTATATGACTAAGTGCCATTCAATAACATTATCCTTTTCAAGTACCTTACTTGAATATGTTTTAGGTGAATTAATCATCTATCCTTTTGTTGCAGATGTCATGTTAAATCCAAGAGACACAGAATTGTCATTCTCTGATGATTTAACTTTAGCAGGCCTTAGACATCTAACTCTCAACGAATAAGAGGAACAAATTCCATCTCGATTACATACGTCTCTCACAATCACCTCATGTTATACCTGAACTCAACCTTATGTACTGTCTTTTCAGAACAGCAAAGAACTAAGTCAAAGTACAATACTTGGTGAATATCAAGACCCAATATGTATCTCAGGTCTGAGGATACAATGATATTCGCCTTTACTCAAAATCTCTTATGACAAATCAGCAAGATTCCATGCAGAATAATTGAGAGCGGGTCAGTCCAATATCTATATCCCATAGATATCAATGAACCTTGGTAGCAACCTCTTGCTGTATATTCATACCATATGAATATCAACCAATCCGAGTTCATTATAGTCTTATATTTATAGTTGTTCCCACAAGTATAATCGACTGCGGACGTTTAGAATAACTTATTTATTCATGGATTTAAACATGCTAAAATAGAAGAACAAATGAAATTAAAACTATATAATTAAGTCAAATAACATTAGTTCCAATATCTATATGCAAAATACAACATCAAACCCAGTCACTTGAATATCTAAGTCCCATGGCACAAACATGACCCTCATGCTTTGCCTTTTCGAGGAGCTTTGTGAGTGGATCCGCAACATTTTTATCAGTGTGAACTTTGCGAATACATATCTTTCCCTTTTCAACTTCATCCCTTATGTAGTTGAATCTCCGTTCAATGTGCCGAGTCTTTTGATGAGCACGAGGTTCCTTGATTTGAGCAATCGCACCCTCGTTGTCACAAAAGATCTCTAGGGGATCCTGAATGGAAGGGACTACCCCTAGATCGGCTATGAATTTCTTCAGCCGTGCAGCTTCCTGTGCTGCCATTGAAGCGGCGACATATTCTGACTCTGTAGTGGACAACGCTACGACTTCTTGCTTTGAGCTTTTCCAAGAAATAGCTCCCCCATTCAGAATAAAGATGTACCCCGATTGAGATCGTGAATCATCACGATCGGTTTGGAAACTCGCATCCGTGTAACCTTTTACAACGAGTTCCTCTTCACCAGATCCGTAGATCAAGAACATGTCCTTAGTCCTCCTTAGGTACTTTAGAATGTTCTTGACAGCGATCCAATGACTATCACCAGGATTTTGCTGGTATCTACTTGTCATGCTCAAAGCGCATGACACGTCTGGTCTAGTGCATATCATTGCATACATGATGGATCCTATAGCAGATGCATATGGGATAGCCTTCATTCTATTTTGCTCCTCTTTTGAGCTAGGACATTGAGTCGTACTCAATATTGTCCCTCTTTGAATAGGTACAGTACCTTTCTTAGAGTTTTCCATCTTGAACCTTTTCAAGATTTTGTCAATGTATGCACTTTGATTCAAACCAATTAGCCGCCTTGATCTATCCCTATAGATTTTTATTCCCAGAATATAAGCGGCTTCACCAAGATCCTTGATGGAAAAACAACTTCCAAGCCAGGTTTTTACACCTTCCATGGTTGGAATGTCATTTCCAAATAGTAGTATGTCATCAACATACAATACTAGGAAGGTCATTGTGCTCCCACTAGCCTTCTTATACACGCAAGCCTCATCAGCGTTTTTGATGAAGCCAAATTTCTTTACCTCCTCATTAAAACGGTGATTCCAGCTTCTCGATGCTTGTTTAAATCCATAGATTGATTTCTTTAACTTGCATACTTTGTTAGGATATTTTGGATCGACAAAACCTTCAGGCTGAACCATATAGACATCTTCCTCAAGATATCCATTTTGGAAAGCGGTTTTGACATCCATTTGCCAAATCTCATAATCATAATGAGCAGCTATTGAAAACAATATCCTTATAGACTTTAGCATTGCAACAGGTGAGAATGTTTCATCATAATCAACCCCTTGAGTTTGAGTGAAACCCTTTGCTACAAGTCTAGCTTTGTAAGTATCCAAGTTTCCATGCATATCGGTCTTTTTCTTGAAAACCCACTTACTTCCAACTACTTTGGAATTTAGAGGTGGTACGACAAGTTCCCAAACTTGATTGTCATACATGGATTGCATCTCAACGTTCATGGCCTCTAGCCATTTGTCACAATCCAAATTGGACACTGCATCATGATATGTGGTTGGTTCATCTGAATCTACCACATAGCATCCATCCATGAAAAATCCATATCTTTCAGGTGGATTACAAGTTCTACTACTTCTGTGAACGTTTTGTGTGTATTGATCAAACGCTTGATCATCCTTAACATTTTCATGTTGAGTGCTAGTTTCAACCAAACGTGCATCGGGTTGTGTACTTGATCCTCCTCAAGATCCACTGTTCTACTACTAGTTCCTTCCATAAGGAACTTTGTTTCTAAGAACTCACCCTTTCTGGCAACAAACACCTTTTGTTCCAGTGGATCATAGAAATAATATCCCATAGAATCTCTAGGATATCCAATAAAAATACACTTGGTGGATCGGACTTCCAATTTGTTTGGGGTGGGAGTCTTAACATAAGCCTCACAACCCCAGACCCTTAAGTATGATAGGGATGGAACTCTTCCATGCCATATCTCAAAAGGTGTCTTTTCCACCTTTTTGGTTGGGGCCATATTCAGAATACGGGCCGCGGAGAGTAAAGCGAAACCCCAAAATGATAGAGGCAATGTGCTTCTAGCCATCATAGATCGAACCATATCCAATAAGGTTCGATTTCTCCTCTCAAACACACCATTATGTTGTGGTGTCCCAGGTGGAGTGAGTTGTGAGATGATCCCACAACTCCTAAGATGATCTTAAAAAACATCACTTAAGTATTCACCACCTCTATCGGTATGGAGAACTTTAATGACTTGTTGAGTTGATTTTCAACTTCATTTTTGAAGATTTTGAACATTTCAAAAGCTTCATCTTTATGCCTTAATAAGTACACATACCCATAGCGACTATAATCGTCAGTAAAGGTAATGAAGTATCTTCACCATTCCTAGTCATCGGCTTAAAGGGACCACATACATCCGAATGTATGATTCTTAATAAATCTTTTGCCCTTTCATTAGTCCACTAAAGGTGCCTTAGTCATTTTTCCTAGTAAACAAGATTCACATACATCAAATGAATCACATTCATTTGTTTTTAAAAGACCATTCTTTTGAAGTGTTTGTATACGTTTCTTGTTTATATGACCAAGACGATAGTGCCAAAGGTAGGTATCATTCAAATCTAATTTGAGCCTTTTGGTGCTTGCTTGGTATATTGAGCTATCATATGTTGTGTTCTCATGAACCAATTCATAAATTCCATTATTAGGTATGGCCTTAAAATAAAACATATGATTTAAAGAAACATGAATATCATTGTCAACAAACTTGAAATTATAATCACATTGTCTTAAACGGGAAACGGAAATTATGTTCCTAGTCAAACTAGGAGCATATAATACATTATTTAAAATAACTTCCAAACCACTTGGAAGCTTCAAAATGTAGTCTCCTTGGGCTTCTACGTGAACCTTTGCACCATTTCCCATGAAGAGACTAATTTCCCCTTTTGCATAATGTTCATTTCTTTTGAACCCCTGCAACAAATTGCAAATGTGAGTTCCACATCCGGTATCTAATACCCAAGTGTTAGAGGAAATAACATTTAGCTCAACATGTATCATATAAATTATACCTGAGGTTTGCCCCGCATCCTCTTTTCTCTCAACTCTTTGAGATAGACTGGACAATTTCTCATCCAATGCCCTATCTCACCACATTTGAAGCATGGGTCGTTAACAGCAACCTTCTGCTTCTTCTCCTTGGGCCTCGGAGGTTCCGCCCTAACAACCATCTTCCCCTTTCCTTTAACGTGCCCCTTTCCTTTGGCAACATTGTCTTAGGGGGGGGGGGGGAGTAGAGACCTTCTCCTTCTTCCCCTTCATTAATGTTAAGAACAGGTAAAACCCTTTTACCCATTCCTGGTTCAGCTGTTTTGAGCATTGAATGAAGTTCATTTATGCTCTTGTCCCATCCGTTCATGTTGTAATTCAAGACAAACGCCTCAAACTTCCTAGTTAGGCCGTTAAGGATCAAATCCGTGGCCAACTCCTTTGAGACAGGACAGTTAAGCCTCTGAAGGCGGTCGATATGGCTTTTCATCTTAAGAACATAAGATGAAACTGATTGGGATTCCTCCATCCGACATGCATGAAGCGCTCGAACCGTTTCGAAGCGCTCCACCCTAGCTTGTTGCTGGAACGTTTCCCGCAACTGAGTGATCATGTCATAAGCTCCATGGAGTTCATACTCCTTTTGGAGTTCAGGAGTCATACTTGCTAGCATTAAGCAAGAGACTTGGATAGAGTCTTCAACATATTTGACCCAATCATTATAGGCCTCCACATCCTCTTCGTTAGGTTCATCGGGGATGGGATCATCAAGGATGTAGGCCCGTTTTTCCTGCTTGAGAACGATTCTCAAGTTGCGGTACCAATCCATGAAGTTGTTAGGTGTTAGACGATCCCTTTGAAGGATCGCCCTAAGAGATTGGTTGTTTTGGTTGGGTACATCGTTATTAGCGTTGTTGTTGTCGGCCATCTACAAGATTTTACAAAGATCCATTTTAGTAATTGTGATAAAATTTATTTCATTTTATTAACACCCTTTTATGTCTCATAGACTTAATAAATAAAATTCTAGAATCCAATGTTATATTTAAATATTGGTTAGGTGACCTTTATCCCATTATTTAAATAAACAAGGTAGTCATGAATGACAATTGCAACCTATTGCAACTTCTAGTGATATGGGATCGTATGAACATCTTATGTTTACAACGGCATGTTATCCCATCAACACCTTTTATAAAACACATTTTAGGTGATCCATTCAATATATTTTATAAATCCAGTCGTCCTACTTACACACACGTGTGAGTTTACTACATAAGTGGTTAGGTGACCTGTATCCCACAAACATGGTATTCTCATCTCAAGTTACAAGTTCCCTTAAAGTGGTTAGGTGACCTTTATCCCACTAAGAGTTTGCAATAACCTAAGTGTTGTATAAAAGGATGGTGTTTAACTTGTTTCTCAAAAGGGATTTGTATTTTCCCAATCCTTGTTTTAGAAAAGACCATGTAGTATATGATTGTATGCATTCAACCATATGGTAACCATTTGGTTCTTTTAAATAAAACCCATTTTATTTTGCAAACCATAACTCCTTTTATAGACCCATTCTATTTAGCTTAATGATTTGAGAACCAATTACATGTAATAGTTTGTTATAATAGACGGTTTGTAAATCACATCCAAATATTCAAAAGAAACAACATCATAAGCATTCAACCAAGCATAAACATAACATTCACATATGCATAACAAAGCATACTAAGTTGAGCACACTTGTTTAGCCAAAACAAGTGTGTCAAAAGGTCTTGTCCTAATGGGTTAAGAACATGATACAAGGTTGACAAAAGGACTCCACTTGAAACCACATCTTAAAGCATCCTCTTTGTCCATCTTCTCTTCAAATCTTGATCTTGAGCATCTTTACAAAATATGTATCCTAATACATTTTTTCTAGTAAAGGAAAAAAAACTTAATCTATTTATTACAAACCATATGAATAAATGAATTACAAAACAAGACTTTAACATGAAATAGAATTATTACATAGCCAAATGAATATAACATGAGAACCAATCAATCAATCCACATGGTCTAGGCTTTGTTATGCATAACCAAAACAACATATCCAAAAAGAAACTAATGTCACGAAATGGGGCAGCCCCTTTTTAACCCATGTTCTTGGCCAACACAAACCAAGAACAAATGGGTTAAGTCCATACAAACAAACATCTTATGACTAGATTTTTTAATGATCCTAACATGCATAAAGTAGTATCTTTAAGAAATCAAAAGGGGTTTTAACATTCCAGCCCACAAACATACGGGTATGAGGTGTCAAAAACCATAAAACCGAGAACAAGCAAGAAAAAAAACATGTATGCTTTCGTATATGTGGCTCTTGATGCCATTGTTGGGATTCAACATGTTTATCAAAGTTCATATCATCTTCATTTATATGAAAAACGCAGCGGAATATAGTTTTAAAACATGTTAATATGTTGATTATTAACCATTTTAATAAGCAAACCCCAAAGCCATGGATCAATATACGAAATACATACAAGGAACAAACATAGGATGTAAAGAACACAACCTTTGGAGCTGTTCAAAGACGAATTTCAGAAGAGAAAGAAGATGAAATCGTGGCTGAAACTTCAAAATAGAAGTCCTCAAGAGGTGATACCCCAAGCTAGTACAAACACCTTTGAATGCTAGGCTTCTTGACACAAACTTTCAGCAACAGAATCCTCTTTTGTATGCTGAAATTTTCTGCCCTAACTATTCTTCAATCGTGAGAGAAGGAGAGAGTAGAGAGAGAGCTTTTGGTGTTTGTGTTCTTGGATGTGATGGAATGAAAATGTGTTCAAGTGTCCAAGACTTGCATGCCTTGGAACTAATTAAAATTTGGGGCATCCAAGACCAAAAAGGGGCGGCCGAAATGGTCCCCTTTTGATTCCCTCTCAATTCAAATTTGTATAAAAAAATTTATAATCACATCCCTTGTTTTATAAAATTAAAACCATTTTAATTTTATATCACTAACACACACTATTATTTGCCATTGCTTAACCATATTAAAAATAATCCTCTATGAACAAATTATCTATATAATGATGTTCATCTACAAAAGCAATAATTTAGAAAATCCAATTTTCTAAATTGGTGTCATTATTTATTTGTGTGATCTTATCAACAAATAAATTACCTTTTGGTGTTTGTTTGGCTTGTTATTGGGTATGACCCGACTTGGATCATATTACACTAGCCACATCAATTTAATATGAATCTTGGGCAGATCAAAACTTTCACACTTTTGTATCGTATAGGTAGAGCCTCAAAATCTTTAACGCGAATACCACAGCTGCTATCTCTAAATCATGAGTAGGGTAATTAACCTCATGAACCTTCAACGGTTTGGATGCATAGGCTATAACCTTTCCCCTCTGCATTAATACACACCCCAACCCTGAGTAGGAAGCATGAGAATAAACCACAAGATCTTCACTTCTATGAGGTAATGACAGAAAAGGAGCTTGAGTCAACCTCGCCTTTAATTCCTCGAATGCCTTCTCTTGAGCTTGACCCATACGAACTTTACATCCTTCCGGGTTAACTTGGTCAGTGGAGAAGCGATCTTAGAGAAGTCTTGAATGAATCTCCTGTAGTAGCCCGCCAAACCCAAGAAACTACGAATCTCGGATGGCGTCTTTGGAGACTTCCATTGCATCACTGCCTCCACCTTTGCCAGGTCCACCATAATCCTGTCAGGATTCACCACATGACCTAAGAATTTACCCTCGCGCAACCAGAATGCGCATTTATAGAATTTAGCATACAGCCTTCTCAACGTCTCCATCATGTCTCAAACTTGACCGGCATGCTCCTCTTTACTCTGGTAATAAATCAAGATATCATCGGTAAATTCAATCATTGATTTATCCAACAACGGCCGAAAAACTTGATTCATCAAGTCCATACAAGCTGTTGGTGCATTGGTCAAACCAAATGACATAACAAGGAACTCGTAGGGACCATAACGCTTGCGAAAAGTTGTTCTAGGAATATCTTGTTGTTTCACATTTAACTGATGGTAGCCCGATCGAAGATCTATCCTTGAGAACCAACTGGCACCTTGAAGCTGATCAAACAAATCATCAATTCTTGGTAACGGGTAACGGTTCTTTATTGTCAACTTATTTAGCTCACGGTAGTCGATACACATCCTCATGCTACCATCTTTCATCTTCACAAATAAGACCGGAGCACCCCAAGGAGAGATACTCGGCCTAATAAACCCCTTATCGAGCAGCTCTTGCAATTGCCCCATCAATTCTTTCATCTCAGTCGGAGCCAATCAATACAGTGCCTTTGCAACAGGTTGAGCACCCTGTATGAGATTTTAATCTCTCGGTCAGGTGGCACTCATGGTAAATCTTCGGGAAACACATATGGAAAATCACACACAACTGGGACATCGGATAACTATGGTGTTGGTGTATCCATGTCCTTTAGGTAAGACAAGTAGGCACTACATCCACGCCTCATGTACTTTCCCACCACCGACATCGAAATCACTTTCGGAATCGTCGTGACTCGATCACCATAAACTGTTACCGAACACCCGTCAGGTGCTGTCAAGCGAATCATCTTCTTGCAACACACAATTTTCTTCTCGTAGTCCGCTAACCAATCCATCCCAAGAACTACATCGAAAAGACCTAAGGTCATCACAAATGGTCTAACAGGAAACTTGTGACCTCCCAATTCCACATCACATCCTTCTATCATCTCAGAAATCCGGGTAGACTTACCTATGGAAGTTTCGACATCAAAGGGCGCATCTATATTCTTGCTACTACCAGGCAATTTAGCACAGAAAGTAGCAAAAATGAAACTTTTACTAGCACCAGAATCAAATAACACAGAGGTAAAAGATTGGTTTACTAGAAACATACCTCACACAACATCAGGGTCCGTCCTAGCCTCCTCCTGCGTCATCATAAACGCTCTGGCGCTCACACTTGGTCCTTCACCTCCGTTCTTCTTCAACCAAGAACCCTCAGCCCTCAGCTTCTTATAGTCTCTACTCATGTGACCCTCTCCACCCATTTAAAACATTGGACCGTACGATAGTCCTTTGCTATATACCCATCTTCCCACATTTGAAGCATAAGTTTGATCCCAACCTACATTCACCGATATGCTCTCTTCCACATTTGCCACACTTCTTTGATCCTGCACGAGATGTGACCGCATGGTGGTCATCTACTCATGCCTTCTTGTTACTCTTCGGGACACTGCCTCGACCAAACCCTTTCCTACTCCAATTCCGGTCACCACCACCTTTCTTGTTGTCTTCGACCACCACCACAGTTCTCTCATCATACAACCTCCCTGTCAAATCAACCACTGACCTAAACGTGCTCGGCCGCGCGGCAATCATGTGCTTGCGGATGTCCACGTGCAAGCCCTGAATATACCTCTTGATCTTTCATGACAGAGGCGTCACCTGATCTGGCACCAGCCGTGCCATTTCATAAAATTTGGTGGTGTATTGTTGATGTGTCATTGTTCCCGCATCCAACTTCCGGATTTCCCTTTCCACCTTATCCATTTCCCTATGAGGACAGAATTCCTTAATCACCAACTTTTTCAGCTCAGAGGACCGCATTCTCCCATTGTCCGACTACCCTCGGCTTGGAATATATTGTCCCACCAACAAAGAGCCGAGTCCAAAATGAGTGGGTAGCAAATTTCACCTCCTGGTCTTCTCAGTACTCACTAATATTCAGAACAACTTCCATTTCCCTGACCCATCGGTTTGCCGTAGCAGTAGTGCCATTACCATCAAAAGTAGGGGGTTTATACCTTTGAAATGCCCTGTAGTTACAGCCTCGTGCCGCCTCCGGCGTAGGCTCTTCTTCTTCCTCTTTTTCTTGGTCATCCGATAGGACCACCTCAGGCTGTCTTCTTTCACCGTAGGTCTACCTCTTTCCTTCCTTTCTCCTTCCCTCACAGCCTTGATAACTTCGGTCACCACAGACGGTAAGATTGTCTACATGACCTGATGCACCTCTTCGACAACTGCCTCCTTCATCGAGGCCCCTAAGTTAGCACTCTCATCACCTCCCTCTGGATGAAGGGTCTCTGGTTCTTCATGGACCCCCTTCTCCGCTCTAGGCCTTCCTCTTATAGCCCATCGTTCATCACCACGACCTCCACCACGTGAAGTTTTAGATGATATACCGCAGGCCATCCTCTAACACGCACACTAAAAGATTTAAACACCAACCCGGTCATTCAAGGGAACAACTTAGTTTATGTCAAGTATAGTAAGTCCTTAATTACAGTGGCCAGTTGTGATTAGCCACTTACCTTACTCTTCATATCCCAATCATTACCTATACTAACTACATCAGTATCTAAATCTACTAGCAACACATAACCACATAACATACACATGTAATACCGGTTAACATTACGAAAATACCTGATGGCACGCAGCTACTCAGACTAGCATCCCTTCCCTTTTCGTCCAATTCTCAGTTTAAGTTAAGGTTTATTTTCAAAATTACCCGTTTCACTTAAACTTTTGCTCTGATACCAACATGTAAGGCCGCGTTCCCGGGACGCTCACAGCTGGTCAATCATTGCACATAAAAACTATAATTACATTTAACTTTCATAAAACATCATAAGGGAACATTAAAATAACTTTTCATATCATTATAAATGCTTTTTCAAGTTAATATGATCATTCATTTTAAAACATCGTTCGTTCACATTACAATGCAAAAAGAATGCCATCCAAAAGAGCCAAGTAGCCCGTGCCATCCTCAGCAACCTCACCAGCCAACTGGAAAATGGATAAAAAATTAGCATTGCTGAGTGAGTTCTAGTTTTAAGTAAAAAATACTTTACTTTCACTAAAACCGTCCTTTACTTTTACATGTGATCACACATCATACGCACACATAGATAATATCATTATTATCTTCATCATTCATTCATTAACTTCCATTTGTTTATTCTTTCTTACTTTCATTCATACATTCATCATTACCTCTTATCATTCCATCAAAAATCATGAAATTTACCCTACTGTCATGCATAAAGCTGGTACTGGGTCGGGGTCTATCATAGACCCCCCCTCATGGGGCACAGTAGTCTGGCCACAGTACCGAGGGTAAATTCAGGTGTGCCATTCCCATGTGCTATACCTGCTGTTAATCATAAAGCTAGTACTGGGCCGAGGTCTATCATAGACCCGCCGTCATGGCGCACAGCAGCCTCGCCACGGTATCTAGGGTAAGTGACAAAGGTTCTATACAAATGGTCGGTCATAAAGACGGACCCCGGTGTGCATCCTTCTGCGGTATCTAAGCCACACACCATTGAACTAACACCCTTCATTGGGCCTGTTTCCACATACAAGGATTGCAAGACTTACTTTACTTTCCTTTGTTCCTTAATGCATGCATTCATTCATCATGTTCCTCTTTTTGTTATCTTCCACTTTACATTACATAATACTTTCATTTCAGCGTTGCTGAGGTTGCTGAGGATGGCACGAGGCGGCTACTTGGCGCACCTGCCAACACGAAAATGGATAAAAAATTAGCATTGCTGAGTGAGGTCTAGTTTTAAGTAAAACATACTTTACTTTCTTTAAAACCGTCCTTTACTTTTACATGTGATCACACATCATACGCACACATAAATAACACCATTATTATCTTCATCATTCATTCATTAACTTCCATTTGTTCATGCTTTCTTACTTTCATTCATACATTCATCATTACTTCTTATCATTCCATCAAAAACCATGAACTTTACCCTACCGTCATGCATAAATCTGGTACTGGGCCGGGGTCTATCATAGACCCCCCGTTATGGCGCACAGTAGTCTGGCCACAGTACCTAGTGTAAATTCAGGTGTGCCATTCTCATGTGCTATACCTACCGTTAATTATAAATCTGGTACTGGGCCGAGGTCTATCATAGACCCGCTGTCATGGCGCACAGCAGCCTGGCCATGGTATCTAGGGTAAGTGAAAAAGGTTCTATACAAATGGTCGGTCATAAAGACGGACCCCGGTGTGCATCCTTCTGCGGTAGCTAACCCACACACCATTGAACTAACACCCTTCATTGGGCCTGTTTCCACATACAAGGATTGAAGACTTACTTTACTTTCCTTTGTTCATTAATGCATGCATTCATTCATCATGTTCCTCTTTTTGTTATCTTCCACTTTACATTGCATAATACTTTCCTTTCATTCACTAACATTCAACGTAAAGCCACGGGAAAATAATCATACATAATAAGGAACATCAACATACACTGTCAACATCACCATACAGGGCATGATACATACATAACATACATCATTCATACCATCATGCATAAGCATCAATCATACGTCATAACATCATCATACAATGCCCATCACATCATCTATGACCTCAAAAGTCAGCTTACATGAACCCTTGGGAACATCCCAAGTCAAAGCCTACATTTCACTTTTTCCCCAAAAAGTCAGAAAATATTCTAAGTGTTCATCCGCATTTCCCTTTTTGTTCATCTGCATTTCTTTTTTTTGTTCATCCGCATTTCTTATTGTTCATCCACATTTCTTTTCACTCATCCGCATTTGTTTGTTTTCATCTGCATTTCTTTTTGTTCATCTGCATTTCTTTTTGTTCATCCGCATTTCTTTTTACCCATCCGCATTAACTTTGTTCATCCACATTTTTCAATGCTTGTCCGCATTTGTTCATTTGCATGAACTTACTCATCCGCATTTGTTCATTCGCAAGAACTTACTCATACGCATTTGTTCATTCGCATGAACTTACTCATCTGCATTTGTTCATTCGCATGAACTTACTCATCCTCATTTGTTCATTCGCATGACTTACTCATACGTATTGACTTTCTCATCTGCATTGACTTTCACATCTGCATTTCTCACACTTAAGTAGTATTTCTAAACTTAGGCGTATGAACTACTGTTTGGGCGCATGAGCAGCTTAGGGCACACTGATCATCATAATTCCGTCCCCAAACACCATCTATCATGTTCTAAGTTTAAATCATACATTCTAAGCCTTAGAAACATAACCATAACATCATTAATCATAAACATAGTCCAAAATCACACCATACCCGCAACATACATACATTCATACATACAGGTATGAAACCTTGTTTTATAAAAATATACATTCATGCATTTCCAACCCCAAAATCAGTTAAAACAAGTAAAAGAGGGGTTCTATAACTCACCTTTGCAGCTCTTGAGTATGGCTTCTTCCAAACTCGTCTGTAATTGAGTTCAACCGCCTAGAAACCCACTAAAAACTCACACAACCGAACATACAAACACACACAACTGAACATACAAACACACATAAGCATACAACCGAGGCAAGGCCAGTTAAAAACACTTGAAAACCATGAATTACTTACCTTGAATTCAACTTTTCAGCTCTTGTTTTTCAAGAAATCCGAATCTCCACTCTCCTCTCTAAAAATGTGAGGATTTGGGGGTTGTAAGAAGAGAGTGGGTGGCCATGCCCACTTTACACCCACTTTCAAACATTTTTGTCCTTTTAAAACTTTTACCCCTCAACTGGGTAAAACTTCTTTTCTTTCGTTTTCTTCACATTATTCTTTCTTTCTTTAACTTCTAAATTAATAACCGAGTGTTACACTCCAGTGCTTCTATGTTGGCTATCATTATATCCAGGGTAGTACTGTCAAGATCAAGAGTGTTACACTCCAGTGCTTCTATCTTGGCTCGTATTTTATTGTATAACTCTTTGACTCCTATTATTTCCAAGTCATTTACCAATTGCACAAATCTATGCAGTTGTCTAAATATGGACTCCCTTTGGAGTGATGAAATGTTTCATAATGATTAACAAGTTTATCCTTGTTAATCTCTGCAACTTCACTACTTCCCTCACACATATTTAGTAGTGCATCCCATACTGCTTTAGCAGTACCATACTTTTCCAATCATTTTAGCACATCCATGTTAAGTGCTTGAGTGAGTATGCAGTAAGCTTTGAGATCAATCTTGATTTTCTTGTAGTCATGATCATCAAGAGTCAGATCCTCAATAGGTGTTCTTGATGTTTTGTAGATGGCAGCTTGATCTACGGACAGAGTAATAGGGATGTGTGGCCCCTTGCATATTGAGATCCCAAAGTCCGGATCTACACCTATAATGTAATTCCTGAATCCAATTTTCCATTGCTTAAACTCATATTTGTGTTTAAGCATAGGAGATTTAGGTGTATGGCCATGTTCGGAAAAACTGTGTGAATCCATTTTAACAAAGTGATTTTACCTTGTTTAATGTAGATTTAGATATGTTTTTAAGTTCACTTAGTCCAACTTGTCCAGATTGTCCAAAATAGACTTAAAGAATCAGATCTATTATGTTTCTTAGTTTCTGTTAAAGCTTTTTTGTTTTATTGACTGTTCACAGCTTCAAGAATGGGTACTGTTGGTTTGTTCTTGAGGGTGAGGAAGTATGAACAGTAGTTGTTGAAGAGTATATTATGTTGTTTACTAAATAGAGGTGATAGAACACTCTATTAGAAACTCGATCACTACATCAATCAAGTTCTATTCAAATCTTGGGTAGATCTAAAAAGAACTGAGAGCCAAAGCTCTGCTACCAATTGACTGGGTGGTGAGATTAAGATTCTCACTAGGATCGAATATAGTGATCAAGTCAGAGATTAAATGGCAGAAACAAACAATCAATAAACATTCAATGCAGGAAGATACTTATAAACACTTGTATATATTGATGAAGGTGATTCATTACAATAAATGCTAGGGTTTGAGAAAAGACAGTAATAATACACCTTCAGAATCTAGAATACAAAATATTGTAATTGTCTATCAACAGTCACCTCATGTACGAGGTATTCTATTCTATTTATAGGCTGACAAGATGCCTTTATACAAAATGACTAAACTACCACTGACCTATACATCAGAACTAGTCTAAGTCTCCATCAGTATTTCTTCTGTTCATCCGCATTGACAGATGCGGATGAGTTGTACTTGATTAGCATTTCTGCTCTTGTCATCCTCATTAGTAGTTTGTTATCCGCATTGGGTAATGCGGATGAGAAAATATTTATGCGCATTTGTTGGTCATCCGCATTTGCAAATGCGGATGAACATGTCTTGTCGGCATATCTTTTTGACTATCCTCATTTGTTAATGGGGAAGAACAAACACTTGTTAGCATTTGTTCTATGTCTTCAGCATTTACCAATGTGGTTAGTGAAGCCTTGGTTATTCTCAGCATAGTCTTCATCCGCATTACTTCTTGAACTTAGGGAGTTTCCAGTATAACAACCATCAACTCACTAATTGAATTTGCATGTATGATCCTTACAAGGTCCAACAAATTTCAAA
This sequence comes from Flaveria trinervia, assembly GCA_025506515.1. Lineage (NCBI taxonomy): Eukaryota > Viridiplantae > Streptophyta > Magnoliopsida > Asterales > Asteraceae > Flaveria > Flaveria trinervia. The sequence goes on from CM046446.1 coordinate 40,316,618, forward strand.
GGTGATTCTTTATTTTCATGTTTGGTTTTAGTTTCTATTTGAATATTGATACTATTTTGACTTTGTGGATGTTTAGTTTGATTTTATTGGTCATTTACATTGAATTTGATTAATTTAGATTAGCAGGAAGTTTAGAAGGCTTGAGAATTGAAATGGTATAGTATGAAAGGTTGTTACGGGTAGAAAAAACTAGCCATGCGAGAACTATTATTGTTTAATGTTTTTGTATAAGTAGTTTCTTTTTCATGTATTTTATTAAACTTTCTTGAGTACTTTGATATACAAATCTATAATCGCCTAATTCCGATTGAAATAATAAGAAATCTTATCTTCTTGGACCTGTTACTTTGATTTGGCTTGTTTTTTATTAATCACACATTGCTTTTCACATTTGACTTGTGATTTCTTTCATTCCCTAATGAAAGTTTGATAATCGCTTCATATTGAGTGAATAAGAGTGGTTCTATTAATACTTTACAACTCGGATCCATGGTCTATAGCTTAATGATTATTTTCGAGGATTGAGAGTCATCATTTGGATAGAATTTAGTAGATTTGTGAGGCAAGAGTGTTCAAAGATGGTTGTTGAGTGTTAGGATACAATTTGTGCACGAGGGGATTAATTTCAAATGCGATTTGTTTATTTTCATGTCTACTTTGGGTTTCTATTTGAAAGCAGATACTATTTCCCCTTTCGGTTTGTTTAGTTGATTTCATTGATCCTTATCATCGAATTTGATTAAATTAGATTAGGAGGGTGTTTAGATGGTTTTAAAATCAAAATGACATAGTACTAAAGGTTGTTACGGGTAGCAAAAACTAACCATGAGAGAACTTTTATTGGTTAATGTTTTTGAATAAGTAGTTTCTTTTTCATGTATTGTATTATTAACCTTTTAAGAATACTTTGATACACAAATCTATAATCGCCCAATTTCAATTGAAATAATAAGTAATCTTATTATCTTGGTTGTGTTACCTTGGTTTCACTTATTTTTCATCAATCACACATTTGTTTTCATGTTTGACGTGTGATTACTTTCATTTTGTAATGATAGTTTTGTTCTCGCTTCTTATTGAGTGAATAAGAATGGTTTTTTGATACTTTACAACTCGTATTTGTGGTCTAGAGATTAATAAAAGATTTCGTGGATCAAGAGTCATCATTTGGATTAAATTTAATAAAGCTGTGAGCAAGAGTGTTCAATGATGGTTGTGGAGTGTTGTGGATGCATTTTGTGCACGAGTGAATCGATTTCAAAGGTGATTCTTTATTTTCATGTTCGGTTTTAGTTTCTTATATAGATATTATTTCCCCTTTGTGGATGTTTAGTTTAATTTCATTGACCATTACCATTGAATTTGATTAATTTAGATCAACAGGAAGTTTAGAAGGCTTGAGAATCGAAATGGTATAGTATGAAAGGTTGTTACGGTAGAAAAAAACTATCTATGCGAGAACTATTATTATTTAATGTTTTTCTATAAGAAGTTTCTTTTTCATGTATTATATTAAGCTTTCATCAATACTCTTATATCGAAATCTATAATCTCCCAATTTCAATTGAAAAAATAAGTCTTACCTTTTTGGACCTGTTACCTTGATTTGGCTTATTTTTATCAATCACACATTGCTTTTCATGTTTGACTTGTGGTTGCTTTCATTCCTTAATGATATTTTGATACTCTCTTCATATTGAGTGCATAAGAGTGGATTTACTAATATATTACAACTCGTATCCATGGTCTGGAGCTTAATGAAGGTTTTCATGGATCGAGAGTCATCATTTGGATAGAATTTAGTAGTTATGTGAGCCAAGACTGTACAAGATGGTTGTGGAGCCTTGTGGATGCATTTTGCACATGAGTGGATCGATTTCAAAGGTGATTTCTTTACTTACATGTTCAGCTATTGTATCTATTGGAATATAGAACTATTTAACCTTTGTAATTTCATTGATCATTACTATAGAATTTAATTAAATTAGTTTAAGAGGGTGTTTAGAAGGCTTGAGAATCAAAATGGTATAGTATGAACCGTTGTTAAGAGTAGTAAAAACTATCCATGCAAGAACTATTATTGTTTAATGTTTATGTATAACTAGTTTTTTTATGTATTCTATTAAGCTTTCACAAATACTTTGATATACAAATCTATAATCGCCCAATTTCGATTGAAATAATATGAAATCTTATCTTCTTGGTCATGTTACCTTGATTTCACTTATTTTTCATTAATGACACATTGCTTTTCATGTTTCATGTTTGATTACTTTCATTCTGTAATGATAGTTTCGTTCTCATTTCTTATTGAGTTAATAAAAGTGGTTTTTTATACTTTACAGCTCTTATCAATGGTTTAGAGCTTAATAAAAGATTTTATGGATCAAGAGTCATCATTTGGATTAAATTTAATAGAGTTGTGAGCAAGAGTGTTCAATGATAGTTGTGGAGTGTTGTGGATGCATTTTATGCACGAGTGGATTGATTTCAAAGGTGATTTCTTTATTTTCATATTCGGTTTTGGTATTTGAATCTAGTTACTATTTACCATTTGCGAATTTTAGTTTGATTTCATTGATCATTACTATCAAATTTGATTAAATTAGATCAACTGGGTGTTTAGAGGGCTTATGAATCTAAATGGCATAGTACGTAAGGTTGTTACAAGTAGCAAAAACTATCAATGCGTGATCTATTATTGTTTAATGTTTTTGTATAACTAGTTTCTTTTTCATGTATTCTATTAACCTTTCGAGAATACTTTGATATACAAATCTATAATCGCCCAATTTCAATAGAAATAATGAGAAATCTTATCTTCTTGCTCGTGTGACCTTGATTTAAATTATTTTTCATCAATCACACATTGCTTTTCATGTTTGACATGTGATTACTTTCATTCCGTAATGATAGTTTGGTTCTCGCTTTTTATTGAGTGAATAAGAATGGTTTTTTGATACTTTACAACTCATATCTATAGTGTAGAGCTTAATAAAAGATTTTGTGGATCGAGAGTCATCATTTGGATTAAATTTAATAGAGTTGTGAGCAAGAGTGTTCAATGATGGTTGTAAAGTGTTGTGGATGCATTTTGTACACGAGTGGATCAATTTCAAAGGTGATTTCTTTATTTTTCAGGCTCGGTTTTAGTTTCTATTTGAATATAGATACTATTCAAATTTGATTAGTTTGATTTCATTGATCATTGTCATCAAATTTGATTAATTTAGATCAGAAGGATGTTTTGAAGGCTTGAGAATCGAAATAGTATAGTAAGAAAGGTTTTTACGGGTATAAAAACTACCAATGCGTTTCTTTTTCATGTATTAAATTAAGCTTTCATGAATACTTTGATATACCAATCTATAATCGTCCAATTTCGATTGAAATAATAAGAAATCTTAACTTCTTAGACGTGTTACCTTGATTTTTCTTATTTTTCAACAATCACACATTGCTTTTTATGTTTGACTTGTGATTACTCTCATTCCCTAATGATAGTTTGATAGTCACTTCATACTTAGTGCATAAGGGTGGCATTACTAATACTTTAAAACTCATATCTATGGTCTAGAGCTTAATGAAGGATTTCATGGATCGAGAGTCATCATTTGGATAAAATTTAGTAGATATGTGAGCCAAGAGTGTTTAAGTTGGTTGTGGAGTCTTGTGGATACATTTGGCGCATGACTGGATCGATTTCAAAGGTGATTTCCTTACTTACATGTTTAGTTTTTGTATCTGTTGGAATATAGATACTATTTAACCATTGTAGTTGTTTTGTTAGATTTCATTGATCATTACTATTGAATTTGATAAAATTATTTTAGGAGGGTGTTTAGAAGGCTTGAGAATCGAAATGGCATAGTAAGAAATGTTGTTATGGGTAGCAAAAACTATCCATGCGAGAACTATTATTGTTTAATGTTTTTGTATAACTAGTTCTTTTTTCATGTATTCTATTATGCTTTCATAAATACTTTGATATACAAATCTATAATCGCCCAATTTCAATTGAAATAATAAGAAATCTTATCATCTTCTTGGTTGTGTTACCTTGATTTGAATTATTTTTCATCAATCACAAATTGCTTTTCATGTTTGACGGATGATTATTTTCATTCTGTAACGATAGTTTGGTTCTCCATTCTTATTGAGTAAATAAGAATGGTTTTTTGATACTTTACAGCTCGTATCCATGGTATAGAGCTTAATAAAATATTTCGTGGATAAAGTTTCATCATGTGGTGTAAGGCTCCGTTCCCGGGACGTTCTTAGCTAGTCAATCATTGCACATAAAACATATAATTACATTTAACTTTAATAAAACAACGCAGGGGAACATTAAAAATCACTTTTCATTTTATTATAAATGTTTTTGCAAGTTAATACAATCATTCATTTCGAAACATCGTTCGTTCGCATTACAATGCAAAAACATTAACGAAAGAATGTCATCCAAAATGCCAAGTAGATGCCCTACGCCATCCTCGGCAATGCTCACCAGCTAACTGGAAAAATGCATAAAAAGTCAGCGTTGCTCAGTGAGTTCTACTTTAAAAATAAAACATACTTTACTTTCATTAAAACCGTTCTTTACTTTTGCATGTGATCAGACATCATACGTACACATAGATGATATCATTATTATCTTCATCATTCTTTCATGAACTTTCATTCATACGTTCATCATTACTTCTTTTCATTCCAACAAAAACCATGAACTTTACCCTACCGTCATGCATAAAGCTGGTACTAGGCTGGGGTCTATCATAGACCCCCCATCATGGCGCACAGCAGCCTGGCTACAGTACCTAGGGTAAATACAGGTGTACCATTGTCATGTGCTATACCCGTCATCATGCATAAAGCTGATATTGGGCCGAGGTCTATCATAGACCCCCGTCATGGCGCACAACAGCCTGGCCACAATATCTAGGGTAAGCGACAAAGGTTCTATACAAATGGTCAATCATAAAGAAAGACCCCGGTGTGCATCATTCTGGGGTAGCTAACCCACACACAATTGAACTAACACCCTTCATTAGGCGTGATTCCACATACAAGGCTTGCAAGACTTACTTTACTTTCATTCGTTAATTAATGCATGCATTGTTTTCATCATGTTCTTCTTTACATACTCTTCAACTCTACGTTACTTAATACTTTCATTTCATTCATTAGCATTCAACGTAAATCCATGGGAAAGTAACCATACATAATAAGGAACATCAACATACACAGTTAACATCATCATCATACAGGGCATCATGCGTACATAACACACATCATACATACCATCATGCATAAGCGATAAACATACATCATAACATCATGAAACAATGCCTATCACATCATCTATGACCTCAAACGTAAGCTTACATGAACCCCCGGGAACCTCCCAAGTCAAAGCCTACATTTAACTTTTTCCCAAAAAGTCAGAAAATATTTGAAGTGTTCATCCGCATTTCCCTTTTTGTTCTTCCTCGTTTCTTTTTGTTCATCCAAATCTTTTTACTCATCCGCATTTACTTTACTCATCCGCATTTGTCAATGCTCATCCGCATTTGTTCATCTGCATTGACTTTAATTATCCGCATTTGTTCATTCGCATGAACTTACTCATCCACATTTGTCCATTCGCATAACTTACTCATCCGCATTTGTTCATCCGCATTGACTTTACTCATTCGCATTTGTCAATTCTCATCCACATTTGTTCATTCGCATGAACTTACTCATCCGCATTTGTTCATTCGCATAACTTACTCATCCGCATTTGTTCATCCGCATGACTTACTCATCCGCATTGACTTTCTAATCCGCATTGAATTTCTCATCTGCATTGACTTTCTCATCCGCATTTGTCAATGCTCATCCGCATTTGTCAATGCTCATCCGCATTTGTCAATGCTCATCCGCATTTGTCAACAGTTAAGCAGTTTTCTAAACTTAGGCGTATGAACTACTATTTGGGCACATGAGCAGCCCAGGTCACACTTAACAGTAGATTCAGTCCGCAAACCTCATCTATCATGTTCTAAGCTTAAATCTTACATTCTAAGTCTTAGGAACACAACCATAACATCATTAAGCATGAACATAGTCCCACATCACATCATACCCGCAACATACACACATTCAAACATACGGGTATAAAACCCAGTTTTTTAAAAACATACATTCATGCATTTCCAGACCCAAAATCAGTTAAAAAAAGTAATAAGAGGGGTTCTAGAACTCACCTTTGCAGCTCTTGAGTATGGATTCTTCCAAATTCGTCTATAATTGAGTTCAACCGCCTAGAAACCCACTAAAAACACACACAACCAAACATACAAACATACATAAGCATACAACCGAGGCAAGGCTAGTTACGAACACTTAAAAACCATGAATTCTTATCTTGAATTCGAATTTTTAGTTCTTCTTCAAAAAGACCCGAGAGTTCTGCTGCTCTTTCCTTTCTCTCTCTAAAATCTGATGATTTGGATGTGTAAGAAGAGAGTGGGCAGCCATGCCCACTTTACACCCACTTTCAAACCTTTTTATCCTTTTGGCACTTTTTACCCCTCAACTTGGTTAAAATATCTTTTCTTTCTTTTTCTTCACTTTATTCTTTCTTTACTAACTTAAAATAAATAACCCGGTGTTATATGTGGATTGAATTTAATAGAGTTGTGAGGAAGAGTGTTCAATGATGGTTGTGGAGTGTTGTGGTTGCATTTTGTGCATGAGTGGGTCGATTTTTGCATGTTCGGTGTTGGTTTCTATTTGAATATGGATATTATTCCCCTTTTTTGTTGCTTAGTTCATTTCATTGATCATTACCATTGAATTTGATTAAATTAATTTAGGAGGGTGTTTAGAAGGCTTGAGAATCGAAATATCATAGTATGAAATGTCGTTACGAGTAGCAAAAACTATCAATGCGAGAACTATTATTGTTTATTGTTTTTGTATAAAAAGTTTCTTTGTCATGTATTCTTTTAATGATTCACGAATACTTGGATATACAAATCTATAATTGTAGTTTCGATTGACATAATAAGAAAACTGGTCTTCTTGGTCATGTTACCTTGATTTGACTTATTTTTCATCAATCACACTTTGCTTTCAATGTTTGACGTATGATTACTTTCATTCCGTAAAGATAGTTTTATTCTAGTTTCTTATTGAGTGAATAAGAGTGGTTTGTCTTGTACATTACAACTCGTATCCATGGTCTTGAACTTAATGAAGGATTTCCTGGATTGAGAGTCATCATTTGGATAGAATTTAGTAGATTTGTGGGTCAAGAGTATTCAATGATGGTTGTCGAGTTTAGAAGGCTTGAGAATCGATTAAATTATTTTAGGAGGGTGTTTAGAAGGCTTGAGAATCGAAATGGTAGAGTATGAAAGGTTGTTCATTGCGAGAACTATTATTGTTTAATGTTTTTGTATAACTAGTTTCTTTTTCATGTATTCTATTAAGCTTTCACAAATACGTTTATATACAAATCTATAATCACCCAAATACCAATCGAAATAATAAGAAATCTTATCTTCTTGGTCATGTTACCTTGATTTGACTTGTTTTTCATCAATCACTTGTTGCTTTTCATGTTTGACGTGTGATTACTTTCATTTTGTTATGATAGTTTGGTCTCACTTCTTATGAATAAGAGTGTTTTGGATACTTTGCAACTCGTATCCATTGTTTAGAGCTCAATAGAAGATTTCATGGATCGAGAGTCATCATTTGGATTGAATTTAATATAATTGTTAGCAAGAGTGTTCAAAGATAGTTGTGGAGTGTTGTGGACGCATTTTGTGCATGAGTTCTTTGATTGTAGATAGATGATGTTCCTAGTTTATGAGCTTAAATGTGAAAGTCTTTCATGTCTTACATATGTGTAATGAGACGATGTAATGAATTATGATATATGCTTTGATGTTTATTTTTCTTTAGTTCATATGTATGAACTTATTATATAGGTTTGAGGTTGTTGTACACAATTCTAAGTCAATAATGATTAAGTAATGTGTTCAACCTAGTCAAGGGAGTATTCATGCTAATGCACCATACTTATAGACCATACTCATGAATATATCATGCTTATGGACCATTCGCACGACTGAACCAGGAGACTTGATCAGTGGTATGATTGAGACATAAGATTGACTCAGTCGCATGACTGAACCTTCAATCATGCGTATGGATCAATTGCATGAGTAAGTCGCACGACTGAACCATGTTAATGAGTTCAGTCGTACGAATTGAAACCACTAACTTATAAATACCCCCTAATTCATTGAAAAACACAACACTTTGAGAGATACTTTGAATACACATAAACCCAAGCATTCCAGAGCGTCCCAAACAACATGTCCAACTTAATGAAAGTAAAGTATGTTTTATTTTAAAACAAAAACACAAAAAGTGACGTGATTCAAGAAGACGACAATTCTTAAGTCCGACAATTAGTTTCATGTTTATTAGTTATTTTATTTTATTTTATTTTATTTTCATGTCTATTAAAATCCAAAACATAAAAAGATTTTCGGTTTTAGAATTTTAGGGGGAGAATAGTTTTAGTTTAGTAGTTAATTAGTTGCAGTATTTATTTACTTAAAAAAACTAGGGGTGAAGGCAGATTAGCTGAAGGAAATGAAGTTGAATTTGTGATGATGATTAAATGTTTATGGAAAATGATAGTACACATGGAACAAATTGTTTGGAACTTTAATACAATTTTACTCAACATGCTAAATTCAAATTACAAGTCTGAGAAATCTAAGCACAATAAAAGAAAAATGATAGTAAAACTAGTCTGCTACGGAGGTTTCATAGAGAAAGTAGACCTAGAGGTTGGTAGTTCATGATATGATGTGTCGATAGATTCAACACAACAGATGAGTAGACTTGATTGGTGAAATAAAATTCATACTAAATTATTCAACTTGCTATGGGTTCTCATCTTATCCCTGGTTAACACAATCAACGCATTTCCAATAAGGGGTGAAGAGCATAATAAACGCCACAAATGTGTGCAAATGATCATAAATATGAGCAAAGCACATGGAAACACTGCTAAAAGCAATAGAGCTAATGACTAATGTTGTTGGTGTGTAATGAGCAAAAGAAAAACATAAATTCTCTAACAAGAATATAGGTTGTGTGCCTATCTGCTATGCGGTGGCACTAACCTGAGGATAAGCATAACCTAAATATTCTAGAATTTATTGTTGTTTGTGCCTCTCTGCTATGCGATGGAACGGGAAGAGTTTTGGTTGGGGTGGTGCCTCGACGGGTAACAAGAAAACACGGGTGGATGACCGCCGTGTGGTCACATCAGGGGCAGGATCGAAGAGGTGTGGCAAATGTGGGAAACAGAATTCAGGGGAATCCAAGTAGGGATCAGACATCTGTTTTAAATGCGGGAAGCCTGGTCATATGGCTAGAGACTGTGGGGGTATGAGGTGTTTCAACTGTGGGGAACGTGGTCATATGGGTAGGGACTGTAAGAAGCCGAAGGCTAAGGGTTCTGGGGTGAAGAAGACCGGAGGTGAAGGACTGAGGGCGAGTGCCAGGGCATTTACGATGACACATGAGGAAGTTAGAACGGACCTTGATGTTGTGTCAGGTACGTTTCTAGTAAATCAAACTTTAGCCTTCATGGTATTTGATTCTGGTGCAAGTAAAAGTTTTATTACTATTGCTTCCTGTGCTAAACTGCATGTTTGTAGTAAGAATATAGCTGTACTCTTTGATGTAGAAATTGCCATAGGTAAGTCTACCAGAATTTCAGAGGTGATAGAGGGTTGTGATGTGGAATTGGAAGGTCATATGTTTCTGGTAAGGCCGTTCGTGATGACCTTAGGTGGTTTTGATATGGTTCTTGGGATGGATTGGTTGGCGGACTACGAAGCGAACACCGTGTGTCGCAAGAAGATGATTCGTTTGACAGCACCTAACGGGAGTTCTGTAACGGTTTATGGTGATCGGGCCATGACGATTCCGAAAGTAATCTCAATCGTGGTGGAGGGAAAGTGCATGAGGCGTGGATGTAGTGCCTACTTGGCTTACGTGAAGGATGTAGAAACACCAACACCACATCTGTTTGATGTACCAGTTGTGTGTGACTTTCCAGACATGTTCCCGGAAGACTTACAAGGAGTGCCACCTGACCATGAGATTGAGTTCCAGATTGATTTGATACTGGGTGCCCAACTTGTTGCCAAGGCACTGTATTGTTTGGCTCCGACTGAGATGAAAGATGTGATGGAGCAATTGTAGGAGCTACTTGATAAGGGGTTTGTTAGACCGAGTATCTATCCTTGGGGTCCTCTGGTCTTATTCGTGAAGAAGAAAGATGGTAGTATGAGGATGTGTATTGACTATCGTAAGCTGAATAAGTTGAAGATAAAGAACCACTACCCCTTACCAAGAATTGATGACTTGTTTGATCAGCTTCAAGGTGCCAGTTGGTTTTCAAAGATAGGCCTTCAAGCAGCTTTTCACATGAGTTATGGTCATTATGAGTTTCTTGTCATGTCATTTGGTTTGACCAGTTCGCCAGCTGCTGTTATGGATATGATGAATCGATTGTGTGGACCGATGTTGGATAAATCAGTAATTGTGTTTGTTAATGATATCCTGATTTATTCGAAGAGCGAGGTAGAGCATGCCGGTAACACTCGGGAGGTTCTGGAGACGTTAAGAAAGGAAAAAGTTGTACGCCAAGTTCTCTAAGTGCGTGTTCTGGTTGCGCGAGGTTCAATTCATGGGTCACGTGTTGAATTCTAACGGGATCATGGTGGATCTAGCAAAGGTGGAGGTGGTGATGCAATGGAAGTCTCCAAAGATGCCATTCGAGATTGGTAGCTTCTTGGGTTTGGCGGGCTACTACAGAAGATTCATTCAAGACTTCTCTAAGATCGCTTCTCCACTAAGTAAGTTGACCCGGAAATATGTGAAGTTTGTATGGGGTCAAGCCCAAGAGAAGGCATTCGAAGAATTGAAGGCGAGATTGACTCAAGCTCCTGTTCTGTCATTACCCGGTAGGAGTGAAGATATGGTGGTTTATTATGTTGCTTCCTACTCGGGGTTGGGGTGTATGTTAATGTAGAGAGGGAGGTGATAGCCTATGCATCTCAATAGTTGAAGGTTCATGAGGTCCATTATCCTACTCATGACTTGGAACTAGCAGCCGTGGTCTTTGCATTAAAGATTTGGAGGCACTATCTTTACTAGAAGAAGTGCACCATATTCACTGACCACAAGAGCTTGAAGTACTTCTTTGAGCAGAAGGACATGAACGTGAGACCGAGATGATGGTTGGATCTTATAAAGGATTATGATTGCGAGATCCATTACCATCCGGGCAAAGCCAAGGTGGTGGCGGACGCCCTTAGTAGAAAAGAGTGACCCGAACCGATTCGGGTGAAAGCTTATCAGTTGATCATGACCTCTGATGTGATGAAGCAAGTCAAAGAGTATCAAGATAAAGCATTGAAAGAAGATCATCTTAACTCTGAAAGAATAAGAGGTCTGGTAGCAAAATTGGGTGAAAACATACTTGTTGTAAGAATCTGATTTGGACGAATGTGGATTCCTCGTTTTGGGGATCTACGTAGGAAGATTATGGATGAAGCTCACAAGACTTGATACTTTGTTCATCCTGGTGCTACGAAGGTGTACCAAGACATAAAGAAAGACTATTAGTGGCTGAGTATGAAGCATGATGTAGTCGAGTATGTGAGTAAGTGCCTTACTTGTTTACAAGTGAAGGCCGAGCACCAAAAGCCGTATGGGAAGAACCAACCTTCGAATATACTGGAATGGAAGTGGCAGCACATCACCATGGATTTCATTACAAAGCTTCTACGTACCCCGGAAGGGTATGATGCTATATGGGTGATTGTTCACCGTTTGACGAAGAGTGGTCACTTCCTACCAATCCGCAAGACGTATTCATCCGAGAGGTTGGCGGATCTATTCACCAAGGAGATAGTAACTCATCATGGTGTGCTGGTGTCTATTGTGTCTGATCGTGACACCCGGTTTACATCTAAATTTTGGAAGAAATTCCACGACGCGATGGGGACGAGGTTACATATTAGCACGGCTTATCATCCTCAAACAGATGGTGAGTCAGAAAGGACCATTCAGACCTTGGAGCATATGCTTCGTGCATGTGTCATTGATTTTGGATGAAGTTGGGATGAACACTTACCGTTAGCTAAGTTCTCATATAACAACAGTTATCAAGCTAGTATTGGTATGCCTCCTTATGAGATGTTATATGGTAGGAGATGCAGGACACCTATGTGTTGGAATGGTATTCGTCAGAAGGAATTAGGGAGCATTGAGGTGATCGAGGCTACAACTGAGAAGCTTGAAAGGATCAAGGCCTTCATGAATGCAGGCAAAGATATACAGAAGTCGTATGTTGATAAACGACATAGACCGATTGAGTTTATGGTAGGTGACCAGGTTATGTTAAGTCTCACCTTGGAAGGGTATTTTCTCATTCAAAAAGCGGGCAAGTTGAGCCCAAGATATATAGGGCCTTTCCAAATCATCGCTCGAGTGGGTGAGGTGGCCCATAGGTTGGAGTTACCTTATGAGCCAAGTGGAATTCACCCGACATTCCATGTATCTCACCTGAGAAAGTGTTTAATGGATGAGGATATAATTGTTCCACTAAAGGATATCGAAGTAGATGAACGGCTAAATTATGTGGAGCAACCAGTGGCAATCATTGATTGAAAAGAGAAGAGGCTGAGGAATAAAGTGGTTCCTCTTGTGCGTGTAACGTGAAAGCACAAGAAGGGATCCGAGTCTACGTTGGAGACTGAAGAACAGATGAGACAACATTACCCACGATTGTTTGAGGAATAATAGGTTTCAGGTACAAAACCTAAATAAGCGGGTAGACTTGTAATGCCCGATTATTTTAAAGACAAAGAAAGAATGAATAAAGTGAAGAAAGAGATGCAACGGAAACAAAACCCAAGTCTAGGGGTTAAAAGTGTCAAAAGGACAAAATCTTTGAAAAGTTGGTGATAAAGGTGGCATGGCCGCCCATCACTCTCTCTACACATAATTCTTGGATTTTTAGAGAAAGCGAGTCGCTAGAAGCAAAGAACTCTCGGTTTTGAAGAGAAACAAGAAGAAAAGCTTGAATTCAAGGTAAGAATTCATGTTTTTATGGTGTTCTTAACCGGTTATGTCCTCGGGTTTGTGCTTATGTGTGTTTGTATGTGTTCGGTTATGTTTTTGGTGGGTTTCTAGGTGGTTGAACTCAACTAGCAAACGAGTTTGGAAGAAGCCATACTCAAGAGCTGCGATGGTGAGTTCTAGCACCCCACTTTTACATGTTTTAACTGCTTTTTCGGGCTGTAAATGCATGAACATATGTTTTCATAAAACTAGATTTTATACCCATATGAATGAATATGTGTATGTGATTGTTATGATGTAATGATTGGTTATGTTCATGCTTGATGACATATGGTTGTGTTTCTAAGGCTTAGAAGGTAATACTTAATCTTAGAACATGATAGATGGTGATTGGGACTAAGATCTGATGTTTAAGGTTCATATGTTTAAGTTTTAGAATCTGCCTAAGTAAACCAATGTGGATGGGTAATGGGAAGAAATGCGGATCAAGAGTTCATGCGGATGAAGAGTTCATGCGGATGAGCATTAACCGCTAAGTGAAGTCAATGCGGATGAACAGTTAATGCGGATGAGCATTAACCGCTAAGTAAAGTCAATGCGGATGAACAGTTAATGCGGATGAGCATTAACCGCTAAGTAAAGTCAATGCGGATGAACACTTAATGCGGATGAGCATTAACAACTAAGTGAAGTCAATGCGGATGAACAGTTAATGCGGATGAGCATTAACTGCTAAGTAAAGTCAATGCAAATGAGCAGTTAATGCGGATGAGCATTAACCACTAAGTGAAGTCAATGCGGATGAATAGTTAATGCGGGTGAGCATTAACCGCTAAGTAAAGTCAATGTTAATGAGCAGTTAATGCGGATGAGCATTAACCACTAACTAAGTCAATGCAGATGAGTAAAGTCATTGCGGAATGACAAATGCGGACGAACATTGACTAAGTATGGGAAATACGGATGAGTAAAGTCAATGCGGATGAACAAATGCGGATGAACAAATGCGGATGAACTATAGCAAATGCGGATGAACACTTAGAATGTTTTCTGACTTTCTGGGAAATAGGGATGAATGTAGGCTTTGACTAGGGAGGTTCCCGGGGGCTATATAAATGGACTTTTGAGGTCATATATATTAGGATGGGCATGGTATGATCAATGTTTAATGCTTATGCATGATGGTATGTTATGTATGTATGGTGCCCTGTATGATGCTGTTGTATGCGTATGTTATGTTCCTTATTATTATGTATGATTATTTTCCCTTGTCTTTACGTGGTATGTTAATAATGAAATGAAAAGTATTATGTAACGTAAATTGGAAGATAATGAAAAGAGGAACGAAATGAAGAATGCACGGATTAATGAACGAACAAACGTAAGAAAGTCTTGCAATCAAATGTATGGAGGTTCACACTCAATGAGGAGTGTTAGCTCAACTGTGTGCGCGTTAGCTACCCATGAGGATGCACATTGGGGCTTGATCCATGTGATCAAGCATATGTATGGAGGTTCACACCCAATGTGGGGTTGTTAGCTTAACTATGTGCGAGTTAAATACCCCATGAAGATGGACACAGGGGTTCAATCTTTGTGGTTGACCAGATGTATGGGGTCCTTGTTGCTTAACCCTAGATGAATTGCTTGGTGCTCTAGATAGGCGTACAAAATGTGTATGTACAGTGTGTGATCACATTCTAAAACTTGTTATGATTGAATGAAAGTAAAGAATGGTTTTAAACGAAAGATAAAGTATGTTTTATTATAAAACTAGAACTCACTCAGCAACGCTGACCTTTTTATGCATTTTCCAGTTGGCAGGTGAGCATTGCTGAGGATGGCATGGGGCAGGTACTTGGCTTTTTTGATGGCATTCTTTTGTTACTATTTTTGCATTGTAATGCGAACAAATAAAAATGTGTAATGTATGATTGTATTAACTTGCAAAATCAGTTATTATGAAATGAAAATTTATTTAAATGTTCCACTGTGATGTTTTTATCAAAGTTAAATGTAATTGTATGTTTTGTGAGCAATGATTGACCGGTTGTAAGGGTCCCAGGAACGAGGCCTTACAACAATTAAGCACAAGAAAGTTTAAGTAATTTAAAATAAAACTTCATGTATCTAGGAACTAAGTTGGCGCTCAGGTTGCAATTCCTTCAAATTGATAATGAAATAGACAAGACTGCTGATTGATTAACTTTTCTTCATGATTTCCACTCCCCTTACATTTATAATTAATGATGATAGAATGCATTTATCATAAATTTCTAAGAATAATATCATGAGTGTTATGTTAAATTATGATAATGCACAAACATATATACACATATGATGGGATCATACTATAATGCTAAGCCTCTTCCTAATGAGTTATTTTGTTGAATTGATACCTGAACATAGTTCTGATTGCAAGTATATTGTCCACTTAAATCCATACAAGGGCTAATGTATCAAATAGGCATGTTATTTATCATGTTTTCATATTGATTAGGAAATAACCGTTGTGGGATTCACATTCAACTCATGAAGTTTTTGTCCTCACTTTGCAAGTCAAATCATGATTTTTTCACACTTAATAACTATGTACTTCAAGTTATAAGTTCTTTCTTGAGATGCATTTGACATCTCATTAATGCATTGATATAAAAGCTCTAGAATAATATACAATTGATCACATAGGACTCTTTTGAGAGCTTAGATATGATCATCATCAGGTCACCAGGTCTTTACTTACGTAAAACAGAGGTGCCTTTAACCCAGGTCTTTGTTTACACAAAACAGAGGGATAATGAGGATCATGATTTTTTCCCCATTTGGATACTGATATATAGCTTGGTGATCATACACCCAGGTCTTTGTTCACACAAAACAGAGGGATTATGATTCGCAAACATAGATATTATAAATTGTAGATAAATAGTGTGCTTAGATGAGTGATTTGATCACATCAGAATAAGACTCATTTTGTGTCCTCAAAATGAAGTTTCCCACAAACAATCACTTTACATTACGTTTGGCATGCACTTAGTGTAATTTCCACTCCAGATGAACCTACTCACATATCAAGAAACTTGCTCAGATTTATTGATATTTAAGAATTCAAGAATAAGCAAAGATATAGTTTACTATCATTTCCCATGCATATTTCATGCTGAAGCAGCATTACACACAGTATTTTGTATGTTCAAATAGATTAAGATTTCATCTAAAATTCATATTTCATTAGTGGGTGTGAGTAATAATGATATTCTTACTGAGAATCGAATATGATAATCAAGTCAATGATTGAGTGGCGGAAACAAACAATCAGAGAACATTCAAGCAAGAAAATTACTCATAAATGCTGTTTGTATTGATATATGAAAGTTGACAAATTATAGAGAATAATTACAGCAAAAATCCTCTTTCTATCAACCGTCACCTTAGTACGAGGTTAACTATTCTATTTATAGACAAGACAAGATGCCTTTACAAAATGATAATACCTATTACATCAGAAACTAGTCTAAGTTCTGATCCGCATCTCTGATTGTTCATCCGCATTGACAAATGCAGATGAGATAATCTTGATCAGCATTTCCAGTTGATCATCAGCATTAGTAAGTTGGTCATCTGCATTGGTTAATGCGGATGAACAAATACTTATGCGCATTTGGTTGGTCATCCGCATTTGTCAATGCCGATGATCAAAGTCTTGTCCGCATCTTCTTTTGTTCTTCTGCATTAGTCAATGCGGAAGAGTAACTTGTTCAGCATAAGTATTATGTCTTCCGCATTAGTTAATGCGTAAGAGTAAACACTTGTCCGCATCAGATTTATGTCTTCCGTATTGACTAATGCGGAAGATAACACTTGTTATTTTTCTTGCAGATCTTCATCCGCATTGCATCTTAAACTTGTGGGATTCTAGCTGAACAATCATCAATTCACTCATTGAGTTGGCATGTATGATCCTTTCAGGGTGCAACAATAATCCCCCTAAGGATTATACAGCCTAGCTAAATCAATATTTCAGATTCATTGAGCTTGGAACTTAGGATTCATCATGTTCAGATCTAGAAATCAATATTAAGATGGGTGGACGTGTGTGAATCATAGAACAAAGAGATGGATAATAATAATGTTATGATTTCATTGATGTTGATAAACAAGTTACAATGAGAATCATAGATGGCTGGGGAAATCAAACCCACCCAAAGGAGAGGATTTCTCCTTTGATGGTTGTTTACACCATGAGAAACACACACACATAAGCCACACATGCATAAATGCACTAGTGGGTCTATTTATACTAATATTACAACATGACCTAATTTTGACTTTCTAATTGTCTTGATGTTGACTTTGTCATGTTGAATTGTCTTGTTTTGTTGTAATCAACTTGGTCTGTGAACTTGTACAATGAGATCTTCAGTTGGATGTAATTATGTTTTGGGAAGCTTCAGTTTATTCAATTATTGAACCCAACAATCAGTTCTTCAAAATTTACACACAATATCTTATTATTTGATCCAAATATAATGTCATCAACATATATTTGAACAACTAAGAATGTTGAAGTTCTTGTTTGCGAAAGAGAGTTTGATCAATGGTTCCTCTTTTGTAGCCATGCTTGAGCAAAAAAGATGATAGTGTTTCATACCACTTTCTTGGTGCTTGGTGAAGACCATACAAGGCTTTATCTAGCTTGTATACCCTATGTGGATAATGAGGATCTTCAAAACTAGGGGGTTCTGACACATAAACTTCCTCATCATTTTTTTCATATAGGAATGCACACTTAAAATCCATTTGATACACAGTGAACTTCTTATATGATACATAAGCTAGAAACACTCTTATGGATTCAATTCTAGCAACTGGTGCAAAAACTTCATCATAGTCTATTTCTTCTTCTTGTGTGTATCCTTGAGCAATCAACCTTGCTTTACTTCTGACAATAATCCCCCTATCATCCAGTTTGTTTTTTTATAACCACCTTGTTCTAATAGGATGTTGGCCTTCAAGTAAATCAACTAGAGACCTTACTTTTTGCTTTCTAAATTGTTGAAGCTCTTCTTGCATAGCTTCAATCTAGCTATTGTCCTTTAAAGCAGCAGTAATGTTTGGAGGAACCACTTGTGAAAGAAACAGCCGAAGGACAAATGTTGGCAGTACCACTTTGGCTTCTTGTAGTTCTCTTTGTAAGATCTCAAGTGATGTTGTTGACTGGATGAGTCTTATTGATTCTTGATGATGGAGTTGATTCAACTGGAATAGATGATTCCATGTTAGTCATATCCATTGTTTCCGTCTGATCCAAACCGGTTTGAGAGTTTAGAAAGTAGTCAAATTCTTTAACATGTGGTGTTGAATGATCTTGAACACCATCATGTCTGTCTTCTGCATGAGCTGTAAGGGCTTCTCTAGAATCAGTTTTGCTCTTCCGTAGGAGTTATAGGAACTTCTCCGCAATCATTTAGCTCTTCTGTATGAGTTATAGGAACTTCTCCAGATGATAAGTGAGGACTTGAAACATTTCCAATGTTTGTTGTATTCACTTGAGAACATGGATCTAATACAGGCACAACATTCACATCTCAGGGTGCACAATGTTCATCTCCACATGCAGTGTCAGCTTCTGCTGCTAAAGTGTTTCCACATGAGGATGTGTGTATCCTTAGAGGATCAGCACATAATTTTACTTCATTCATATGTTGTGGAACAAATGGATAATATACTTCATTAGATCCTGAAGTGTTCAAATAATAATAGTTAAATAATGCAGTAAGAGCATCTATGTCAAACAACCATGATATACCTTTAACTGATTTAGTAAATACAGTTTCATCAAAGGGTACATTAGGAGTTTCTTCCATAATGTTATGTTGTGGAATGTAGATCCTATAAGATTTAGATGATGAAGAATATCCAACAAAGAACCATCATATGCTTTTTCTGAAAATTTTCCCAATGACTCTTTTATATTTAAAAATGATACATGACATCCAAAAACTCTAAGATATCCTATAAGATTTTGTTGTGTTCTTTGACAATTAATGTTCTGTTTTGAACATTGCATGCAGTATTCACTACCTCAGCCCAAAAGGTGATGGGCAATTTGTGAATCAGCTAGCATTGTTAAGGCTGCTTCAATGAGAGTTATGTTTCTTCTTTTGGCAACTCCATTTTATTATGGAGTTCTTGGTGCACTGAATTTCCTTGGAATACATTTGCTCCTGCAAAATGAATCCAGTTCAAAATTGACAAATTCAGTACCATTGTCACTCCTAATAATTTTATCTTTTGCATCAAGTTGATTCCAATCTTGATCACAAAGTCCATTAACGTTTCTGATGTTTCACTCTTTTTTTTAAGAAAAAGACCCATGTAAATCTTGTGAAATCATCAACTATCACCAAACAACATTGCCTTTTTCCAATGCTCATCACATTGGTAGGACCAAAAAGATCCATGTGAAGCAATTTGAGGGGTGTAGTATTAGTATTGGAAATTTTGGATTTGTGAGACACTCTTTGTTGTTTTCCTTTGTAACAAGAAGAACAGTGAGTTGAGCAATAAAACTCTTTCTTTGGTAGTCCAATAACTAAGTCATTTTTCACCAATTTGTTCATCTTCTTCATGTTAGAATGGACAAGCCTTCTATGCCATAATTGAGATACATCTTCTGATAACTTAGATATAAGGCGTGTTTCATTTTTTGTAAGTGAGGTGTTGTTCATGTCCAAAAGAAGGACCCGATCTCCTTGAATAAAAAAACTTGGCTTAAGAATGTAAAAGTTAGTATTATCAAACAATGTGTTATAACTTTGATCACAAATTTGAGACACACTTAGTAAATTAAACTGTAAAATTCATAATAATTTACCTTCTCAAACTTGAGCACACCATTTGTTACCATTCCTTCACCAACAATTTTACCTCCCTTTTTTCCCCGCCAAATGCCACATAAGAAGTATTTTTATGTTTGAAATCATGGAGAAGTGAATAATTTCTTGTCATATGCCTGGAACAACAACTGTCAACATACCACTCGTTGTCAGCTCTCCAATATTGTTCTTGCATTCAGAAGTAAATCAATAAGAATTGACAATCCAAGTCTTAATGATCTTGGGTTTGCGAGCAGTGTCCAAAATAGTTACTCCTTCATGAGTAAGTTTTGAAGTTTCAGTTTCAGTTTTGCTTGATTCATTCTGAGTTGTTTTAGATGAGGATGATTATGTTGAAGGGGTTGTTGATGAACTAGGTTCTTGTTTCCCAATTTCTTCTTGATTCAACTCATGTTTGTTCATTGGAGGCTTTGGTTTTGATAATCAAACATTATGATCAAATGTATCACAATCTTTTGTTTTTTAATGAGTTATATGAATTCCCTTTTCAAAATTATCAAAGAATACATCATCATCCTTTGTTTCCTTATCAGTCAAATCTACCCTTTTATGAGGTGTTTTTGATTGCTGGAAAGTTGATCTTTTCTTTGAAGGTGGTCACTTGAGGATGGTTTATCCTTTGATTTTGACTTTTGTTCAGACTTCTTCAGCTATGAACCCTTTTCACAATCAGTAGATTGAGTGTCTGATTTAGACTTATTTGATTCTTTCTTCTTTCTGCCTTTTTTCTTGTTTTGTTTGTTAAAATAACATTCCTGTGGAATGGTTATTTTTGTTGCAGATAGCACAATGTTTGTTGAAGTAGCAGTCAACAATCATGTGATTATTCATATTGCAAATACAACAGTAGCTACTGAAGTAACAATCTTTAGTATTATGGTTTTCCATGTCACACCATTTGCAATACTTCTCATCTGCTTCTTTCCCATAATCATTTACATTCTTATGGTTTACCAACTTTTGAGGTTTTTCATCCTTCTTCATCTTAGTAGATTCTTTCTTTTCTGGTTTGTGAAGCTTTTGTTTGTTACTTACTGACTTCTTCTCCCGTAGATCATCTACTGAATCAAGATTATGTTCTATTGAAGAAGTTTTCTTTTTTCGTAGATCTGGTACTGGAGAGAGGTTCTTCTTCCGTTGCGGATCTGTTGATGCATTTTCTTTCCTTTTTCCATGGATTTGTGTCTTTCCTCGGTAGAGGCAGACTTCTCATTTACTTCATTGGAAGAAGTTTGTTGCTGATTTAGCTCTTGAAGACCTTCATTTAATTGAGCTATTCTCTGGTAGATGGTCTTTAGCATGTTTCTTTATTTAGGAGGATATGGAAGCTTTGTTTCTTCAAGCACCTTTGGAATATTTGTTTCCAAAAAAACATTCTTACCCTTATTGAGAAGATCATCATCAT
The DNA here is from genome assembly GCA_025506515.1 of Flaveria trinervia. NCBI lineage: Eukaryota > Viridiplantae > Streptophyta > Magnoliopsida > Asterales > Asteraceae > Flaveria > Flaveria trinervia. The sequence goes on from CM046446.1 coordinate 40,338,095, forward strand.
GTTAATCAGAATCATCCAAGTCATCCTACTCATTAGACTGAAATTCTAAATTCAATTGATTAATCTTTTATGATTCAGAAGACTCGGTTTCATTCACCTTAGATTTATTATCAATGTTTGGTTGACTAGAGCTAGTTCCTATATTGGCGCTAGGCACAAAATGTTTTGACGATTATTTGTCATTGATTGAGGCAAAGGTACATAGTTATTGTTAATAGGTGGTGCCACAACATTATAACCCTACCCAGACTTGTTCATTGATTTAATTGAGATTTAATAATTTCTCATATTGTTGAGATGAGAGTTGAAACTTCTGAAGTTTCACTTTAGTTCATGCATGATCAGCCATGGATTTGGTTAAGGAAGTGGTCAGATGCTCACTTGTGATTTCAAACTATAATTTTCAGATACAATTTTGTCTAAATCCTTTTGTAAAGAGTTAATTTTAATTTGATATAATTTATGTTCTCTTACATGAGATTCATTCAAAATTGTTTTTTCTTTAACTTTATCAGCTAATTGTTGAGCATGGACTGTATATCTTTCTACTTCCTCAACACATATTGATGAACATAACTTGTCTCTTACCTCACATGCCATGGGTGGAACTTTGTTTTCCATGTGAGCCATTAGAGCTTGATTTTCTTCTAATTCTTTTGAGTAGCTAGTTCCTGCTGGTGTATTGGTGGCTAGTGGGGATGAGTTGGCTAGTTGTGTCTGTCTGGAAAATCTTTGAGTAGATGAAGGTTGTTTAGCCTGATGACTCTGATGTTGTGTTGAGTCAGCATTTTGTTGATTGCATTCTCTAGAAAAGTGTCCATAGATATTGCACTTGAAACACCTTACCTTTGACTTATCAACACCAATCCATGTTGATTTACTTGCAGCAGCCAAATTCTTGTTTCTTCTTAGATATTTTTTGGCTTTGTAAGCAATCATTGCCATTTGCCATTTTAGATCAATCTCCTCCACTACATCAAGAGGAAGTTCTTGTAAATCTTGTTGCCACATGTTGGCAGTGGGCAATGAACTTCCTAGGTAAGTTTGAAAGCTTGAACTGAAAGCTGCAAAAGTTGCTTTTTGTTCTTCAAAGTCTAGAATGACAGTGATAAACTCAGATTGATTGTTGGTTGATGGTTTTTTGGATGATTTATCTCTTTGTTCATCTGTTCTTTTGTTTCTCTTTTCTTGACTTACTTTGAAAAGATTTCTTAGGAGGTTTTGAAGCATAGAAGCTTACTTCCTCTTCATCTTCACTCAAAGTACAAGAGTTATCACCATCATTATTGGACATAAAGGCACTTATGGCACTTCTTGTTTCTTTAAAATGATATGGTGATACATGAGTTCTCACACTCTTGTTTCTTGATTTCTTATCCATTTCAAGAGCCTCAACTTTAGCCACTAGAGTATCTAGTTCGACTGCTTTGAGATCTTTGGTATTCTTGAACAAGGATACAGTTTGCTTGCAACTTTCTGTAAAGTATGAAGCATTTCCTTGTTCTGTTCCTCATTTGTGTATTTCAACTCCACAAATTTCATTTTTGTAACAAGTTGCATAAACCTGTGGAGTTGTTGAGGAATTGATTCACCCTTAATATGATCAAATGTTTCATTAGTGAACGCAAGGTGTCCTTCCTAATGCTTCGGATTTCATCACTCCCTTCACAGAGTGTATGAAGAATCTTCCATAACAAATTTGTTGTTTTATAATTTTCACATCTGATCAATATTTCTTTTGGTAAAGCCATACTAAGCAAGCTGTATGCTTTGGTATCAACTTTAACCTTCTTAATATCATCAGGTGACAAATATTTCATGCTTATGGGTTTGATTTTTATCATTAAAATCTGCCCCGAGGGTGGGTGGAATATAAGGACCTTCTGTTATAGATACCCATAAGTCAGTATATGTATAATTTACATGATTCCTGAACTTGAGTTTCCAGGATTTGAAATCTACTTTTGTTTCCAATTTGGCTATTGGTAAGATGATCCACTAAAGTTGCTCATGATTAGTTAAGATCTAAGTTGTTAACTAATGAATTTGTTCAAGAGATATGAACAAGTTAAAGATTTTGAACAATAACTAAGATCTATTATTCAATTGATTTGAATATAGTTAAACGACAGATTAAATATCACACAAGCTTTTGCTCAGAAAAGATAGATCCATCAGTAAAAACTGATAAATCTAAAGATTCAAGAACAAATAAACACAACTAACACTCATAGATCAATTGATCAAAATCAATGAGCATTTGGCTCTGATACCACCTATGAATCCTAGGATCGCAGTCATGAATTATCAGCGTTGGTTGAAATCAAGTCAACGTTTGCGGAATCAACATAGGCTTGGTTTAATTGTTTGTATTAAATATTTTCAATATCAATAAAGATTCAAGAACACGATGAATGAAACAAAAATAATGATCTGACTAATATTAAAATCAAATGTATTTCATTAAAACACGTTAATGATTACAAATAAATAATGAACGAATGATATTGAATTTTGTGTTTGATAATGTAACGACTGCTAGGGTTTGGTTATGTGATTTGATGTGTTGTTATTCTGTCATGGAACCGTCGTATTGCCGTCGCAGTCCCATTGATTCGAAACATAGGATCCATATTTATAGACAATAATGTTTCTCTTAAGGAAACATCGGATCTATTGGGATTTGAAATTGATTTAGTTAAGGAATCACCAGATGTCTTAGGATTCGCATAACTGACTTGTTGACTTGTAACACTTGTATTGTTTGAATACAAGTGTTTGTACTCCACAGGAATATTGCCTTTCGTAGATAATTGTTATTCCGCATGAGTCTAGTTCTTCCGTAGGAGACTTGTTTTTCCGAAGCACTTGTTCCTCCGATCTGGTTGTTCATCCGCAGAAGATCTTTGGATGTAATATTACTTGTAATAAATATATCTACGGAAGAACAATATGTTCATCCATAGATGTTTCTCACACTTGGTCAATTTTCAGAGATTTACCAATTCTAATGTTTTGCGTGCAGACATACATAAATCAACACACATATATATGGGTTAACCTATATATTTAATGCATACACATTAATGAATTACAAGTATTCATTACAGATATTAATTCAAGTACTAAGCCTATACAAAATAGACTAGATCTACTAATCCTAGACCTAACAGACATTAAAGCTGATCTAAAGGACATTCTGTGCTATTTAGAGTCTCTGCGGTCCAAATGAGTCTAAACACGAAGTCTAATATAAGTATTGACAAAAATTGAAATCCAGGGTTTCAACCGTGAAGGATGCGAATAGACATGCTAATGAATTTCAGTCACATGATTGAGCCAGGTGCACGATTCAATCATGCAATTGAATCATGTGTATGGGTTCAGTTGCACGACTGATTCAACCGCATGGTAAAGCATACAACTAAGTTCAGTCGCAGGCTCAATAGCATGACTGACCTCAGCCCTAGGCTCAGTCGGACGACTGAACTCAATCATACGACTAAAACTCAGTCATATGGTTCAGTCGCACAACTGAGCCAGTTTGATCAAAAGTTTAAGTTCAAACGGTCTTCTGTTATGTACAAATGTAATGTATATTTTTCTTGTGTATCAACAACATGGCTGATAGATGGACAATGAGCACCAAGCACAATATCTGTTCTCACTTAGATACTACCTCTCGAAATGCCTCCGAGTTTGCTGGGATTATAGCCTTTCTACATAGATCGAGGATCTACATGGGAAGGTGCTTCGGTTGATAGGTCCTCTGAGCCCCACAGTATTTGGAGCTCGATCTTCAGACATGAGATTAGGATTACTGCAAACGATCCAAGGCGAGTCCTAGATCTGGGTGAGGATGGTGCCCACCCAACCAAACTACATCCTCTGACTGTTCGGGGATGCTTTCTAAGGATGAGTACATTGGGACATCAATGCAGTGTGCTCAACAAGAGCAACTTGTGCCCCCTGTTCAAGTACTTGGCTCATGTCATCCTTAAGTGCATAGCATCAAGGGGAGGAAGATTCAATGAGATGTTAGATCAAATCCAGAACGCATATGTTGCCCTGGTACTGAACCACCCGTTCAGTTTCTCCCACATGCTCTTCTCCTATATGATAGAGACATCGAGGCCAAGGGCAAGGAAGGCTTCTGCATGTACCCAAGGATTTTACAGATGATCATTGATGAGAAGCTCCCTATGCTCCCAAAGGAGAAAGATGATGTTGTTATTCTAGAGGTGATGGATGACACCACACTGGGCAGGATGAGGTGTACCAGGGGAAGCAGGTGAAGCCCCCGGTTAGGAGACTGTTTCATCACCTGGCCAACGAGGATTATATGGCACCCTCTCACAAGAAGTGGCGTCATGATGATAGCGATTCGGATGTTGAGCATATGTGGTACCCACCATGATGACGACAATGATGATGACGACCTTGATGACAGTCAAGGTGGTCAAGATGCTTGTCCAAGTCAACCAAGGCCACTAGAACTTCTACTAAATCTCCACCATCTCTACTTGGTACATATGATGCTCCAGGCGGATCTGAACAGGCGGCTATCCACCCTGACCTCTTGATAGATAAGAGGAGGTGTCTGATGATGAGCCTCTGGTTAGGACTGTCGGGAGCCGAGTTGTTGCCACTGAGAAGGGGATAGAGGCGATCGGTAGACGCCCAGCTAGTACTGTAGGTGATGATACTGATGTCATTGATCCTACTTATATACCTGACCACACCATCAGCCCAGGGGGAGCTTCTACTGCAAAGGGCTCCAGGAAGAAGAGGATGGCCCATCCTTATGGCAAAAAAGGTAAGAGGCCAAGATTTACATTGATCCATCTTCTACTACCACTACCACTGCCACAACCTGTTAGGATCTCAGCCTCTTGGTTTAATCGATTGAACAGATATAGCAGCGGAATAGCTCAGAATTAGACAAATTCAAGCAAGAACATTCGATATAAAGCGATAAAAGAATTTTGTTATAGAGAGCGAAATATCTGACAAAAGGAATATTGCATTAAGATTGTCGGCCTCAATGGCACGATTACAGGTGAGTCATCCTTCCTTATAAAGGAAAGAATGACGTAGGTTGATGTCACTTGAAAGTGACATGTAACCGTTTTATAACTACTGATGTTTAACAACTACTGAAGATGTCAACAACTGACATCTTCTTACAAATGTTCCTAAGTGTTAAACATCTTATTTACAACTACTGAAAAACATAAAACTACTGATACTACAACAACTGAAGAACAACCTCTTCAGTTGTTTACAAGTACTGAAAAGGAAACAAAACTACAGAAAAGTAAACAACTGAAAGGAAAAGAAAACTACTGATGAAGAAAAACCATCACAACAACTGAAGAAGCCCTCTTCAGCTGTTGTCATCAGCTGTTAGCATCAGCTGATGTCTTCAGTACTTGAACATCAGACTTTGTCTTTCAGCTGTTGATCTTCAGTCTTTGTCTTCAGTACTTGTTGAAGTCTTCAGACTTTAGATCTTCAGCTGTTGTCTCAGTCTTTGTCTTCAGTACTTCAGAAATACTTCAGCAGTTGTATTCTTCAGACTTTGTAGAACAGCTGATCAGGTCTTCTTCAGCTGTTGTGATGTCCTGTGGGACTTAGAGGTTTCTCTGATCAGGCTCATTGGTTCTTTTGGTCCAACAAACTCCCCCTGAACCAATGCAGCCAAAACCTCTAAGTTATTGACGAGTCCCACTTATTTTGGCAGATAGATTGGTCTTTTTATATCCTCTGATCAGATGAGAAGTGACCCTTTTTCAGCACCGGCCTGGGAAGAAGTCTCTGATGATCTGTTTTGCATGATATGGTTGGGAGCTCTGTATTGGGGACTTGGACACTGAGCTGTTACCCCAACCATGAGATCTACTTCCCGTGTATCAACCTATAGGATTCCCTGGTGTAAGCCCTTAGAAACATGATCTGCTCATCCATTGTCAGCACCTCGGGCACACCATCAAACAATCCTTCTCGGCCATACACTTCAGAGATGTACTTGGCCTGTTTTCCATTCTTGAGCTCAACCGTGGTTATTTGTCTGTAAGCAAACTCATCTGGATGAGTCCCTTCTAAGAGCAGGTTGAGCTCATCTTGTTTGAAGTTTTCAAGTCTTTTGTAAACCAATCCCTTCTTTGATTTATTCTCCAACATCTTTTGGGTGGTTGTTTGGCTTCATAAGCTTTCTTGAACTCTTCTACAATTTCCCAGGGGGACACTACAAGACCACAGTGATGTCTTCGTCGACAACCCTCTTCACTCGGCCCTTGTATTTTGAAGGAATTTCTTTCTTGACAATCCTGTGTGCCACCCTAGGATCAGGCCATATCCTTACTTTTTCCTTTGGTATTGAAAGGTATTAGCAAGGGTGTACAATCTTAAGACTTCTTTCTTCATGCTAATCATTGAAGAGGATGTGGCATATGCTTTGTCAATGCTTTTCAGCATTTCCTCATCATGTCTTGCATCTGTTCCTCTTCAATCTTTATCATCACAGCATGCATTTGAGAAGCAGGAGTGATGGACATTGGATTAGCCTTAGGCAAAGTGATAACTGCAGAGAGTGGCAGTCTGTCTTCATCCTCCTCTTCTTCTTCATCAGCCCTCAGTACCTTTCTTTTCTTTTGTCTAGGTACATCACTGGCAGTGGGTTTTGGGGGTAAAGGATTTGGTTTTGTGGGTGGATGGTTGGTTTAGAGGGTAAAGGGTTGTTTTAGTGGGTGTGGAGGTAGTGATTTTGAGGATAGAGGCTTTTCAGACTGTTTTAGCATTTTGGCTGTAAGGAGGCTTTAGTAAATTTTGTCAGTTCTTTTCGGTTCCCAACCCCAGCTTCATTTAATGCCTCAATCACTAACCCTTGGAGTATGCTTCAGACGAACAAATCTTGGTGGTTATTGCCAAGATGTTGTCCCTGGTCCAGGCCCTTATTTCTATCAGAGATCTTCCCAAGTATTTGGCTACAAATCTAATCATTATCTCCAGCCTTTCTCTTTCTAAGGCATCATAACTAGCCCATCTTGAGTTGATCTCCTCTGTCTCCAACCTTCTGATCTCGGAGTCTAGTTGTTGGATGTCAAAACTCTGCCTATATAACTGATCAATGATTTTATCCATTGAACGGTTATGGTTGGCATCAGCTTCTTTCACCATATCATTCAGCTCCTTCTCCTTCTCAGACTCTCCTTCTTCCTCTTTTGATATGTGACATGAAAGTCTTTTTGACTTTCATTCACTTCAGCTCTCTTCTCACTCTCCTCTTCCTTCTCATGATCAAACTCAGTCTCCTCCACACTTATAACAGCCAACTCCTTCTCATTCCCTTCTCTGATTCTTTCTCCTTCTCCCCATCTGTCCTCTTCCTTTTTTCTTTAACTGACTGACTCTCCCCCTTTTTGGTTGCATTGGGTGCAAGGGTTTGAGCAGTAGAAAGTGATTTGGTCACCAACTCCTCCACCAGGGGTTGTATTATTGTAGGAAGCCTCTCATCAATGGCTTTGATCACTATATCTGTGATCATGGGTGAGTGAGAGGTAGGGATTTTTGAAGGTTAGCAACTGATTGATCAGGATGGTTCTGTTCCTGAGAATCAGTGCCAAAAGCAGAGGTTGGTGGCTTGGAAGTATGTATTGGCTCAGTGTTTAGGGGACCTTCAGAAGAAGGTGCCATCTGTGGGTGTATTGTGGTGGCAGATGGACTTTCATCCTGAGACATCTTGGCCAGCAGCTCTTTGAGTCTGCTAACCTCATCCTCTAGGATGGTGTTTTGAGCAACTACATCATAGAAGAAGCTCAGGTCATCATCAGTTGATACTGAATCACCTGACCTCCTGACAGAGTCAGGATTAACATGCCTTGAGTGTAGATCAATTATAGCATGTGCCCCTTGTTCTTGGTTCTGGGGACTTCCAGCGTCAGGACTATGTCCTTCATCAGTTGTTGCCGCTGGTGAGGTCTTAGAGATGTTACCAACTGCATCCTGGTCATTTGCTGAGTCAGAGGCAGTGGCAGCCTCACCAGAAGTCGCACTCCTTGTCTACACCAGGAGATGGAACATGATAACCCCTGTGCTGTGGGTTGACAGAAGCATTGTGATCCTCCCCCTCAGATGTTGAGGTTATCCCAGTAGTGATTGGTGTCTGGGTGGGGGGTGAGGAATGCAACTGCGTCAGCACTTTTGCAACAATTATTGTAGGGCTTTGAGGGGCGGTTGCATCAGGAGAGGGTGTGGAAGCAGTGCACCCGGGGGAGTGGTGCTCTTCAATGGTAATCCCCTCAAGTGAGGAGGATCCCAGCAGTGTGGCTTCCCTTTGAGTGGTTGCATCAGGTTCCTTTTGAGAGGAAACCTGAGCGGCTTCGGTTGGTGGAGTCATAGTCTCTACTGGGGGGTTATTTCCAGTAGAGATAACCTGCTTTGGTGCAGCAGGAGCATCCTCAGGGGACTCAACTCCCTGAGTAGCCTTCTTAGGCTTCTTCTTTGTGGGTTTGGAGGGGACTTTGGATGTGGAAGTGGAGGCTGTGGGTTCCAGCTGCGTGGGTTTGCGCAGCTTGGCAGCCTGTTTAAGAGTTTGGTCAGTGTTGTGTCGGGAGTATACCTCCGGCAATACAGCCAAAGCAGGGACTCCCAGACCAACTAGTCCCTCAGCATAAAGCTGATTCTCTATTATGGCCATTATAACCGAGGATATAGTATCCAACGGTTAGAAAGTGGTTTTGTGGCCATATCCTTGATTTCAAGAAAAATTATTTCAGAAAAGTTTAGTGGTTCTTGTTCAAGGATAGAGAACAGTACCTGTTGCCATCTGGAAGACAGTTGATCCCAAGAAGAAGTCTTCGAGGCCAGGCAAACATTTACCATATGAAGTATCAATCGTTCAGCATCTGGAAAATGTTTCTTCAGGATGGTCGAAGCACTAAGATCGCCTTGATATCCATGTTGTCCAAATGAAAGATCAAGTTGGCGCTTAGGATATCCAACAGGGTAGGCAGCATCATCTAATAGTAATATCTGGCGGATGGTAGCAGTAGAGATGACCACCTTATGAGAGTTGATGAACGAATGGATAGATTCTCCATTAACAGTTGCATTCGTCCAAAACTGATGTAGCGAATCGGCATAAATGATTGGATTTAGGAGGAAGGCCGTTTTCAGTGGTGATTGGACCATAAGATCTATAGCATTATCGAATTTGGTCCAGAAGGGCGATTTAGTGAGGTACGCGACACAGTTGTGTCGAGGCTTGAGTTGCATGGTCGCCATTAATGAAGGTGAAAGATTTTCAGAGCTTTTGAAATTTTAGGTCGTGAAAGAATGAAAAACTCTGAAAGAGGGATCACATATATATAGGGTACGGGTTATGAAACGACTGAAGGTTTTGGTGTTAGTCATCAGTATTTGAAACAACTGATGACGTGGTATTAACTTTCAGAGGTTTGAAACGACTGATGGTATTGGTGTGGTCAGCAGTTATAAAACAACTGAAGACATGGTGTTTACAATCAGACGTTGAAACAACTGAAGTCTCTGATTTAGGCATCAGTAGTTTTTTAAAAACTACTGAAGACAAGTTGGACTTCAGATGTTGAAACAACTGAGGACTTGGTATTAGTCATCAGTAGTTGTGAAACTACTGAAGACCCTGGTTGTGCCATCAGTTGTTGTAAACAACTGAAGACTTGGTGTTAGTCATCAGTAGTTGTGAAACTACTGAAGACATGGTATTGCTTCAGTTGTTTATGAAGAAACAGCAGTTTGTGAACTACTGAAGAGAGAGTACTCATCAGTAGTTGTCGTCAATTCATAGCCTTTCAGCTGTTTCATACTGTCCTCAACACGTACTCATCAGCCTTTTTGCTGTTTTCAGTTGTTTCATAGGACATCAGTACTTATCTGTTTCTACTGATTTCAGCAGTTGTAAGTGCATCAGTAGTTGTAACTACATCAGTAGTTTAGAACAGATAAGTACAGTACTTAAAGCATTTAGCCTTCAGTAGTTATAAAAACTACTGAGGGTAAAATAACTCATCAGTACTTATATGTGACATGGTTACCAATGATCATCAGTAATTACTGAGATCATCAGTAGTTGTCACTTATTCTAGCTGCAGCATACCAAGCCTTAACACCAGGTTGTGGAAAGTTGAACTATCCAAAGGCTTAGTAAAAATGTCTGCAAGCTCATCAGCACTAGGCACAAACATAGGATTAATTAGACCCTTTTCAAAACAATCTCTTATAAAATGATGTCTAATTTCTATATGTTTGGTCCTAGAGTGCTGGACTGGATTTTTGACAATGCAAAGAGCTGAAGCACTATCCATTAATAATGGAGTCTTAGTCTCTGTAATGCCATAATCCAAAAGTTGATTCTGAAGCCAGAGTACTTGGGATGTACAACTTGCAGCAGCAATGTACTCGGCTTCAGCAGTGGATGTAGCAACAGATGTTTGTTTCTTACTCTGCCAAGAAATCAAACAGTTGCCTAGGAATTGACATCCACCAGAAGTTGATTTCCTGGTCAACTTACACCCTGCATAGTCACTATCAGAGAAAGCAACTAATTTGCAAGAATGTCCAGTGGAATACCATAAGAGAGATTGTGTACCTTGCAGATATCTAAAGATCCTCTTGACTGCAATCAGATGAGACTCCTTAGGTGCAGCCTGAAATCTAGCACAAACACATGTAGCAAACATAATATCTGGTCTAGAAGCTGTTAAATACATCAAGGAACCAATCATACATCTGTAAAGAGTTTCATCAACAGCTTTACCTTTCTGATCAACATCCAATTGTGTGGTGTTGCACATGGGAGTAGAACAGGGTTTACAGTTTTGTAAATCAAACTTATTCAAAAGATCTTTTGTGTATTTAGACTGATGAATGAAAATTCCATCAGCTTTTTGTTTGATTTGCAAACCTAGAAAGAACTGTAATTCTCCCATTGCACTCATTTCAAACTTCTGTTGCATTAAGTTTTGGAATTCCTCACACAATTGGGGATCAGAGGATGCAAATATAATATCATCAACATAAATTTGAACAAGTAGCTTATGCTGATCCACCTTCTTAATAAATAAAGTTTTATCTATGGAGCCTCTAGTGAAATTATTCTGTAGAAGAAAGTTTGATAAGGTCTCATACCAGGCTCTAGGTGCTTGTTTCAACCATAAAGAGCTTTATCAAGCTTATATACCCATTCTGGGTGCTTATTATCCTCAAAGCCTGGTGGTTGACACACATAAACTTCTTCTTTTATGTTACCATATAGAAAAGCACTTTTGACATCCATTTGAAAAACTTTAAGATTGTGGAGTGCAGCATAGGCTAAAAACAATCTAATTGCCTCCAGTCTGGCTACAGGGGCAAAGGTTTCATCATAATCAATACCTTCTTCTTGTGCAAACCCCTGCACAACCAGTCTGGCCTTGTTCTTAAAATTAGCCCATTTTCATCAGTTTTATTCCTAAACACCCATTTAGTGCCTATTGCACACTTACCTGGGGGTAGAGGAACAAGCTCCCACACTTGCTGTTTTTTGAACTGAAGAAGCTCAAGCTGCATGGCTTCAACCCATCCATTGTCTCTCAAAGCTACATGATAGTTCTTTGGCTCTAGCTGACTGATGAAGAGAGCATAGAAGCAGAAATTGGACAACTGGCTTCTGGTTGAAACACCAGCATGATATCACCAAGGATTTGAGACATTGGGTGATTTTTCAGCTCTTGGTAAACAATCAAATCTGTGCAAGTGTTTGTAGGACCTTCAGCAGCAGCAGATGTTGATGCAGATTCTTGAAACCATGAAGATGGTGGCAACTCAAATGAAGTTGAGGATGCAGAAATCTCATCAGCATTTGTTGTGGATGGTGTGCTGGAGCTACAGGAGCATCAGGTTTAGAGGACTCAGGCAGTTGGTCACTAAACCTGAAGAGGTGATTACTACTATCATCATCATCTTCAGCAGTAACACCAGGTGGTGAACTGTTGACAGGAGCAACAGCAGGAGATTGATAAGGAACATATTGCAGTATGTCCAAATCAAAGAGCTCCACAGGGCTTTGTGGAATCTTGTCCTTTGGAGATTCATTGAACTTGACATGTAGAGTCTCTTCAACCATCTTTGTTCTGCAGTTGAAGACTCTGTATGCCTTGCAAGTTGATGAATAACCAACAAAGTACCCTGCATCCACCTTAGGATCAAATTTCTGGAGCTGATCCTTTGTGTTGAGAATGAAACAGGGACACCCAAATGCTCTAAAGAATGAAATGAGAGGGGCCAAATGATGTAGAACTTCATATGGAGTCTTCATCAACCTCTGATTTATTAGCACTCTATTCTGCACATAGCATGCTGTGTTGACAGCTTCAGCCCAAAAGGTCAATGGCAGTCCAGAATCAGCCAACATAGACCTTGCAGCTTCAATGAGGGTCCTGTTCTTTCTCTCCACAACTCCATTCTGTTCAGGAGTTCTTGGAATACTAAACTGCCTCTTTATTCCCTTGGAAAGGTAGAACTCATCAAGTGTATTGTTCCTGAATTCTGTTCCATTGTCACTTCTAATACACTTGACTGAGAGAGAATACTGCTTCTCAGCATACAACACAAAGTTTATGATCTTCTGTGCAGCTTCATCCTTTGAATGTAGAAAGAAAGTCCATACAAATCTGGAGTAATCATCCACAATTACCAGACAGTATTTCTTCTTGCCATGCTCATCACTCTCACAGGACCAAAGAGATCCATGTGAAGAAGTTGTAAGCAGGCAGTGGACTTTGGTTCTTCAATAGGTGGGAATGAAACCTTGTGCTGTTTTCTTTCAAACAAGCAGTGCAGTGTTTTCACACTTGAACTCCTTCATAGGCATTCCCCTTACTAAACTATGGTGTATCAGCTGATTCATGTTCTTGAAGTTAACATGTCCCAGCCTTCTATGCCATAGATTAGATTCTTGAGGAGAGGCCTTGGAAAATAGGCAAGGATGGCCTTTGAGATCTATTTTCTTGGAAAGATCTAAGGCATACACTCTTCCTGTCCTGTTGGCCTTCAGGAGAGTGTGAGCATCCAATACCTTGTCAATCAAACTCAGAACTTTGGATGACAGAATCCTGCAGTTCTGGCTTGTGAAAAGGGCAACATGGCCTTTGTCACACATTGACTGACACTCAAGAGGTTATACTTGAGATTTTCCACATGGTTGACATCATCAAACCTTATTTCCCCATTGGAAACAAAGCCCTTCCCGATGATGTAACCTCTTGCATCATTGCCAAAGGAAACAAAACCCTTCCTTCCTGGAGAGTAGTCATTAAGAAGTGAGTTGTTCCCAGTCATATGCATAGATCCCCCACTGTCTACATACCAGATGCTACTTTGGCATGTTGAAGAAACCTGCATTAATAAACAATCAGTTAGTTTTGGAGACCCAAACCTTTTTGGTTTTGGGCCTGGTCTCATCAATAGATGGTAAACTAACAGGTTTATTGGGCACAATAGCTTGAGGTGAAGGAGATGGTGTAGAAGAGGAATCCTTTGGCTTGGATCTCTTTTCTGGGGTTTCAACACAGGGCCATCAAGTTGGTTAACTCTTCCCAACAGATGTTGAACCATCATTACCAGCTGTGTCTGATTCTGGGAAAGAGCTTTCAGCTCTTCAGACACATTGGTATTGGTGTTTGATGATGAGTTCTTGTGTTGCACCATCTTCTTTTGAGCAACCTCAGCTGTTGCCTGTTGCACTCCTTCCCTTTTAGATTTCTTTTTGACATAGGAGTAACAGGATTTGATGCTGCTGGTACAAACTTGGACTCAAACTCAGTTTTCATTTTAGCCAAGTTTTCTTTAATTTTCTCCTTTTGTTTGAGTTTGGATCCCTTTTTGTACCAAAATCATCTGTGAGATGATTGAATAGACCACATATTTCACATGGTTTCTTCTTCATCTTCTGTTGATCATCAACTGAAGAAGATGAAACTACTGAAGACTTGCTCTTCAGCAGTTTAGAAGCACTTTTTGCCTTCTTGTCAACTCCCTTAGTAGGCTTCAAATCCTTCCTACTGACAGTTTTCTTCTCTTTAGTGCTGTCAGTTATTGGATTTGAACTCCAGATGTTATCCCCTGCTCTCCAGTACCCTCAGTACTTCTAGGGATAACACTTGGGTTGATCAACTCATTGATCATGTGAGTGTCAGCAGTTGAACCATCAATATCAGCTGATAGGTTCACAGAGGGATTACTACTGACTTCAACTACTGATGGTGCTTTATCAAGTAGTGAATCACATGATGAGGTGGATTGGTCATTACTTTCTCCATCAGATTCTACTCCTGCTCTTGAAGCAAAATCTGTAGGAGGAGCAGTGTGATTATAACCATTCCAAACTTCACATTGGAAGCTGTTTGCTTACTAAGAAGCATTTCAAAGCCCTTGCAAGATTGTACCCATCGATCACACTCTACTTGGGTGACAGCAAGAGTATCTTTGAGGTCTTTGTACTTCTCTAAGAGTACATCCTCCCTAGCCTTATCATCAGAGATTTGGCATTTTAATTTATAAATCTCATCAGTTTTCTCTTTCAGCACAGACTCAAACTCAGCTTTATTTTTGGAAATTATTTGTTCTAGCTCTACATTTTTATTGATTAAAGCCACATTTGCTTCTCTAATAGAGGCAAATGCTGCTATGCAAGTTTCAGAACATAATTTGGCCTTAGCCTCAGAGGATACCTGTGATACCTGTGTTGAAGAGGTACTTGAGGATGATCCATCAGAGGATTCCAAAGTCATGAGAGCTAGATTTCCAAAAGGATGCTCACCACCATGTTGACCAGCACCTGAGAACAGTTGTTCATTACCAGACACATCATCTGGTAAGCTGCTCCAGTCAACAACTCCTGGTGTGAAGAAGCTGTTGTTGAAGTTGATTAGGTTGATGAGATTGGGATGGTTGAGGCTCAGGGAGTGCATGTGGTTGCTGAGCAGTGGGTGCTTGAACCTGGCCTGGTTGTGGCATGTAATAGCAGGGGTATGGATATGGCATTGGCCCCTGTGGAACAAAATATGCAGGAGATTGTGGTTGATGATGATAACCAGAATTGACAGGTTGTTGCCCTCTGTTTTGTTGACTATTGCCAGGGAAAGTCACAAAAGGTGCAGGAGAGTTAGATCCAGATGATCTACATTCTCTTGCAAAGTGTCCAAGCCTGTGGCATTTATGGCACTTCAACTTACTCTTGTCAAAACCAACTTTGGTTTTGCCAGAGAGTCCGGGAATTTCCTTCCAGTTCTTTTGTAGAACTTCTGAGATCTGATATTTATCAAGGCCATTTGGCTCAAAATATCCATCTCTTCTAAGTCATCATCAGCAATCCCCTTGAGATCATCCATGATGAAACATAGATTGTCACTATTACTACCAGCAGAATAACTATCAACACTCACAAAGGCAGGCTCAGAAGTGTTTGTAGAGAAATCAATATGCTCATCATACTGGCTTTCAGATGACGCATATTCTGACTCTTGATGTCCAATCAGGGCAGTGTTCCCTTGGACAAAATCCTCAGTAAGCTTGCCAGATGAAGCCATTTCCTTTTCTGCTCTATCTCTCTCTCGAATGTAAGCAGTTTCCCATGAAGTTGGGTGAGAGATAGGCGATCAACATCAGCATTTGAGCGTAGAACAATGGTATATGTGTTCCATCTCTCAGGCAGTGATCTTAGGAATCTATGGTTCATCTGACTCCTGGTATATTCATGTTTAACCATTTTCAATTCAGAGATTAAACATGAAAACCGCTCAAATTGTTGAGTCAGAGTCTCACCCTTTCTATGAGAGAAAGTCTCATATTGTTGGGCGAGGATTTCCCTGTTGTTTGCTAAAACCTCATCAGTACCACCAATTGTTCTTTGATGGCTTTCCAGAGGTCATGAGCAGACTCACAATGCAGAAGCCCAGAGTAAATCTCATTAGGAATAGCCATAGCCAAAATTCCATGGGCTTTTGCATCGATTTCAAACAACTTCTTGTCCTCATCGGAGTATTGCTCCTTCTTCTTTGGAACCAACTGGTTTGTTTCCGGATCATTCACCATTGGCTTATGTGGTCCATGTACCACAGATGTCCAACAACCTGAGCTATTGACAGACAGGTGATGGAGCAATCTTCTCTGCCAAATGTTATACTCATTCCTCACCAGGATCGGAGGCTTGGTAGAGGATCCAGTATTGAAAGGATCATTCGAAGAAGTAGTCATTGTGGAAAATCAGACAGATTCAAGTAAAATCACAATAAATTTAGCTCAGAACCACACAGAACCTCAAATAAAACGGCCAGAAGCGATACACTCTCAATCTCTATAACAGATCCTTGCGAATTTGCTAATTCGATCAAACTTAGAGCGATTGAACAGTTTCAATGATCACTTGTTAGATCGATCAATGATTAACCTGCTCTGATACCATTTGTTAGGATCTCAGCCTCTTGGTTTAATCGATTGAACAGATATAGCAGCGGAATAGCTCAGAATTAGACAAATTCAAGCAAGAACATTCGATATAAAGCGATAAAAGAATTTTGTTATAGAGAGAGAAATATCTGACAAAAGGAATATTGCATTAAGATTGTTGGCCTCAATGGCACGATTACAGGTGATTCATCCTTCCTTATAAAGAAAGAATGAGTAGGCTGATGTCACTTGAAAGTGACATGTAACCGTTTTATAACTACTGATGTTTAACAACTACTGATGTCAACAACTGACATCTTCTTACAAATGTTCCTAAGTGTTAAACATCTTATTTACAACTACTGAAAAACATAAAACTACTGATACTACAACAACTGAGGAACAACCTCTTCAGTTGTTTACAAGTACTGAAAAGGAAACAAAACTACAGAAAAGTAAACAAACTACTGAAAGGAAAAGAAAACTACTGATGAAGAAAAACCATCACAACAACTGAAGAAGCCCTCTTCAGCTGTTGTCATCAGCTGTTAGCATCAGCTGATGTCTTCAATACTTGAACATCAGACTTTGTCTTTCAGCTGTTGATCTTCAGTCTTTGTCTTCAGTACTTGTTGAAGTCTTCAGACTTTAGATCTTCAGCTGTTGTCTCAGTCTTTGTCTTCAGTACTTCAGAAATACTTCAGCAGTTGTATTCTTCAGACTTTGTAGAACAGCTGATCAGGTCTTCTTCAGCTGTTGTGATGTCCTGTGGGACTTAGAGGTTTCTCTGATCAGGCTCATTGGTTCTTTTGGTCCAACACAACCACTACCCCACTTCCACAACACTACCACACCACGCCACAGCCCCACACCCCCTAACCACTACTTAGATCCACTACTACGCCAACCACCACTCATATACCTACCTCCACCTCACCACACTGCCCAAAAAACACACTCCACACTATCCACTCCCATACCTCCTACCATCTCACAACATCTACCACTACCCACCACTCACCAGCTGGTCCCTCCACCCAATCCACAGCTACACCTGCGTACTCTACCCATCGTCATTAGAGGAGCAGCTGGAAGCCTCAACCGCATCGTATAAAAGCTATTGCTACTGATGATCTGAAGGCCACACAGATGAACCAGCTGATGGGTAATGAGGCTCAAGCAAACACAAAAACTAGTGATAGCTCAGTAAAGCGAATTGAAGGACTTGAGAAGAAGAACAAAAGGATCTTGCTAAGCTGAAGGATCAAAGAGTGATCATTTAAAGATTAAGGATGGTGATGATGATGAGGAGATGAAGATGAATCTAAGAATGATGGTGGATGAGGTAGCAGGAGAAGTGGAAAGGGAAAAGGAGGAGATATGATGATAGGATGATCGAGAAGGTGATGCATCTACATCACCACAAATCCATCAGTGAAGGAAAGGCGCACCAAGAGAAATCAGGATCAAGAGCCTCGTCCTCAGCTCCTCAAGCTGAAGAGACACTAGATCAAGAAGTATAAGATTAGATGTTTATGTATTTGAAACTTTTCTACTTGAATTATGTATTACATTAATGTAATTAATGATTAATTATGTTGGGTTTGTTGGACCTTAGTTAAACTATTTAACCATTTAAACTATCAAAACGCAGCAGAATAAAACCTTAGTATGTTCATTTGTATCTGAAAATTAAGGTTCATTTCATAACAACAACAAACCCAAGAACATAAGGATCATTTATATGTGTTTGAACTAGCTATCAACAACAATTAACACCCAAAATAGACATACAAACTACCTTTTGTATGCTGCTGAAAAACAAGATGAAGGAGGAAAAATGAGGTTCTTGAATGACCTAGACACCAAGGAGAGGTGTCCTCAAGCATCCATACCCACAAGCATTAAGCAAGCACCTTTGTTGCTAGGATTTCACCACCAAAATGACCAAGAAGGGCTGCTGAAAACACTTTTCAGCCAAGATCCATAAGCTGCTGAAAACCCTTTCAGCCGAGATCCACTTCAAGATTACAGAGTGTATTCCCTTTTGGTTCTTGCATATGTGTGGGATATGAGAGGATTGAGTGTATGTGTGTGTTCTTGGAGTATATTATTCTGTCAAGACCATAAAAGAAAACCAAAGGGAGAACCCCATTTTGGGGCGGCCGAACCCTATTTTTGGGTTTTTAGTTTTCCCCCCAAATGTCCCTTTTTAATCTTTGTTAAACTAATGTTAAAGTTAGTCATATATATTAACCTTTTAATTATATAACACATACACACTTTTATTATTTGATGTTATTTAACTAAATTAAACAACATTACAAATAATATCCATGAACAAAATATCCATATAATTGTTCAATCTCATATGCAACTTATTTAGAAAACCCATTTTCTAAATTGGTGTATTTATTTAATTGTATGATCATATCATCAATTAATAATATTTGGTGTTTGCTAAGCTTGTTATTGGGTATGACCCGACTTGGATCATAACCACTAACCACATCAATGTTCTATGTGTCTTGGGCATAAAGAATCCAACAATCTCCCACTTGCACAAGATACATAGAAGATTGATGAAAGTAGTAAATAACGCCTAACAATGGTTTACTACCCTTAATACGCATGACTTAAAGCCATTCAATAACATCATCCCCTTCAAGTATCCAACTTGAAATGATTTAAGTGAATCAATCATTTATCCTTTTGTTTCAGATGTCATGTTAAATCCAAGGACGTAGAATGATCATTCCTTGTTGATTTAACTTAATTAGGCCTTAGACATCTTGCTCTTAACGAATAAGAGGAACAAATTCCATCTTGACTACATACGTTTTTCACAATCACGTCGTGTCACACCTGAACATAGCCTTATGCACTGCCCATTATTTCAGAGCAACGAAGAACTAGCTCAAGGTATAACATTTGGTGAATATCAAAACCCAATATATATCTCAGGTCGGAGGATACCAAACGATATTCACCTTTACTCAAATTTACTTATGATCAATCTTGAAGATTCCATGTAGTAAAATTGAGATGCCGGTCAGTCCAATATTTGTATCCCACAAATACCTATAAACCTTGGCAGCAACCAATTGCTCTATATTCATTCCTTATGAATATCCACCAATCCATGTTCATAATAGTCTTACGTTCATATTTGTTCCCACAAACATGACCGACTACGGACATTTAGAATAATAAACATATTCATGGATGTATACATGCTAAAATGAATATAACTCAAAATATCATAAGTATATAAAGAGTGAAATATTACATTGTTTCAAAATTTTAATACTAAACAAATCAATTCCAGTCACTAGAATATCGAAGTCTTAAGGCACAAGTATGACTTTCATGCTTTGCCCTTTCAAGGAGCTTCGTGAGTGGATCCGTAATGTATTGATCGGTTGAACTTTACGAATACATATTTTTCTCTATTCAACCTCACCCCTTATGTAGTTGAATTTCCGCTCAATGTGCCTAGCCTTTTGAAGAGGACAGGGTACCTTGATTTATGCAATCGTACCCTCGTGATCACAAAAGGATTTCTAGGGGTCTTGAATGGTAAAGACCACCCTAGGTAGGCGATAAATTTCTTTACCCATGCAACTTCCTGAGCTGCTGATGATGCGGCTATGTATTCGGACTTTGTAGTGGACAATGCTACTCCATTCATAATGAAGACATACCCCGATTGTGATCGAAAACCATCTCGAACGGTTTGATCCGTGTAACCCTTTACAACGAGTTCTTCTTCATCAGATCCATATATTAGAAACATTTCTTTAGTCCTCCTAAGGTATTTCAATATACTTTTAATAACCATCCAATGGCTATTACCTGGATTCTGCGGATATCTGCTCGTCATGATTAACGCGCATGACACGTCTGATCTAGTGCATATCATCGCATGATGATGGATCCTATAGCATATGCATATGGGATGTCCTTCATTCGATACTACTCACCCTTTGAGCTTGGACATTGAGATGTACTCAATATTACCCCTCTTTGAATAGGTACCATACCTTTCTAGAGTTTTCCATCTTGAACCCTTTCAAGACTTTATCAATATATGCACTTTAATTTAAACCTATCAACCACCTTGAGCTATACCTATAGATCTATATTCCTAAAATATAGGCAGCTTCACCGAGATTTTATTGAAGAACAACTTCCAAGCCAGGTTTTGACACCTTCCATGGTTGGAATATCATTTCCAAAAGGTAGTATGTCATCATCATACAATACTATGAATGTTATTATGTTCCCACTAGCCTTCATATATACACAAGCCTCGTCGGGGTTCTTGATGAAACCAAATTTCTTGATCTCTTCATCAAAACGTTGATTCCAACTTCTCGATGCTTGATTCAATCCATAGTTTGACTTCTTTAACTTGCGTACTTTTAGTATGTTGTGATTGATAAAACCATCTGACTGAACCATGTGGACAGTCTCTTCGAGATGTCCATTAAGACAAGCGGTTTTGACATCCATTTGCCAAATCTCATAGTCATAATATGCAGCTATGGCAAATAATATCCTAATTGACTTTAGCATTGCCACAGGTGAGAAGGTTTCATCATAATAAACCCTTTGAGTTTGATTGAAATCTTTTGCTACACGTCTTGCTTTGTAAGTATCCAAGTTTCCATGTATATCTATTTTCTTCTTGAAACCCATTTGCATCCAACTGGTTTGGAGTTAAATAGAGGGTCAACCAATTCCTAAACTTGATTGTCATACATGGATTGCATCTCAACGTTCATGGCATCCAGCCATTTGTCACAATCCAAATTGGACATTGCTTCATGGTATGTAGTTGACTCATCGGAGTCAACCACATAGCATCCATACATGAAAGATCCATATCTTTCAGGTGGAATGCTAACTCTACCAGATCTGTGAACGTTTTATGTGTATTGATCAACCACTTGATCATCATTAACAACCTCTTGTTGATTGCTAGTGTCAACCAAACGTGTATCAGCTTGTGGATTTTGATCCTCATCAAAATTCCAGTATTCTATACGCTATCCCTTCCATAAGGAACTTAGTTTCCAAGAACTCAGCCTTTCGAGCAATAATTACTCTTGCTCTGTTGGATCAAAGAAGTAGTATCCTATACAATATTTGGGATATCCAACAAATATACACTTAGTGAATCAATTATCTTCGTCATGGCCATATTCAAAATACGAGCCACGGAGAGCCTTGCGAAATCCTAAAATGATAGAGGTATTGAGCTTATCGTGATCATAGATTGAACCATATCCAATAGGTTTGATTTCTCCTTTCAGACACACCATTATGTTGTGGTGTTCCAGGTGGAGTAAGTTGTGAGACGATCCCACAACCTTTTAGATGGTACTGAAAAGCATCATTGAGGTATTCACATTCTCTATCTGAATGAAGAACTTTGATAGTTTTATAGAGTTGATTTTCTACTTCATTCTTGAAGGTTCTGAATAATTCAAAAGCTTCATGTTTGTGTGTCATCATGTACACATAACCATAGCGACGATAATCGTCGGTAAAGGTAATGAAGTATCTTTCACCATTTACAATCATTGTCTTTAAAGGGCCACGTACATCCGAATGTATGATACCCAATAAATGTTTTGCCCTCTCGTTAGTCCCACTAAAGGGCGACTCGGTCATCTAGCTTGTAAACAACATTCACGCTCATCAAATGAAACATTTTTATTTGATTTTCTAAAGACCATTCTTTTGAGGTGTTTGAATCTGATTCTTGTTTATGTGACCAAGATAACAATATTAAAGATAAGAATCACTTAAACCCATTTTAAGTTTCTTGGTGCTTGTTTGGTATAATGAGCTATTATAGGATGAATCATCATGAACCAATTCATAGATTCCATTAAAAGGCACAACCTTGAAATAAAATACATCATCCATACAAACATAAATACCATTGTTAACAAACTTTAATTCATAACCACATTTTTCTAAAAGGGAAATCAAAATTATGTTCCTAGTCAAACTAGGAGCATACAAAATGTTCTTTAGAATAACTTCCAAACCATTTGAAAGTTTCTTAATATTGTCTCTTTGGCCTTCGACATCAACTTTTGCTCTGTTGCCCATGTAAAGACTTTTGTCTCCCTTCTTGAAGTGCTTATTTCTTCTGAACTCTTGTAACAAATTGCAAATGTGAGTTCAACATCCGGTATCCAATATCCATGTGTTTGAAGAAATAACATTTCAACCATTTGAATTATGAAAGTTGTGCTTGAGGTTTGCTCACATCCCTCTTGTCTCTCAACTCTATGAGATGGGTTGGACGATTCCCTTTCCAATGTCCTATCTCTCCACACTTAAAGCATGGATCTTTCTCCATTACCTTAGGCTTCTTAAGCTTAGGCTTTGGAGGTTCCGCTTTAGCCTTTCCTTTCCCCTTTCCTTTGATGTGCCCCTTTCCTTTGGCAACATTTGCCTTGGGATCAGAGAATGGCCTTTTCTTATTGCCTTCCTCATTGATCGAGAGAACAGGTAGAACCTTTCTACCCATCCCTGCCTCAGCTGTTTTGAGCATTGCGTGAAGCTCACCAATACTCTTGTCCCACCCGTTCATGTTGTAATTCATTATGAACGTCTCAAACCTTTTGGTTAGGCCATTAAGGATTAAATCCGTGGCTACCTTTTTTGAGATGGGATAATTAAGCCTCTCGAGGCGATCAACGTGGCATTTCATCTTAAGAACATAAGATGATACCGATTGGATTTCTTCCATGTGACACGCATGAAGTGCTCGAACCATTTCGAAGCGCTCTACCCTAGCTTGTTGAAGGAACATTTCCTCAACTGGGTAATTATGTCATATGCCTCAAGTTGCTACAAGTCCTTTTGGAGTTTGGGAATCATAGTTCCCAACATGAGGCAGGAAACCTGCATGGAATCCTCAGTGTATTGAAGCCAATCGTCATAGGCCTCAACAACATCAGGGTCGGGTTGGTCAGCAATAGGATGGTCAAGGACATAGGCCCTTTTCTCTTGCTTGAGAACAATTATCAAGTATCCATACTAGTCCATAAAGTTATTATGGTTAAGACGATCCCTTTTTAAGATGGTTCTCGGTGATAGGGTAGGGACGGTCGGGGTAGTAGCATTGTTGTTTGCGGCCATTACTACAAAATTACAAAGTTCATTTTAGTATTTCTGAAAAATTACATTTTAATTATTAATACCCTTTACACGTCTCATAGACAATTAATAATGAAAATCTAGAATCCAACATTACATTTAAATGATGGTTAGGTGACCTTTACCCTATTATTTAAATTAACAAGGTAGTTAACATTTGACAATTGCAACCTATTGCAACTTCTAGCTTTATGGGATCGGTTAAACATCTTATGTTTAGTCGGCATGTAAAATCCCATCAACACCATTGTACGCCATGCTTCGGTGACCCTATGCACATGGTTTCCAATTCAAGTCGTCCTACTTACACACACGTGTGAGTTTACACATACAAGCGGTTAGGTGACCTTTATCCCACAAATATGTTAAGCTCACCTCAAATACACAAGTTCCCTAAAAGTGGTTAGGTGACCTTTATCCCATAAGTAGTTCTCAAGTGATTCGAGTGTTGTGTAAAAGGATGGTGTTTAACTTGTTTCCAAAGGGATTTAAGTTTCCATTAATTTTAGTTATGAAAACTCTATGTACCTTGTATTCGCATGCTTTCAAATACATGGTACCCTATGGTTCTCTTTTAATAAAACTTCTTTTATTTTGAAATCATTAATCGTTTTAATAACCTTTTATTAGTCACTTAATGATTAGGAACCAAAAAATTCAGCTTGTTGTGATATTTTATTTAGATTGTTAAGCATATCCATATATCAAACAATCAACATAAAATGAATAATCAAACAAGCATATATCAAACAACCACATGTGCATAACCATAACCACTATGTTGAAAACACTTGTTTGCCATCACAAGTGTTGTCATTTGGTCTTTCCTAAGGGTTGAACACAACACAAAGATGAGATCTCCAAAGACCCCCACTTGAACTTGCATCCAATGCTTCAAGTCCTTCACTTGTGTCTTCCTTTTGTGCTTCCATCTTGTGCATCTTCTTTTACAAAATTTATATCCTAATACAAATTTTATAATAAAGGAAAACATACTTAATCTATCTATTACATCACAAATGAATGAATAAATAAATTACATCCAAATACAAACACAAAGGAATAATTATTACAACCCATAAGAATGAAATCAACCAAAACAAACATCCATATAAAACCAAATCAACACAAGGTCAAGGCTAAGTTATGCACCAATAAGAATCATCATATACAACATTCAAGAACCAAATAAACCCCCATATGACCCTAAATTCTCAGCCAACATAAACCAAGAATTTAGGGTCTTTTTGTCCAAACAAAACACAATCAACCATTTGATATCTTTTCTTTCAAGGTTTAATCACAAGCATGTTAGATATAACCTTGAAAGATTGGAGATTTATAACATCACCACAAAACAGCCCCTATAAGGTTGTTAAAGCCCCATAAGACCAATTTTACAAGAACAAATGAAACTAGTCATCCACATATCTGGCTCTAGATGCCAATGTTGGGTTTGTTGGACCTTAGTCAAACTAGTTTAACCATTTAAACTATCAAAACGCAACGGAATAAAACCTTAGTATGTTCATTTGTAATCTGAAAATTAAGGTTCATTTCATAACAACAACAAACCCAAGAACATAAGGATCATTTATATGTGTTTGAACTAGCTATCAACAAAAATTAACAACCCAAAATAGACATACAAACTACCTTTTGTATGCTGCTGAAAAACGAGATGGAGGAAAAATGAGGTTCTTGAATGACTTAGACACCAAGGAGAGGTGTCCTCAAGCATCCATACCCACAAGCATAAGCAAGCACCTTCGTTGCTAGGATTTCACCACCAAAATGACCAAGAAGGGCTGCTGAAAACACTTTTCAGCCAAGATCCATAACCTGCTGAAAACCCTTTCAGCCGAGATCCACTTCAAGATTAGAAAGTGTATTCCCTTTTGGTTCTTGCATATGTGTGAGAGATGAGAGGATTTAGTGTATGTGTTTGTTCTTGGAGTATATTTTTCTTTCAAGACCATCAAAGAAAACCAAAGGGAGAACCCCATTTTGGGGCGGCCGAACCCTATTTTTGGGTTTTTAGTTTTCCCCCCAAAAGTCCTTTTTTAATCTTTGTTAAACTAATGTTAAAGATAGTCATATATAATTAACCTTTTAATTATATAACACATACACACTTTTATTATTTGATGTTATTTAACTTAATTAAACAACATTACAAATAATATCCATGAACAAAATATCCATATAAGTTATTCAATCTCATATGCAACTTATTTAGAAAACCCATTTTCTAAATTGGTGTATTTATTTAATTGTATGATCATATCATCAATTAAATAATATTTGGTGTTTGCTAAGCTTGTTATTGGGTATGACCCAACTTGGATCATAACGTACTAACCACATCAATGTTCTATGTGTCTTGGCATAAAGAATCCAACAAATTATGTTTAAATGTCTTGATTAATGATTATGTATGATGTGATGAATGTTTAATCAAGCAGATGAAGCTCAACAGCAAGATGAATATAATATCATCCCCTTTTAGCTAGTCAAGACTCAACTCACTTTGATTTATGATTTGGAAAGGACCGTCAGAAGATCTGTGAGCTACACTCCAGAGGAAGGAGAGATCATCCATGAAGTAATAGATGAGCAGCTTGCTAAAATGTTTAGACTGAATCCTGATGTGATTGTTAAAGATGCTCCGGAGGTTGATGTTTTGAGTGACGAGGAGCTAAAAGATGTGGATGAGATAGAGATAGAGGATGTCATTGTAGATTTCTATCCACAGTACACTAACCCAGAAGGAAATATTAACCCCAACTTGGGTGAAACATTTAGTAGTGGTACTTTTGATCAGTTAGAGGAGATAGAGAAAGAAAAAGAGAAAGGTGAAAGTACACCCCAAGCTTCAGATGCAAATGTTGACATTTAAAAAGTTGAATGGGTAGCTTGTTTTGCAGAGATGAAAGCCCAACGCGCAAGCCCAAAGAAAACTGGCTACACCAAACTTTATAGAGTCAAAAGGCATCAGGAAGTGTCAGGCAAGATTATCGTATGGACATATTTTAAAGACTTGGAAGTATATGTTGTTAAAAGGGAGAAATGAATTGAGTACTTCAGATATCCACATGATCTGAAGACTCTTCCTGGTTTTGAGCTCAACCGACTGGCATGCTTAGATCTGTTGTATGCTAATCCAAGAAAGATGTCAGGATGGTTTGAGGCTGCATTGAAGAAAGAATACCACACCAGATGGTTAAACTTTAGACCTCAACAACCTAACAGGTTCATTCATAAGTCTGAAGTTGATCCTATATCTGGAAAGCCTAAAGTAGTGTTGAAGTGGAGTCCTCCACACAAATGTCAAAGATTCCCTTACGGAAATGCCTCAGGACTTCACACCACACTTCAAATGGTGGTATTAAGACTGGAGGATAGTGGAAGCGGTCATAGTTTTGAACAGAGGTGGGAAGATAGAGACTATCGGGGTATTTGACCCAATATGGCTTACCAACTTCTCTGCTGAAGATGTCTATACTTTATACAAGGGGCCACTGTTGTATGAGACGTAAGACATTGTAAAAGCTCTTCAATGCCAACACTTTATACAACTCTATTTTGTATTTCAGATACATGCAGGAGTCACAAGAGAAGAGAAGTACAAGAAATTTCAAGAGCATGTAAAGAATGTTAGACCGTAGGGTAAACTAGGTCCAAGGGGGAGTTTGTAGATACATGATGTAAAGAATCGGGGTGTTAGGTTGCAAATGAGAGTTGCTCAAGATGATCCTTTTATATGCTGGGCATTCTCGAGACCTTTAACTCTCCGGACACATAACCTGAAAAGTTAACTCTGTCTATAACCCAAATCTATCTTATTTACATTAAATAATCTCGTCTAAGCCCATTATTATTATTTGGCTTGCTTAAACTTTATTCGAGCCGTTACAAGTCCGTACCCCTTATTTAGGTTTCGTCCTCGAAACCTGTTAGTTGCCAAATAAATAAGGGTAATGCTGCCTCATCTCTTCCTTAACTTCCGAAGTGCACTTTGATCCTTTCTTGTGCTTCCACAGTACACGCACCAAAGGGACCACCTTATTCCTTAGCCTCTTCTTTTTGCGATCGATGATCGCCACTGGTTGCTCCACATAATTGAGCCATTCATCCACTTCAATATCCTCTTGTGGCACCACCATATCCTCCTCGGCTAACCATTTTCTTAAGTGAGATACATGGAATGTTAGATAATTCCATTTAACTCACTAGGAAACTCCAACCTATAGGCTACCTCTCCTACTCGAGCACTAATTCATAAAGGCCCTATGTATCATGGGCTTGACTTTCCCCGCTTCCTAAACTGAATGATGCCCTTCCAAGGTGAGACCTTTAACATAACCCTGTCACCCACCTCGAACTCAATTAGTCTATGTTGTTTATCAGCATACGACTTCTGTCTATCTTTGGGTGCCTTCATGAAGGATTTGATCTTTTCAAACTTCTTAGTCATAGCCTCGATCACCTCTAACTCCCTAACTATTTCTGACCATTATTAACCCAACAAACGGGTGTTCTACATCTCCTATCATATAGCATCTCATAAGGGGGCATGCCAATGCTGGCATGGTAGCTATTGTTATATGAGAACTCACGTAACGATAAGTGGTCATCCCAACTTCCTCCAAAATAAATGATGCATGCCCGAAGCATATCATATAGTGTTTGAATCGTCCTTTCCGACTGACCATCCATCTGAGGATGATAAGCCATGCAAATATGTAACCTCATCCCCATCGCATCATTAAATTTCATCAAAAATTTAGATGTAAACCGGGTGTTACGATCGAACACTATAGACACCGGCACACAATTACGAGTCACAATCTCCCTCATGAATAGATCTACCAACCTCTCGGGTGAATATGTATCGTGGATCGGTAGGAAGTGAGCACTTTTTGTTAAACGATTAACTATCACACATATAACATCGCACCCTCGCGTGGTGCGCGGTAGCTTCATAATAAAGTCCATGGTGATATGCTCCCACTTCCACTCTGGTATATCCAATGGTTGGATCTTCCCACACGGCTTCTGGTGCTCGGCCTTCATTTGTAAAGAAGTAAGGCACCTACATACTCCATAATATCGCGCTTCATACCTGGCCACCAATAATCTTTCATCATGTCTTGGCGCATCTTCATAGCACCAGGATGAATAGAGTATCGTGTCTTATGAGCTTCATCCATAATCTTCACTTGTAGATCCCTATAACGAGGAATCGATATTCGTCTGAATCGGGTTCTAACACCGTGTGTGTTTTCACCCAACTCCGCGACCAGACCTCTCATTCTTTCAGAGTTAAGATGATCTTCCTTCAATGCCTCATCTTGAAATTTCTTGACCTCCTTCATCACATCAGAGATCATTATCAATTGGTAATTCTTCACCTGAATCGGCTTGGGTCTCTCCTTTCAGATAAGGGCATCTACCACCATGTTGGCTTTGCTCAGATGGTAATGGATCTTGCAATCATAATCTTTTATGAGCTCCAACCATCTTCTATGCCTCATGTTCAAGTCCTTCTGCTCGAAGAAGTACTTCAAGTTCTTCTGCTCAGTGCATATGGTGCACTTTGTCCCATATAGGTAGTGCCTCCAAATCTTTAATGCAAAGACCACGGCTGCTAACTCCAAGTCATGAGTAGGACAATTAACCTCATGAACTTTCAACTATCGTGATCTGTAGGCTATAACCTTTCCTCACTACATCAAGACACCTCCTAACTCTGAGTAAGAAGCATCTGAATAAACCACCAAATCTTCGATTCCATCGGGTAACGACAAGACAGGAGCTTGAGTCAACCTCGCTTAACTCCTCAAATGCCTTCTTTTAAGCTTGACTCCATACAAACTTTACATCCTTACGATTCAACTTAGTCAACGAATAAGCTATCTAAGAGAAGTCTTGAATGAATCTTCTATAATCGCCCGCCAAACCCAAGAAACTACGAGTATTGGATGGTGTCTTTATAGACTTCCATTCCATCACCGCCTCCACCAATACCGGGTCTATCATAATCCCTTCCCGATTCACCACGTGACCTGAAAACTAAACATCACGCAACCAGAATGCGCACTTGGAGAATTTAGCATACAGTTTCTCCCTTCTCAACGTTTGCAACACCTCTCGAATGTGACCGGCATGCTCCTCCTCACTCTTCGAATAAATCAACATATCATCGATAAACACCGTAGAGAATATTTGATGAGGCTGAAGCAACCAAATTCTTGCTACATGCATGCTGCATAAGTACTAAAGAAAAATGCTTTGGAAGTTTCACCCAAGCAACATAAATATTCTATGTGTAAACTTTCTACTTCATGTACTTTAGTTGGTGAAAAGGTCCATGTTTTTGGTAACTGTACATTAAGGTCTTGAGTCTGTAAACTTTCTACTTCATGTACTTTATCCTTTTTGTAATCAATAAGGATGTGACCTATGGCATGTCATAGTCACAAAGTCAAAAAGGCAATCTGCCTTTTTGACTCTACAATTGATTTTGTTTTGAGTCTAGTCAATTGTATCCAACTGGATTTCATAGTATGGCCAGCTGTAAGATATAGTATAAGTATCTCATGCTCTTGTGAGTTTAATTCATGCTTTGTAACACTTGTAATAGAACATGAGAAAGCAATATACTGCAATCTTGAAAACCATACACTTCTGCATCTTGTTCTCTTGTTCTGTCTCTTACATTACTTGTGTTCTTAGTATCATATAACTGTGGTTAATGCAGTTCACTAATTGATTAAGTTTAAGCTTATTCTCCTCTTTGTGTTGTTGTGGTGTAAGTAAACCCCCTTCATCGGTCCTGCATTTGGTATCAGAGCTTTCCAGGATCTTGATATAAGATCTCACCATCTTAAGATCCCTCACACACACAAATAATAAACTTTTCAAATGGCAGCCATTTCCAAAACTAATATGGAAACTGGAAACATGAACAAGTCCCCACTGATCACTCTTGATGACTTTGACACCTGGTGTATGAGAATGGAAGGCTTCATCAGGTCTCTAGACTCAAGAATGTGGGAGTCTGTTTAGAATGGACCTTGCATACCAAGCACCCCCTTTGCTACTGGTGATGGTATGATCCCCAAGGTTGTGGCAAACTACTCTGATAAATATAAGAAGAAAATAGAGATAGAATAGCCATGACAGCCCTTTAGACTGCTCTTCCAAACTCTATATACAGAGGTTGCAAGAAGTGCAAAACAGCCAAGCAGTTGTGGGATGCACTGAAACTGATGTATGAGGGTTCCTCTGAAGCCAAGGAGAACAAGAAGGATCTCCTGAAGCAGTAGTTTAAAAACTTCACCTTCAAAATAGGTGAAACCATGACTCACCAATACTTCATGTATGTTGAGATTGTGGATACCCTTGTGGATGGAGGAGTTCCTCTTGAGAACAAGGACATTGTAAGGAAGTTCATGTCCTCACTTCCTTGGCAGTGGACACACTACTATGTGGTAATCAAGAGGACTGAGAATCTAAAAACTCTTACTCTGATAGAGTTATATGGAATTCGTAGTGACTACCAGATGGAGATGAACATGCAAGGTTCATCTGGCAACTCCAACAATTAAATGGGTTCAGCCCTGCATGTGGTTGAAAGAGATATCATAGAACCCCAACATCATCTCATATGCTATCCCTACAACTCACCTAAGGGTCCTTTTATCACCTTCCTAGAGACACCAAGGGAGAACTACACCCAAGGAAGCCCATTCCAAGAGATAAGTTCTTCTCAAGCCTTTGTGTCTTTTGATGAAAGTTGTGGCAACTTTCTTTTCACCCTTGAAGACCCAAACTGTATCCATCCAGATGATCTAGAGTACATGGAGATAGTCCAGCACATGGCTCTCCTCATTCACAAAGCCAAGAAGTGCTACAAGCAAACTGGAAGGAAGTTTCCAAGCTGTGCAACAAGTGGAAAGTTTGGCCTAGACAAAGGCAAAGTCAAGTGTTACAACTGTAACTTGATAGGCCACTTTGCCAAGGAGTGTAAGGCACCAAAACAAATGGTGGCCAAGCACAATCCAGACCAAACTACACTGACAAAGCTACCCAGAATAAGAAGTCAAAGCATCAGGCTGCTATTGCTGTTGAAGAAGGAGGCTTTGACTAGAGCTTTTAGGTGGAAGATGCTTCTCCAAACCAAGCACTGATGGCAGATCATTATGAAGCCTAGGTATTGGAACATCTCTGTACCCCTAAATGCATTGCTAAATTTAATAGATAGAGGTCCTACAACTTGGAAATGAGATCTGATCTTGAGTCCTTAAACATTTTAAAAGCTGATTTTAGAAAGTCCGAAAATGATTATAAACTGAAGATAGAGGGCTTAGAGAAAACTATTTAAGTTCTAAAACATGAGCATACAAACTTTAGGACTCAGATCAAGGATCTCGTAACCAAGCTGACTGAGTGCCAGGCTGAGCTTGTGATTAGCAAAACTAGGGTAGACAAGTGTGTTCTTGAAGAAGAGACCTTCAAGAACATGATATCCTCATCCCTACACCACAAAGTGTGCTATCAAAACAAGCAGGGACTACGATCTAATGAGATAGCTCCTTCACACACAATCTTGTCTGTAAGATCACCTAGGTGTGGAACTTGCGAAGATGAGCTTCCTCTCATAGATCCTTTGAGTGAAGAGGATGAGGAAGTGATAGTGAAGAATTCCTCTAAGAAGAGTGAATAGGAGGATTCTAAGAAGGGCAACTATCCTTCTAAGAAGATGAAGAAGACTGTGATGACCAAGTTAATGAGGAAGAACTTGATCAGAAAGAGCAAAAGAAAAGCAAGGAAGGCTCACGAGATCAAGGCTACTTTTGACTCCAAGCAGAAATAAGTTTTTATCTCTGTAGGGTTTGAAGTGGTAAAGACTAAAGACATCAACCTCAACTCTTTTATTAATAGTCCTGGTTCATGTTCAAATCATATCAGTACCAAGAAGAAGATTGATCTGCTGTGTACCATTGCTACACAGCCTGGACCATCAAACTCCAAGAACAGTCCTCAGCCCAAAAGGACTGTCTCAGCATCTGGGAAGAAGGGATGTGACCAAAGTTAATCTTGTTCCTAAAAGGCTCTTGGGAAGAAGAAAATGGAGTGTGTTATGTGTGAAAGTACTGCTCATCTAGCTAAAGATTGTCCATACAATCCTAAGGGTACTCTTCATATGACCAAACCAAAGACTTCCAAGAGTTCTAAGAAGATATAGGCTTTTGAATGAAAATTTGTTTCATTCTCAAGCTCCAAAACTACGAAGAAGGCAAGTGGAAAATTTCCCTCGGAAGAAAAGTTGGTCTCGGAAGGAAGGAATACTTCCGAAGCAGTGAAGTCTGCTGCAGTGTTTAAAGAATCTTCCGAAGGTCCGGTCATCAAAACTTCCAAAGTCTCAAAAGCTTCCGAAGTATTGAAGGTCAAGTCCAAGCTTCCAAAGGTGGTGTGGAAGTCTAAGAAAGACCAAATGACTGAAGATTCTCCATCAACAACAACTCAATATCCTCCAAGCACAACTATAGGATCTATTACTGTTGCATTACCTTCTTTTTCTCTTAGTGAGCCCAAGACAAGTAAGACTTGGGTTTCCAAATGTAATTAATCATTTTCTTTGTGTAGGGAAAGCTCAAGACAAACAAAAATGTCTAGATCATTGACAGTGGCTATTCCGGGCACATGACAGGCAATAGGTCACTACTCTAGAACTTTGAAAGGATTGATGGAGGGCCAGTTGCTTTTGGAGGAAATAAAGGTGGTTACATTTCTGGAAGGGGCAAGGTCACAAATGGTAAGCTTAGCATTGAAAAGGTAAACTTTGTCAAGGAGCTTGGGTACAATCTTTTAAGTGTATCCTAAATTTATGATCGGAGTCATAACATGCTCATTACTGAGCATGAGTGCATTTTTCTTAAGCAAGGGGTGGTCATTCCTCATGAGCATATTCTGTTTAAAGCGCCCAGGAAAGGGAACATGTAAAAGATGAGTCTGCAAGAAACATCTCCCTTTGGAGAAATTTCATGCTTTCTGTCTAAAGCAAATAATGATGAGTCTTTCCTATGATATAAAAGAATGTGACATATAAACTTTAAGATCATGAATAAATTAATTAAGAATGATTTAGTAACTGGAATGCCGAAGAAAGAGTTTGCAAGTGATGACCATTATGTTGCATGCCTGAAAAGGAAGCAACATAAGGTATCTCACAAGCCTAAGGAACGGAACTCCATCACTACACCCCTACACTTGTTACATATGGATCTCTTTAGCCCCACGAGTGTAGTGAGTCTAGGAAGGACCTCTTACTGTTTAGTGATCACAGATGACTTTATAAGATTCACTTGGGTCATCTTCCTTAGAACTAAGGATGAGACTGCTGAGATTCTGAAGAATTTCATCCTAAAGATTGAGAATCAATCTAATCACAAAGTCAAAATCAAAAAATGTGATCAAGGAATAGAATTCAAGAACCAAATCCCTAATACATTTTGTGATGAAAAGGTTATTTCAAGACAATATAGTCCTCCCAGGACTCCTCAGCATAATGGTGTTGTTGAGAGGAGAAACGAGACACTAGTTGAAGCTGCAAGAACCATGTTGTCTGACTCTAAGCTGCCCATCACCTTCTAGGCAAAGGCAGTCAACACTGCCTGCTATGTGCAGAACAGAGTTTTAGTGGTTAAGACTCATGGGAAGACTCCTTATGAACTTTGGCTTAAGAGGAAACCTTTCATTGGTTTTCTCATGTCATTTAGTTGTCCTTGCACCATCTTGAATACCAAGGATCAAATTGCCAAATTTGCTAAGCAATCAGATGATGGACACTTCATTGGATACTCTTCCCAAGCTAAGGCTTATAGAGTATACAATCTTAGAACTAGAATTGTTGAGGAGTCTGCCAATGTGACTTTCAATGAACACACACTATATGTGGCTTGTTCTGGTCCTGATTGGCTTTTTGATCTTGATTTAGTTACCAACTATTTTAACAAATCTTGTGAGACTGTTTCAGGATCTGCAGAAAATTTAAAAACACGTGATACTCATCCAAGATTTGAGCTGAGAAGACCTTCAAGTAATACATCTTCAGCTCCAGTTGGGACTTCTTTTGCAAATGAGGTTTCTATCAGCACTATAATGACAAACTTAGCCAATACATCTAGGATGCCTTCAAATTCCAACTCAGAGGCTCCACACCAGATAAAGATGCCTCAAATGTAGAAGAAAACAACGGATGTGGTGACAGTGATCAGGAATTTCTTGATGCTGATAGCCACTCCATAGATGACAACATCAATGATGTCACACACTCATTGGATCAAGTTTCTCTTGATAAGTGTGCTGATGTAGTCGGTGAAACATCTATGCGAGATCTAAGTTTCTCTAATTTAGATCTTTCTTAGCAACTTGTTATGATCCCTTAGCTAAGGATCCACAAGTCTCACCCCACCACAAACATCATTGGAGATGTTGTCACAGGGGTAAGAACAAGAGAACAAACCCATGAAACAAATGTTTGTCTTCACTCTTGTTTCTTATCCTAGATACAGCCAAAGAAAATTGATGAAGCTCTAAAGGATGGAAGTTGGGTTGAAGCTATGCAATAGGAGCTGCTTCAATTCAAATGGTACAAAATTTGGAAACTTTGTACACTTCCTCATGGGAAGAATAC
This sequence comes from Flaveria trinervia, assembly GCA_025506515.1. Lineage (NCBI taxonomy): Eukaryota > Viridiplantae > Streptophyta > Magnoliopsida > Asterales > Asteraceae > Flaveria > Flaveria trinervia. Next base: position 40,373,448 of record CM046446.1, read on the forward strand.
CATTGGAACCAAATGGGTGTTTACGAACAAGAAGGATGATAGAGGCATTATCATCAAGAACAAAGCAAGACTAGTTGTTCAAGGGTACACACAAGAAGAATTGATTGCCTACACTCATGTCTTTGCTCCTGTAGCAAGACTGGAAGCTGTGAGGATATTCCTGGCATTTGCTGCATCCAAGAACTTCAAGGTCTATCAACTTCATGTGAAGTGTGCTTTTCTGTATGGAGGGATTGATGAAGAGGTGTATGTCAAACAACCACCTGGTTTTATAGATCCTGATCATCTTGATTATGTCTACAAGCTTGACAAAGCTCTTTATGAGCTGCATCAGGCACCCAGCAAGTGGTATGAGACTCTATCTCAGTATCTCTACAAACATGGATACAGGAGGGGTACCATAGATGGAACTCCCTTCATCAAAGGACAAGGAAATGACTCGATGCTAGTTCAAGTATACGTAGATGACATCATCTTCGATTCAACCAATCTAAAGCTCTGCAAAGACTTTGACAAGCTGATGAAGGACATATTTTAAATGAGTGCCATGGGGGAACTCAATTTCTTTCTAGGAATTCAAGTGAAGCAAGTTGAAGATGGCATCTTCATTAGTCAATCAAAGTATGTTCAAGACATACTCAAGAGGTTCAACATGACTTATTGTAAAATTGCTAAGACACCCATAGCAAGAAACCACTCCCTTGGACCTGATCTTGAGGAGGAGTGTGTGGATGAACACCTTTATAGGGCTATGATTGGGTCTCTTATGTATCTTACAGCCAGCAAGCCTGATATCATGTTTGCTACATGTATTTGTGTAAGATATCAAGCCAACCCTAAGATGTCTCACCTTATCACTGTAAAGAGGATTCTAAGATACCTCAAAGGTGCTTCGTCACTTGGTCTTTTGTTTCCTAAGAATTCTGACTTCAATCTGTATGCTTATACAGATAGTGATTATGGTGGTTGTAACATGACTTCAATGTCTACATCTGGGGGATGTCAATTTCTTGGTGGAAGGGTTGTCTCATGGTAATGTAAGAAACAATCTTGAGTCTTTGCATCAACTGCTGAAGCTGAATACATTACTATTGCAAGCTGTTGTGCTCAAGTGCTTTGGATTCGAAATCAGATGCTAGACTATGGGTTCAACTTTAAGCAGACTCCCATTCACATAGACAACAATAGTGCCATCTCAATCACAGAGAATCCTATATAGCACTCAGGGGCCAAACACATCAAAATTAGGTATCATCTAGTAAGAGATAATTATGAAAATAGATTAACTAAACTAGTCAAAGTTCACACAAATGAACAATATGCTGATCTGTTTACAAAGGCATTTCATGAACAGAGATTTAAATATCTTGTATCAGTTATTAGGATGATCGACTTTGAATAGGTTTTTCGTAAAACCACTTCTTATTATTTCTTAAAACATGTGTGTCCTAAGTTGTCTAGTTCATCACTTTCATAAGATCTTGTTTTCTTTGGATGGAAATCTTTTTGTTGGGATCAGTGATCTAAGTTTGATCAATTAGAGTAGATTGCAGTGGAATTCGAACAATGAATTAGACAATTTACCAAGAACTCAATTGATATTCAATAGAAAAGCACACGATTATAGCTAGCAGGCCTGATATTATGTTTGCGACATGTATTTGCGCAAGATATCAAGCCAACCTAAGATGTCTCACCTTATCACTATCAAAAGGATTCTAAGATACCTCAAAGGTGCTTCAAAACTTGGTTTATGGTATCCTAAGAAATTTAACTTTAATTTATATGTATATATAGATAATAATTATGGTGGTTGCAACATGACTGCAAAGTCTACATCTGGGGGATGTTAGTTCCTTGGTGGAAGGGTTGTCTCATGGCAGTGCAAGAAACAATCTTGTGTCACTGTATCAACTGCTAAAGCTGAATACATTGTTCTTGCAAGTTGTTATGCTCAAGTGCTTTGGATTCAGAATCAGATGCTGGACTATGGGTTAAACTTCAAGGAGACTCCCATTCATATAGACAACAACAGTGCTATTTTTATCACTAAGAATCATGTGCAACACTCAAGGACTAAACACATCAATATCAGGTATCATTTAATAAGAGATAATAATGAAAAGGGATTAATTAAACTAGTCAAAGTTCACAAAAATGAACAATATGCTGATCTGTTTACAATCAGCTATTGGGATGATCAATAGTGCCATCTCAATCACAGAGAATCCTATGCAGCACTCACGGGCCAAACGCATCAACATCAGGTATCGTCTAATAAGACATAATTATGAAAATGGATTAATTAAACTAGTCAAAGTTCACACAAATGAACAATATGCTGATCTGTTTACAAAGGCATTTCATGAACAGAGATCTAAATATCTTGTATCAGCTATTGGGATGATCAACTTTGAATAGGTTTTTCTTAAAACCACTTCTTATTATTTCTTAAAATCTGTGTGTCTTAAGTTGTCTAGTTCAACATCACTCTCATAAGCTCTTGTTTTCTTGGATGAAAATCTTTTTGAAGACTTTCCTTAGATTTTTCAAAATTTTGATCCTTCGAAAGATATGTTTTTATCTTCAAAAGAAAATCATGCCTTGAAAACAAATAACTGTCTAAGAAATTTACCTTGAGAAGAAATTTCTTAAATATCTTCCGAAGCTTAAATGCTTGTCTCAGACACATATGTTTTCAAGGACCATTTTCATCTGAAGCAAATTAACTAACGGAAGCTTTGTTCATCTTTGAACAAAGCATTCAAGTCTTAATTATTCTTCCGAAGCAAAACATTCACAACTCTCTAGAAAATCTTCCGAAGTCATTTTAGGTTCGGAAGCTTTTTCATTAAAAACTTGTGAAGATAATTTACCTTCGGAAGCTTTTTGACTTCCAAGAAAACTATTTTTTGAGCAAAAGTAAACTACTTGTTCAGAGATGGGACCGACATCCAGATTTCAAAGTTTATCCTCTTTCATTAAACTTTATCTGAAATCCTTTTTCACGTATAAACCCAACGGTTTCCCCTCTTTCTATCATCTCCTTCTTCCTCCTGACCTCAAAACCCAAATTTATCTCTGAAATTTCTTTTTTATTTGTTTCTTCATCCTTAATCTACCTCAAAATGGCCAACCCTCTTCACAGGATTGATTCAAACTTTACCATGTAGTTGCACAAACAACATAATCAGGTTGCTCTGTTAAACTCTGAGAAAGATCCATATTTCTTAGTGGTTTTCCATTTCTTAGCTTTATCAAACTATTCCACCTCCCTGACCATTGATCTTCCTCTTTATGAGGATCAATTGCTAGAATTCTGGAAGACCTGCGAAGAGGTCATGATGGACGGGGAGAAGGCACTGTCTGCAACAGTGCAGGGGAGAACAATATTCATCACTCCGTTCATCATTAACATGCATCTTCAGCTGGATAATGAAGAAGGTGAGGTGTTCTTTCCCAAGGAGGCTATCAACTACTCCTTTGAGCAGATGGGATATATTGGAGATTTCTCTGTAAAGACCTTTAGGAAAGGGAAGGTCTCATCCAAATGGAAATTCCTGCTCCATGTGGTCATCCACAGCTTATCAAACAAGCACGATGGATGGGACCAGATTCCTGAGGATCTCTCCTTCATAGTCCATGGGATAGTTCAGGGAGTCAAGTTCAGGTACCCTTAGTTTGTGTATACAAACTTGGACTCCTTAGAGTATTACATGTTCCCTAGATATGTCCAGTACATTTTTAACTGTGAACTGGGCTCACAGTTAAAGGGAACAGGTAACATTCTTAAATTGGGACAGATGAAGCCTGACATCCTTAAAATACTATGAAAGCCCACTGTTGGCTTCTCTAGGGTAGAAACAGCCCTAGTCCCAAAATGTTAGAGCTCATTGCTCAAGGTGACAACCTAGCAGTACCAGCTAGTGTTGAACCACACCTTCAATATCCCAACCACCGAAACAACCACAAATCACCCTCACTTACCAAAGAAAATACAAACAAACCCCTACTCAAGCTATTCAGTTTATGTAGTCCCCTATACACTCACCCATGCAGGAAGAAGTGGACACTAGAGCCCCCACTTCTCCTGAGGAGCAAACCACTCCCATTCCTTCTATGATTAGTGCTGAGGTTCCTCATGCTTAGCCTGATGAGCTCATAAGCAAAAATTCCTTAAGTCATCACTCTGAGTCTCAACACTCAAATGGTCAACCTTCAGGGGATAGTTACCATCCCCAACCTTTAGATCTTAACCAACCATCCCCAACCTTGACTTCTACACTGATGAAGATCTAGGTTTCAGTGACTATCATAAAACATATATTTGTATTAACTTACTAACAACATGCAATGGAAACATTAAAACATCCATTTCATTTCATTATAATAGCTTTTTCAATATAATACTTCATTATCAAATTACAAAATACTTGTTGCATTACATGAGAAAAACATTATAAAAATGGATGCCATCCAAAACGAGCCAAGTAGCCGACCTGTGCCATCCTCAGCAACCTTTACCTGCCAACTAGAAACACATAAAAGTCAGCGTTGCTAAGTGAGTTCTAGTTTTAAATTAAAAGATGCTTTACTTCCATTTAAAACCATACATTACTTTCTTTCAAATCATACTATACTTTCGTACACGATCACACATCGTACGTACACATAAATAATAACATTATTATCTTTATCATTCGTTCGTTAACATTCTTTCATTTGTCGTACGTCATTATCATTCACTTTCGTACATAAATTTCTTACTTTCATTACTTTCGATGACATGTACAATACCCCAAACATCGTGCACGAAGCTGGTTACTGGACCTGAGGTCTTTCTTAGACCTCGAACATTATGCATGAAGTTGACTCCAGTACCTAGGGTAAGTACATTCACCACTTATCTTTTCTCTTTCATTCTAGACCAATGGCATATGCTATACCCCGAACATTGTGCACGAAGCTGGTTACTGGGCCTGAGGTCTTCATAGACCTCGAACATTATGCACGAAGCTAACTCCGATACCTAGGGCAAGCGTCAAGGATCCCGTACATATGGTCAATCACAAGGACTGGACCCTAGTATGCATCCTTCTAGGGTAGCTAACCCACACACAGTTGAGCTAACACGCTTCATTGGTTGTGAACCTCCATACATTTGCTTGCAAGCCTTTCTTACTTTCATTCATTCCTTAATGCATGCATTCTTTCATTATGTTCCTCTTTCATTATTTTCCACTTTATGTTACATAATACTTTTATTTCATTCATTAACATTCAACGTAAGGCCAAGGGAAAATAACCATACATAATAAGGAACATAAAAATAAACATACAAACATCACCATACAAGGCACCGTCATACATAAATCACATACATCATACATACCATCATGCATAAGCATCAATCATATATCATCATACATGCCTCATCATACATCACCCTGTTGGGTTTGTTAGACACATTATCAAAGTTGTTTAACCATTTAAACATGAAAACGCAGCAGAATCAACCTTAATATTATGTTTTGTAAACTGAAAATTAAGGCATATTATATAACATCAACAAACCCAAGAACATAGGATCAAATATATGTGAATGGACTAGCTATCAAGAATGAAAAATCACCAAAACCAACACCCATGAAACTACCTTTTAGGAGCTGCCGAAACCATGATATTTAATAAAGTTGATGATGTTCTTGAACGACCAAAACACCAAGGAAAGATATCCTCAAGCTTCCATACCCACAAGCATCAAGCAAAGACCTTAGTTTTGTAAGGCCCTATTCCCGGGATGCTTACAGTTGGTTCCTCATCGCACATAAAACATATAATTACATTTGCCTTATGAAAATATTGCAGCGGAAACATTCAAAAATGACATCTCATTTCATTATAAAAACTTTTTCCAAATAATACATCATCAATTAGTTACAAAATACATTGTTGCATTACATCACAAAAGCATTATATAAATGGATGCCATCCCAAAAGAGCTGAGTAGCCACTTCGTGCCATACTCGGCAATCATTACCTGCCAACTGGAAACACATCAAAGTCAACGTTGCTGAGTGAGTTCTAGTTTTATAAAAAAAACATACTTTTCTTTCGTTAAAACTGTTCTTTTTCATTCATGCGATCATACATCATACGTACACATAGAAAGTATCTTATTATCTTCATCATTCATTAACTTCCGTTCATTCATTCATCTTACTTTCATTCGTTCGTTCATCATTAAATCTTTTCCTTTCATCATCACCATGAACTTTACCCTTCATTCTCGTGGTACCGGACCTAAGCCTATAATAGACCTTTATCGGTGGTGCTCGGCACCAAATGGTCACAACACCTAAGGTAAAGTTCAGGTATACCATTGTCATATGCTATGCCCTTCATTCTCGTGGTGCTGGACCTAAGCCTATAAAAGACCTTCATCGGTGGTGCTCGGCACCAAATGGTCACAACACCTAAGGCACTCAACAATGGTTCATCCATACGGTCAATCACAAAGAAAGACCCCGATGTGCATCCTCTCGGGGTAGCGAACCCGCACATCGTTGGGCTAACACCTTAATGGTGTGTCCCGACATCCAGTGCTTGCAAGACTTTCATTACTTCATCGTTCATTAATGCATGCATTCTTACTTCATGTTCCTTTTTCATTATCATTCACTTTACGTTACATAATACTTCATTTCATTCATTAACATTCAACGTAAAGCCATAGGAAAGATAAACATACATCATAATAAGGAACATAACATACATAGGCATCAACATCATACAGGGCAACATCATACATACATAGCACGCATAAACATGCAACATCACATCATCATGCCAGTCATGCACTCTAAGGCCTCAACATTCATCTTACATGAACTTACGGGAACCTTTACGTCAAAACTTACATCTGCACTTTCCCTCCAAAGTCAGAAGTTAAACTACACTTTTCCTCGGGTGCAACAACCCTATTAGGGTGTATGAACACCCTTTAATCGCATGGCCTCCATGTGACTGAACATCATGCGAATGAACCAATGTGGTTGAATACTCATGCGAATGAACACCCAATCGTGCGAATGAACTAATGCGGATGGACCCAGGCGAATGGAACTAATGTGGATGAGCACTTATGCGACTACACACTCAGTCGCATGGCCTCCATGCTACTGGACCCAATCGCGTGAATGGACTCTCAATCATGCAAATGAACCTCAATCGCACCTCATTCGGCCGTACGGCCTCCATTTGGTCGCCTAGCCCTAGCTGATGCAGAATGCAGTTCATCTCGAACCCAATCAGCCATTTTCGACCTCTAAGATCATCAAAACCCATTCTAAGCCCAAATCGACCATCCTTAACATTAGGGATGGATACCACAACACCATTCAAGCACACACAAGCTCACAAACAAGGCTCAAACGCATCATTCACACACATACACATACGCAAACGGGTCAAACATGCACACACTCAAAAACATGATTTTCAGATATTTTCCAACCCTAAATCATTCAAAAACGTTTAATGGAGGGGTCTTAGAACTCACACCAACAAACCCAACAAGAAGAGCTTCGATTTGACTCGCTACACAATGATTTTCGAGCTTGAATCTACCCGAACCATCCTTTTTCTCTCTTTTTTGTTCTTTCTCTCTTCTCCTCTTTTGTTTCCTGAAAATGTGAGTGTGGGGAGAGGGTAATGGCTTCCCTCTACCTTCAAATATCACCACATACCCAACTTTCTCTCGTTGGCGAGTTTGGTCCCTTGACTTTGGACTTTATTTCTTTTTCTTCATTCGTCGGCTTCAAAATAAATAAATAACTGGGTGTTACAAGTCCACCCCCTTAAATAGGTTTCGTCCCCGAAACCTGTTATTCCTCAAACAAACGTGGGTAATGCTGTCTCATATCTTCCTCAGTCTCCCATGTTGACTCAGATCCCTTTCTGTGCTTCCACTGTACATGCACAAAAGGAACCACTTTATTTCTCAGCCTTCTCTCTTTTTGATCGATGATTGCCACTAGTTGCTCCACATAATTGAGTCATTCATCTACTTCGATATCCTCCAATGGAACAATCATGTCTTCATCTGCCAAGCACTTTCTTAGATGAGATACATGGAATGTCGGGTGAATTCCACTTAACTCATCCGGTAACTCCGGTCTATAGGCCACCTCTCCTACTCGAGCAATAATTCGGAAAGGGCCTATGTACCTTGGGCTCAACTTGCCCCGCTTCTTGAATCAGATGTTACCCTTCCAAGGTGAGACCTTCAACATAACCCGGTCACCCACCAGGAACTCAATCGATCTGTGTCGTTTATCAGCATAGGACTTCTGTCTATCTTTGGCTGCTTTCATGAAGGCTTTGATCTTCTCAAGCTTCTCAGTTGTAGCCTCGATTACCTCGACACTCCCTAAATCCTTCTGACCAATCTCACCCCAACAAATTGGTGTTCAGCATCTCCTACCGTATAGCATCTCATATGGTGGCATTCTAATGCTGGCATGATAGCTGTTGTTGTATGAGAATTCGACTAACGGTAAGTGGGCATCCCAACATCCCCCAAAATCAATCACACATGCCTGAAGCATGTCTTCCAATGTCTGAATGGTCCTTTCTGACTGACCATCAGTTTGGGGATGATAAACCGTGCTAATATGTGACCTCATTCCCATGGGTTCGCAGAATTTCTTCCAAAAATTTGATGTAAACCGGGTGTCACGATCAGATACAATAGACACCGGTACACCATGATGAGGTACAATCTCCTTAATGAAAAGATCTGCCAACGTCTCAAATGAATATGTCTTGCAGATCGGTAGGAAGTGAGCACTCTTCGTCAAGCGGTCAGCAATCACCCACATGGCATCATACCCTTCCGGAGTATGTGACAGCTTCGTAATGAAATCCATGGTGATGTGCTCCCACTTCCATTCCGGTATATCCAAGGTTGGATCTTCCCATATGGCTTCCGATGCTCAGCCTTCACCTATAGACAAGTAAGGCATTTACTCACATTCTCCATGACATCACGTTTCATACCCGGCCACCAATAATCTTTCTTCATGTCTTGATACATCTTTGTGGCACGTGGATGAATGGAGTATCGAGTCTTGTGAGCTTCATCCAAAATATGCACCCGTAGATTCCCAAAACAAGGGATCCACACCCGTCCAAATCGAGTTTTAACACCAAGTGTCTTTTCACCCAATTCCCCAACCAGACCTCTCATTCTTTCCGAGTTAAGATGATCTTCTTTCAATGCCTTATCTTGAAAATCTTTAACTTGCTCCATCACGTCAGAGGTCATGATCAGCTGATATGCTTTCACCCGAATCGGCTCGGGCCACTCTTTCCGACTAAGGGCATCAGGAACCATGTTGGCTTTGCCCGGATGGTAATGGATCTCACAATCGTAATCCTTGACAAGTTCTAACCATCGCATCTGCCTCATGTTCCGATCTTTCTGCTAAAATAAGTACTTCAAGCTCTTGTGGTCAATGAATATGGTGCACTTCGTCCCGTAAAGATAATGCCTCCAAATCTTTAGTGCAAAGACCACGGCTGCGAGCTCCAAGTCATAAGTAGGATAATTGACCTCATGAACCTTCAACTACCGGGATGCATAAGCTATAACCTTCCCTCTTTGCATTAACACACACCCCAACCTCGAATAAGAAGTGTCAGTATAAACCACCAGATCTTCACTTCCATCGGGTAACGACAGAACAGGAGCTTGAGTCAATCTTGCCTTCAATTCTTCGAATGCCTTCTCTTGAGCTTGACTCCATACAAACTTCACATCCTTTAGAGTCAACTTGGTTAGTGGAGAAGAAATCTTAGAAAAGTCTTGGATAAACCTTCTATAATAGCCCACCAAACCCAAGAAGCTATGAATCTCAGATGGCGTCTTAGGAGACTTCCATTGCATCACCGCCTCCACCTTTGCCTGGTCCACCATAATCCCGTCCGGATTCACCAGATGACGCAAGAACTAAACTTCGCGCAAACAAAATGCACACTTGGATAACTTGGCATACAACTTCTCCTTTCTCAACGTCTCCAGAACCTCCCGAATGTGACCGGCATGCTCCTCCACATTCTTTGAATAAATCAGGATATCATCAAGAAACACAATCACTGATTTATCCATCATTGGCTGACACACCCGATTCATCAAATCCATAAAAGCAACTGGCACATTGGTCAAACCAAAAGACATGACAAGAAACTCATACTGACCATAGCGCGTGCAAAAAGCTATTTTAGGGATATCTTGCTCCCTCACCTTCAACTGATGGTAACCAGATCGAAGATCTATCCTTAAAAACCAACTGGCACCTTGAAGCGGATTGAACAAATCATCTATTCTTGGTAAGGGGTATCGGTTCTTCACTGTCAATTTATTCAGCTCACGGTAGTCGATGCACATCCTCATACTACCGTCTTTCTTCTTCATAAACAGGACCGGAGCACCCCAAGGAGAGATACTCGGTCTGATGAACCCCTATCTAGCAGCTCTTGCAACTCCTCCATCAACTCTTTCATTTCAGTCGGAGCCAAACGATACGGTCCCTTGGCAACAGGTTGGGCACCCGGTAATAGATCAATCTGAAACTCAATCTCTCTATCAGGTGGCACTCTAGTAAGTCTTCCGGGAACACGTCTAGAAAGTCACACACCACCGGTACATCATGTTGGACCTTATATGCCCAAGACACATACAAGATTGATGTAGTTAGTATGTTATGATTCAAGTCGGGTCATACCCAATAACAAGCTATACAAACACCAATTAGTATTTATTTGTTGATAAGATCAAACAAATAAATATTGACACCAATTAGAAAATTGGTTTTCTAAAACTATACTTTTGTAAAAGAACAACATTCTATGTATGATTTGTTCATGAGAGATTATTTGTTTTATTATTTAAGTTGGTTAAATAATAACAAATAAAAGTGTTTTATTGTTATAAAATTAAAAGAAGTTTTAATTTTATAAAAATCAAGGGCTAAGTGTGTAATTTTATAAAACTAAAATGGGGGGAAATCCATTTTGGAGTTTGGATTCGGCCGCCCCTTTGTGGGTGTGTTCCTTTTGTTTAGTCTTGTCTTGTGGAAGACTAGATGACCTTACACTTGAACTCTCCTCATAACACACTTTTCTCTACACACACATAACACATTCTCTCTAAAACAAGCTGAAAATTCGGATTATAGAAGGCAAAAGGGAGCTGAAAATTTCGATTTGGTTGGCTGTCCTTAAAGAACTTCTTGAAGATTTCAGATTGTACAAGAAGGTTAGTTCTTGGTGTTTTACTTCCTAACAAGTAAGGTGTTTGCTAAGCTTGTGGGTATACAAGCTTGAGGTCTTCTCCTTTGAAGGCTAGACATTCAAGGACATCACCATCTTCATTCTTTTTCATCTACAACATCTAGTGCAAGAAAGGTTGTTTCTTCTTCACCCTTTGGTTGATTGTTTTATTTGATAGTATAGTGTTTCACATATATTGTTGATCCTTATTTTTGGGTTTTGTTTATGCTTCAAATGTTGAAAATTTTCAGAATGTAATAACATGTTTAAGTCATTCTTCCGCTGCGTTTTATAAGTTTAAAATGGTTAAACTAGCTTTGATTAAATTGTTACAAAACCCAACAATGGCGTCTAGAGCCGGATATGTGGAATATATGCTTCATAAGGTCTTGAAAAATTAGTTTTCATGGACCTTTTCAACCCATTAGGGGCTTTTTTGTTGTGGATATATGAATCCCTTATGTTTCAAGATTTATTCTTGCATGCTTTAGTATAAACCTTGAAAGATTTACATCAAATGGTTGATTGTGTTGTTTGGACAAACCTTAAAGTTTTAGTTTATGTTGGCAGAAACTTTAGGGCTGAAATAAGGGGTTCATTGTGGTTCTTGGATGTTGAATATGTTTCTCATTATGGTCCATAACATAGCCTTGGCCTTATGTGTTTGGTTTTGGTTGATTGTGATTTGTCATATTGGTTTGTCTCTTGTAAGGGTTGTAATTTTGTGTTTTCTTATGTTGGGTTGTAGTTTATTTATTCATTTGGCTATGTAATAAATAGATTAGGTGCATTTCTTTTATTAGAAAAATTGTATTAGGATATGATTTTGTAAATGAAGATGCACAAGATGAAGACTCAAAGAAGGACACAAAAGACATGGACACTTGAAGCTTTGGATGTGGTTTCAAGTGGGAGTTCATGGACACATTTTGCTGTGTCATCTCTACCCTTAGGAAAGACCTTATGACAACACTTGTGATGGCAAAAAAGTGTGGTCAACTTAGTGGCTAGGGTATGCACCATGTTTGTATGTTTATGCTTGTTTAGATGTTTGTTGTTTGATTGTGTGGTTGATATTGGATATGCATTACAAAGTCATTAACAAACTTAACAAGCTAAAAATTTGATGGTTCTTTATCATTAAGTGGTTAATAAAAGGTTATTGAAAGGACTAATGGTTTTAATAAAAGAGGTTTTATTAAAAGTGAACCATAGGGTACCTGTATTTGAAAGCATGCAAATATAAGGTACATAGGGTTTTCTAAACTAAGATTATGAAAACTTAAATTCCTTATTTAAACAAGTTTAACACCATCCTTTTGCATAACACTTGAGTCATTTGGAAACTCTTAATGGGATAAAGGTCACCTAACCATTTTGAGGGAACTTGTGACTTGAGATGGGGATACCATATTTGTCGGATAAAGGTCACCTAACCACTTATGTGGAAAACTCACATGTGTGTGCAAGTAGGGTAACTTGATTTGCAAACCATATTAAATGGATCACCTACAATATGGTTTACAAAGGTGTTGATGTGATAAACATGCCGACTATACATATGATGTTTTAAAGTCGATCCCATACCCTAGAAGTAGCAAAGGGTTGCAATTGTCAAAACGTTGACTACCTTGTTAATTTAAATAATGGGATAAAGGTCACCTAACCACTATTTAAATGTAACGTTGGATTCTAGATATTAAAATTGTGTTAGACACTTAAAAGGGTTTTAATTATTAAAATATGAACAATACCAAAATACTAAAATTGAACTTTGTTATATTTTGTAGATGGCCACCAACAATAATGATAACAATGAAATCCCGCCCGCTCACTCACTATCACTAAGGACCATTCTCCAAAAGGAGCGTCTAAACCATAATAACTTTATTGATTGGTTTCGAAACTTAAGAATTGTTCTCAAGCAAGAGAAACGATCATACATATTAGACGACCCGAATCCCGATCAACCTAGTGAGGATGATGAGGAGGCCTACAATAATTGGGTGAAATACACTAAGGACTCGGTCCAAGTGTCTTGCCTCATGTTGGCAAGTATGACTCCAAATCTCCAAAAGGAGTATGAACATCATGGAGCATATGACATGATAACCCAGTTGAAGGAAACGTTCCAACAACAAGCATGGGTTGAGCGCTTCGAAACGGTTCGAGCACTCCATGCGTGTCGTATGGACGACACCCAATCTGTTTCATCTTATGTACTTAAGATGAAAAGCCACATCGACCGCCTCGAAAGGCTAAATTGTCCCGTCTCGGAAGACTTGGCTACGGATTTGATCCTTAACTCTTTGTCAAAAAGGTTTAACAACTTTGTCATGAACGGGTGGGACAAGAACATAAGTGAGCTTCACTCTATGCTCGAAACTGTCGAGGCGGCCATGGGTAAAAGGGTTTTACCCATTCTCACCATCAATGAAGGTGGGAACAAGAAGAGGGCTCACCCCGCACCCAAGGCAAATGTTGCCAAGGGTAAAGGGCACGTTAGGGGAAAGGGAAAGTGAGTGGTAAGAGCGCCACCACCAAAACTAGCGGAGAACAAGCAAAAGGTTGCTTCAAATGACCCATGCTTTAAGTGTGGGAAGATTGGATATTGGGCAAGAAATTGCCCAGTCCATCTCAAAGAGTTGCAAGCAAAGAGGGATGCCGGGCAAACCTCAAGTACAATTTTCATGATCCATATTGATCTTAATTTAATATCCTCTAACACATGGTTATTGGATACCGGATGTGGAACTCATATTTGCAACTTATTTCAGGGGTTCAAAAGAAGTAAGGACTTCAAGAAAGGGGATGTAAGCCTCTACATGGGGAATGGGGCAAAGGTTCAAGTTGAAGGATGAGGGGACTACATCTTGAAGCTTCCAAATGGTTTGGAAGCAATTTTGAACAATATTTTTTATGCTCCTAGTTTGACTAGGAACATTATTTTTGTTGCCCAAATAAGACAATATGGTTATGTTTTGTCATTTATTGAGAATGAAATTCATGTTTCTTTAAATGGCACATTTTGTTTTAAAGCTATTCCTGTTAATGGTATTTATGAATTGGTTCGTAAAACACATCATATGATAGCTCATTGTACCAAACGACCACTAAGAAAGTCAAATTGGATTTGAGTGATACCTATCTTTGGCATTGCTGTCTTGGTCATATAAACAAGAAGCGGATTCAAACACTTCAAAAGAACGGTCTTTTAAAGACAAATGAATATGATTCATTCGATGTATGTGAATCTTGTTTACAAGGTAAAATGACTAAGGCACCGTTTAATGGCAAGTCCGAACGGGCAAAAGATTTATTAGGCATCATACATTCGGATGTATGTGCTCCTTTTAAGCCAATGACTAGGTACCATGAAAGATACTTCATCACCTTTACCGATGACTATAGTCGATATGGTTATGTGTACTTGTTAAGACATAAAGATGAAGCTTTTGAAATGTTCAAAATCTTCCAAAATGAAGTTGAAAATCAACTCAACAAGAAAATAAAAACGCACCGATAGAGGAGGTGAATACCTGAGTGATCCCTTTAGAGACCATCTTAGAAGTTGTGGTATTGTCTCACAACTATCTCCACTTGGAACACCACAACATAATGGTGTGTCCGAGAGGAGAAATCAAACTCTATTAGATATGGTTCGATCTATGATGGCTAAAAGCTCACTGCCTCTATCATTTTGGGGTTCCGCTTTGCTCTCTGCGGCTCGTATTTTTAATATGGCCCCAACCAAGAAAGTGGAAACAACACCTTTTGAAATATGGCATGGAAGGGTTCCATCACTGTCATATTTAAAGGTATGGGGTTGTGAGGCTTATGTTAAGACTCCCACCTCAAACAAGCTAGAAAGTCGTTCCACTAAGTGTATCTTCATTGGATATACCAGGGATTCTATGGGATATTATTTCTATGATCCATTGGAACAAAAGGAGTTTGTTTCCAAGAAGGCTGAGTTCATAGAAGCTAAGTTCCTTACAGAAAGAACTAGCAGTAGAACTGTGGATCTTGAGGAGGATCAAGAACCACAAACCGATACACGTTTGGTTTATACTAGCACTCAACACGAGGATGTTGAGAATGATCAAGTGGTTGATCAAAGTACACAGAACGTTTGCAGATCTGGTAGAATTAGTAATCCACCTAAAAGATATGGATTTTTTGTAAATGGATGCTATGTGGTAGATTCTGATAAACCAACCACCTATCATGATGCAATGTCCAATTTGGAATGTGACAAATGGCTTGAAGCCATGAACGTTGAGATGTAATCCATGTATCACAACCAAGTGTGGGACTTGGTTGAACCACCTCTTAATCCCAAGATAGTTGGAAGTAAGTGGGTTTTCAAGAAGAAAACTGATATGCATGGAAACCTGGATACTTATAAAGCTAGACTTGTAGCAAAAGGTTTCACTCAAACTCAAGGGGTTGATTATGATGAGACCTTCTCCCCAGTTGCAATGCTAAAGTCTATTAGGATATTATTTGCCACAGTTGCTCATTACGATTATGAGATTTGGCAAACGGATGTCAAAACCGCTTTTCTAAATGGATATCTTGAGGAAGATGTCTATATGGTTTTGCCTGAAGGTTTTGTCAACTCAAAACATCCTAACAAAGTATGCAAGTTAAAGAAATCAATCTATGGATTGAAGCAAGCATCAAGGAGTTAGAATCACCATTTTGATGAAGAAATTATCAAATTTGGATTCATCAAAAATGCTAATGAAGCATGTGTATATAAGAAGGCTAGTGGGAGCAGCACCATTTTCTTAGTATTGTATCTCGATGACATCCTACTATTTGGAAATGACATTCCAACCATGGAAGGTGTAAAAGCCTGGCTTGGAAGTTTTTTCTCCATTAAGGATCTTGGTGAAGCCGCCTATATTTTAGGAATAAAGATCTATAGGGATAGATCAAGGTGGTTGATAGTTTGAATCAAAGTGCATACATTGATAAGATCTTGAAAAGGTTCAAGATGGAAAACTCTAAGAAAGGTACTGTACCTATTCAAAGAGGAACAATATTGAGTAAGACTCACTGTTCAAGCTCAAAGGATGAGCAACACAAAATGAAGGGTATCCCGTATGTGTTGCTATAGGATTCATCATGTATGCAATGATATGCACTAGACCGGACGTGTCACGCTCTTTGAGCATGACAAGTCGATACCAACAAAATCCTGGAAACAGTCACTGGATGGTTGTTAAGAACATACTCAAGTACCTAAGGAGGACCAAAGATATGTTCCTAATCTATGGATTTGGTGAGGAGGAACTCGTAGTAAAGGGTTACACGGATGCGAGTTTCCAAACTGGTCGGGATGATTCACGATCACAATCGGGATACATTTTCATCTTGAATGGAGGAGCAATCTCTTGGAAGAGCTCTAAGCAAGATGTGGTGGCATTATCAACTATAGATTCAGAATACATTGCCGCTTCATTAGCAGCTCAGGAAGCTGCATTGTTAAAGAAGTTCATTGCCGATCTAGGGGTGGTCCCTTCCATTCAGGACCCCCTAGAAATTCTTTGTGATAACGAGGGTGCGATTGCTCAAATCAAGGAACCCCGTGCACATCAGAAGACTAGGCACATTGAACGAAGATCAACTACATAAGAGATGAAATTGAAAAGGGGAAGATATGTATTCACAAAGTTCACATGGATCAAAATATTGCGGATCCACTCACGAAGCTTCTTGAAAAGGAGAAGCATGAAAGTCATGCTTGTGCCATGGGACTTGATATTCAAGTGACTGGATCTGATCTTTGATTTATGTAATGAGATATTGTAGCCCTTTATTAATTGAATGTATTATTCTGTCATAATGATTCAACTAATATTCCTATTTTGCATGTTTAAAATCCATGAGTAAATTGTTTACTCAGAATGTCCGTAGCTGTTCATGCTTGTGGGAACAAGTATGAAGGTAATGCTATTGTGAACTTGGATTGGTAGATATTCATATGGATGAATATAGAGCAAAAGGTTGCTTCCAAAGTGCATACGTATTTGTGGGATGCAAATATTGGACTGACCTACATCTCAAATATTACTACATAGAATCTTCCTGATTGATCATAAGTAATTTTGAGTAAAGGCGAACATCATTTGGTATCCTCTCACCTGAGATACATATTGGATCTTGATATTTACCGAATATTATATTTTGACTTAGCTCTTCGCTATTCTGAAACATGGCAGTACATAAGTCTCAGTTCAAGTATGATATAAGGTAATTGTGAGAGACGTATGTTGTCAAGATGGGATTTGTCCTCCTATTCATTGAGAGTAAGATGTCTAAGGCCTGATAAAGATAAATCAATAGAGAATGATCACTCTATGTCTCTAGGATTTAACATGATATCTATGACAAAAGGATAGATGATTGGTTCACCTAAAGCCTTTCAAGTATGGTACTTCAAGGGGATGATGTTATTGAATGGCACTTAGTCATACTTATTAAGGGTAGTAAACTGTTGTTAGGCGGTATTTACTGCTTGCATCAATCTTCTATGAATCTTGTGCAAGTGGGAGATTGTTGGACCTTATATGCCCAAGACACATACAAGATTGATGTGGTTAGTATGTTATGATCCAAGTCGGGTCATTCCCAATAACAAGCTATACAAACACCAATTAGTATTTATTTGTTGATAAGATCAAACAAAAATAAATATTGACACCAATTAGAAATTGCTTTTCTAAAACTATACTTTTGTAAAAGAAGAACATTGTATGTATGATTTGTTCATGAGAGATTATTTGTTTTATTATTTAAGTTGGTTAAATAATAAAAAATAAAAGTGTGTTATTGTTATAAAATTAAAAGAAGTTTTAATTTTATAAAAATCAAGGGGTAAGTGTGTAATTTTATAAAACTAAAATGGGGGGAAACCCATTTTGGAGTGTGGATTTGCCGCCCCTTTGTGGGTGTGTTCCTTTGTTTTGTCTTGTCTTGTGGAAGACTAGAAGAACCTTACACTTGAAATCTCCCTCATAACACACTTTCCTCTACATACACATAACACATTCTCTCTAAAACAAGCTGAAATTTCGGATTATAGAAGGCAAAAGGGAGCGAAAATTTCGATTTTGTTGGCTGCCCTTCAAGAACTTCTTGAAGATTTCGAATTGTACAAGAAGGTTAGTTCTTGGTGTCTTACTTCCTAACAAGTAAGGTGTTTGCTAAGCTTGTGGGTATACAAGCTTCAGGTCTTCTCCTTTGAAGGCTAGACATTCAAGGACATCACCATCTTCATTCTTTTTCATCTACAACATCTAGTGCAAGAAAGGTTGTTTCTTCTTCACCCTTTGGTTGATTGTTTTATTTGATAGCATAGTGTTTCACATATATTGTTGATCCTTGTTTTTGGGTTTTGTTTATGCTTCAAATGTTGAAAATTTTCAGAATGTAATAACATGTTTAAGTCATTCTTCCGCTGTGTTTTATAAGTTTAAAATGGTTAAACTAGCTTTGATTAACTTGTTACAAAACCCAACACATCAGACAGTTGTGGTGTTAGCGTATCCACATCCTTACATAGGACAAGTAGGCACTACATCCATGCCTCATAAACTTTCCCGCCACCGCCATTGAGATCACTTTCGGGATCGTCGTGACCCGATCCCCATAACCAGTTACCGAACTCCCGTCAGGCACTGTCAAGCGAATCATCTTCTTGCGACACACAATATTTGCCTCGGAGTCCGCCAACCAATCCATCCCAAGAACCAAATCAAAACCACCCAAGGTCATCACGAACTGTCTAATAGGAAACTTATGACCCTCAAGTTCCATATCACAGTTCTCTATCATCTCCGAATTCCTGGTAGACTTACCTATGGCAGTTTCTACATCAAAGGGCGCCTCAACACGTCTACTACTAACAGGCAGCTTAGCATAGAAAGCAGTAGAAATAAAACTTTTACTCGCACCCAAATCAAATAACACAGAAGCTAAAGTTTGGTTCAGAAGAAACGTACCGAACACGACATCAGGGTCCGTCCTAGCTTCCTCCTGTGTCATGGTGAATGCCCTGGCACTCGCCCTCGGCCCTTCACTCCCATTATCTTTGCCTCGGAACCCTCAGCCCTCGGCTTCTTACAATCCCTACTCATGTGAGCCTCTTCACCATAGTTATAGCAACGGACCATACGACATTCCTTTTCCATGTGCCCCGCCTTCCCACATTTGAAGCACAAGTTCGACCCAAACCTGCACTCCCCACTATGCTCCCATCCACACTTGCCACACCGCTTCGACCCCGCACTTGATGTGACCACACGGCAGTCATCCACTCGTGCCTTCTTATTACCCGTCGAGGCATCACCCCGACCAAACCTCTTCTCCTGCCAGTTTCAATCACCACGCTTTCTTGCCACCTTCAGTCGTCACCACCATTCTCTCATCATACAATCTCCCTGCCAAATCCACCATCGATCTAAACGTGCTCGGCCGGGCACGGATCATGTGCCTGCGAATATCCGTTGGCAAACCCTGAATATACCTCTTGATCTTTCGAGACATAGGTGTCACCTGATCCGGCACCAAACGTGCCATCTTGTTGAACTTTATGGTGTATTGTTGGTGTGTCATCGTTCCCGCCTCCGGCTGCAGGAACTCTCTTTCTACCTTATCCATCTCTCTATGAGGACAAAACTCGTCAATCACTAACTTCTTCAGTTTAGGCCATCTCATTCTCCCAATGGCCCTGCTACCCTCGGCTTGGACAATGTTGTCCCACCAGCACAAAGCCGTGTCCACAAAAGAGTAGGTAGCGAACTTCACCTTCTGGTCCTCCCGGCACTCGCTGATATCCAGAACAGCCTCCATTTCCCTCACCCACTGGTGAGCAGCAGCAACAGTGCCGTTTCCATCAAAAGTTGGGGGCTTGCATCTCATAAACGGCCTATACTTACAGCCTCGTGCCGTCTCCTGCACAGGCTCTTCTTCTTCCTCCTCTTCTTCATCATCCGAGAGAACCGTTTCAGGCTCTGGTTGCTCTCGTCCTCCCGAGGACCTGTTCCTCCCCTTTCTTTCCCCTTCCCGTACTGCCTTAATCACTTCAGTCACTACAGACGGTAAGATTGTCTGCATGACCTCATAAACTTCTTCCACAACATCCTCCTTTACTGAGGCTCTCAGATTGGTGCTCTCGTCACCACCCTCCGGATGAGGGGTCCCTGGTTCTTCATGAACCACCTTCTCAACTCTGGGTCTCCTCTCTTAGGTCACGGTTCAGCACCGTGACCTCCACCACGAGAGGCTTTCGAAGATCTACCGCCAGCCATACACACACACGGAAAGATTCAAACACCATCATTCAAGGGAATAGCTCAGATTATGTCAAGTATAGTAAGTTCCTAATTATAGTGGACAGTTGTGATTAGCCACTTACTTTACTCTTCACACCCCGAGCATTACCTATGCTGACTACATCAGTATTTAAATCTACATACAACACATAACACATCACATGCGCACATAATACCGGTTAACTTTACGAAAATACCTGATGGCACGCAGCTACTCTCATTGGCATCCCTTCCCTTTCAATCCCATTCTCAGTTTAAGTTAAGGTTTATTTTGAAAATTTACCTATTTCACTTAAACTTTGGCTCTGATACCAACTTGTAAGGCCCCGTTCCCGTGACGGTTAGAGTTGGTTCCTCATCGCACATAAAACATATAATTACATTTGCTTTATGAAAATATTGCAGTGGAAACATTCAAAAATGACATTTAATTTCATTATAAAAACTTTTGCCAAATAATACATCGTTAATCAGTTACAAAATACATTGTTGCATTACATCACAAAAGCATTATATAAATGGATGCCATCCCAAAGGAGCTAAGTAGCCACCTCGTGCCATCCTCAGCAATCATTACCTGCCAACTGGAAACACATCAAAGTCAACGTTGCTGAGTGAGTTCTAGTTTTATAAAAAACATACTTTTCTTTTGTTAAAACCGTTATTTTTCTTTCATGCGATCATACATCATACGTACACATAGATAGTATCTTCTTATCTTCATCGTTCATTAACTTCCGTTCCTTTATTCATCTTACTTTCATTCGTTCGTTCATCATTACATCTTTTCCTTTCGTCATCACCATGAACTTTACCCTTCATTCTCATGGTACTGGACATAAGCCTATAATAGAACTTCATCGGTGGTGCTCGGCACCAAATGGTAACAGCATCTAAGGTAAAGTTTAGGTATACCATTGTCATATGCTATGCCCTCATTCTTGTGGTACTGGACCTAAGCCTATAGAAGACATTCATTGGTAGTGCTCGGCACCAAATGGTCACAACACCTAAGGCACACAACACTAGTTTATCCATATGGTCAATCACAAAGAAAGACCCCGATGTGCATCCTCCTGGGGTAGCGAACCCGCACACCGTTGGGCTAACACCTTAATGGCGTGTCCCGACATCCAGTGCTTGCAAGACTTTCATTACTTCATCGTTCATTGATGCATGCATTCTTAATACTTCATTTCATTCATTAACATTCAATGTAAAGCCATAGGAATGATAAACATACATCATAATAAGGAACATAACATACACAGACATCAATATCATACAGGGCAACATCATACATACATAACATGCATAATCATGCAACATAATCATCATCATGCCCATCATGCCCTCTAAGGCCTCAACAGTCATCTTACATGAACTTACAGGAACCTTACGTCAAAACTTACGTCTGCACTTTCCCCGAAAGTCAGAAGTTGTTAGGATCAGTGATCTATGTTTGATTGATTAGAGAGTATAGCAGCGGAAATCAAACATTGAATTAGCCAATTCACAAGAACACAAAAGGTATTCAAGGTAAGAACAAACGGTTATAGACAGAGAACTCTGCAAAATATATTTCATTCAATATTTTCTTTCGTGGTAACAGAATGTCACACATACAATTAGGTCAACATCTCTTATATAGGAGATGTGACGTCTGCTGATGTCACTTGATAGTGACATCTAACAGAATTTATTCAAACTACTGATAGTTAACAAACTACTAAAGATGTCAAACAGCTGACATCTTCTTACAAAAATGCTGTGTTAACTATTACTACAACTACTGAAAAGAAACTACTGAAACTACAACGACTGAAGAACATGCTCTTCAGTCGTTTTACAAATACTGAAACAAAAAGAAAACTATTGAAAGGAAACCATCACAACAACTAAAGAGTGCTTCTTCAGCTGTTGTAACAAACTCTGATGGCTTCAGTACTTGTACTTGAACATCAGCTGTTGTCATCAGCTGATCTCTTCAGTCTTTGTACTTCAGTTGTTGATCTTCAGTACTTTGTTCTTCAGCTGTTGATCTTCAGACTTTGGTCTTCAGCTGTGATCTTCAGTACTTTGTTCTTCAGCTGTTGAAGTCTTCAGTACTTTAGTCTTCAGCTGTTGAAGTCTTCAGACTTTGTTACAACAGCTGATCAAGTCTTCAGCAGTTGTTGTGATGTCAGTAGGACTTAGAGGTTTTTCTGATCAGGCTCATTGGTTCTTTTGGTCCAACAAACTCCCCCTGAACCAATGCAGCCAAAACTTCTAAACTTATTGAAGATGTCCCACTTATTATGGCAGAAGAATTGGTCTTTTTGTCTTCTAGATCAGCTCAGAAGTGACCCTTTTAAGCACAGGCCTGGGAAGAAATCTCAATTATCTGTTTGGCAAAGTATGAATGGAACTTTGTCTTGGGGAACTGGACACAGAGTTATTACCCCATCCATGAGATCTACTTCCCCACTATAAGTCTGTATGACTCTCTTGTGTAGGTCAGCTCTTCAGCACCTCCTTCAAATAATGATTCAGGCCCATAGTACTCAGATAGGTATTTGACCGGTTTCCCATGGTCAGCTCTTCAGCACCTCCTTCAAATAATGATTCAGGCCATAGTACTCAGATAGGTATTTGACCGGTTTCCCATTCTTTAGCTCCACAGTTGTTATTATTCTATAAGCAAATTCATCAGGGTGATTACCCTCTAGGAACAACTGGAGCTCATTCTTTCTGACTTCTTCAAGCCTCTTATATACTAACCCCTTTTTCACCATTTTATTTTCCAGCATCTTCTGTGGGGTTTGGTTAGCTTTATAAGCTTTCTGAAGTCTTCTAGGATTTCCCAGGGTGATACTACAAAGACCAGTGAGATCACTTCATCTACAATCTTTTTTACCTGGCCAATGTATCTCTGTGGAATGTTTTTCTTATGAATCCTATTAGACACCCTGGGATCAGGCCAAATCCTCAGTCTCTCCTTTTGATATTGAAATGTATGCTTAAGAGTGCATAATCTAAGTGCATGCTTCTTCATGTTGATGATAGAAGATGTGGCTGCATATGCTTTGTCAACCCTCCTCAACAATTCCTCATCGTGTGTTTGTGAAGTTCTTCTTCTTCTAGCTTCACTTTCATAATTGTCTTTGAGTTTCAGGAGTAATTGTTGGGGAGTGACTTGTGGCCTTCGGCAACTGTATAACAGCTGAGAGTGGCAGCCTATCTTCATCTTCATCATCATCTTCTTCATCATCTTCTAGCCTCAATACCCTTCTCTTCTACTTCTGGGGTACATCATTGGCTATTGGTTTTGAGGGTAAGGGAGTTGCTTTGGTGGGTTGTTGTTTTGGTGGTTTAGGTGTGGGAATGTTGACAGGCTGTTCTAGCATTTTGGAAGTGAGTGTGGCTTTAGATTGCTTGGCTAGTTCAGTCCTGCTCCCAGCACCAGCTTCATTCAAAGCTTCAATAACTAATCCTTTAGTGTATACTTCAGACGAACAGATCTTGGTGGTTATTGCCAAGATGTTGTCCCTGGACCAAGCCTTGATTTCGATCATTGATCTTCCAATATATTTTGCTATAAATCTGATCATGATCTCCAGCCTTTCTCTTTCTAACACATCATAACTTGCCCATCTATTTTGGATTTCTTCAATCTCTAATCTTCTAATCTCAGAGTCAAGTTTGTCAGTGTCATGGCCTTGCCTAAACAACTGATTAATGATGTTATCCATTGATCTGTTGTGTTCAGCATCAGCCTCTTTTACCATCAGCTCCAAGGCGACTATCCTTCTCATTCTTTCTTTTTTTTTTATTTCTCCATGTCAGCTTCCTTATCCTTTTCTTTTTCAGTCTCCACAGCCAACTCCTTCTCTTTTTCCACTTCTATCACTTCTGTTTCTTTCTCTTTCTCTTTCCTCTTTGCACTCCTATTTCTTTTTGCTTTCACTGACTGAATGTCCCCCTTTTTGGGTGCATTGGTTGCAAGGGTTTGATTGTCAGAAAGTTGTTTGCCCACAATGTCCTCTATCAAGGGTTGTATTACTAAGAAAGCCTCTCATCAATGGTTTTGATCACTATATCAGTGATTATAGGTGTGATGAGAGGTATGGAATTTTGAAAGATAGCAGCTATTTGCTTAGGGGGGTTCTGTTCTTGAGAAATAGTGCCAGAAGCAGAGGCAGGTGGCTGAGTATTTGGGAGTGGCTCTGTGTTTGGGAGACCTTCAGATGAAGGTGCCATCTGTGGGGTTTGAGAGATAGATGGTCTTTGATCCGCAGAAGTTTTGGCAAGCAGCTCTTTGAGTCTGCTCACCTCCTCTTCCAAGATGGTGTTTTAGGCTAATACATCGTAAAAGAAGCCCAGGTCATCATCAGTGGTTGCTGAATCACCTGACCTCCTGATAGAATCAGGATGAACATGCACTGAGTGTAGATCAGTTGTAGCATGTGCCCCTTTGTCTTGGAACTGGGGACTTCCTGCCTCAGGACTATTTCATCAGTAGTTGCCTCTGGTAAGGTCTTAGTAATGGTACCAACTACATCCTGATCATATGCTGAAGTAGGATAAGTGGCAGCCTCACCAGAAGTTCCAATCTCCTTTTCTACACTAGGAAATGGAACATTGTAACCCTTATGCTGTGGGTTATCAGATGCACTTTGATCCTCCCCCTCAATCGTAGAGGTATGCCCAGTTGTAATTGGTATCTGGGGAGGGGGTGAGGAGTGCAACTGACTCAGCACTTGTGCAACAATTAATGGAGGACTTTGGGGGGCGGTTGCATAGAGTGATTAGGTAGAAGCAGATTGCACCGGGGTGAATGGTGCGCTTCAATGGTAACCCTCTCAAGTGAGATAGGTTCCAGCAGTGTGGGTTCCCTAATATTGGTTGCAACAGGATCTTGTCGAGAGGATACCTGTACGGCTTTGGCAGGTTGAGTCTTTGACACAACTGGGGGGTTAATACCAGTACGGCTTTGGCAGGTTGAGTCTTTGACACAACTGAAAACCTTGATTTTGTCTTCAGGTGTTGTAAACAACTGATGACTTGGTGTTAGTCATCAGTAGTTGTGAAACTACTGAAGACATGGTTTTGTCATCAGTTGTTTAGGATGAAACAACAGTTGTAGAAACAACTGAAGAGAAAGTTCTAATCAATAGTTTTCATGAATTCATAACCTTTCAACTATTTCATACTTTCCTCAACACTTACTCATCAGCCTTTTAGCTGTTTTCAGTACTTTCATAGGACATTAGTACTTATCTGTTTTTACTGACATCAGTAGTTGTAACTTTATCAGTTGTTTTAACAGAATCAGTACGATATGTGATATGGCACTAATGATCATCAGTACTTTTATACTGAGATCAGCAGTAGTTATCACTTATTCTAGCTGCAGCATACCAAGCCGTAACACTAGGTTTTGGAAAGTTGAACTATCCAAAGGCTTAGTAAAAATGTCTGCAAGCTCATCAGCACTAAGGACAAACTTAGGATCAATCAGACCTTTTTCAAAACAATCCCTAATAAAATGATGTCTGATCTCTATATGTTTGGTCCTAGAGTGCTGGACTGGATTTTTGACAATGCACAGAGCTGAAGCACTATCCATTAATAATGGAGTATTAGTCTCTGTAATGCCATAATCCAAAAGTTGGTTTTGAAGCTAGAGTACCTGAGAAGTACAACTTGCAGCTGCAATGTACTCTGCTTCAGCAGTGGATGTAGCAACAGATGTTTCTTTCTTACTCTGCCAAGAAATCAAACAGTTGCCTAGGAATTGACAACCACCAGAAGTTGACTTTAGAGTTAACTTGCACCCTGCATAGTCACTATCTGAAAAAGCAACTAATTTGCAAGAGTGTCCAGTGGAATATCATAAACCTAGAGATTGTGTACCTTGCAAATATCTAAAGATCCTCTTGACTGCAATCAAATGAGATTCTTTAGGAGCAGCCTGAAATCTGGCACAGACACAAGTAGCAAACATGATATCTGGTCCAGAAGCTGTTAAGTACATCAAGGACCCAATCATACATCTGTAAAGTGTTTCATCAACAGCTTTACATGGGAGTAGAACAGGGTTTACAATTTTGTAAATCAAACTTATTCAAAATATCTTTTGTATATTTTGACTAATGAATAAAGGTTCCATCAGGCTTTTGTTCGATTTGCAAGCCTAGAAAGAACTGTAATTCTCCCATTGCACTCATTTCAAACCTCTTTTTCATTAAGTTGGTAAAATCATCACACAGCTGGGGATCAGAAGATGCAAAAATAATATCATCAACGTAAATTTGAACAAGTAGCTTATGCTGATCCACCTTCTTAATAAACAAAGTTTTATCTATGGAGCCTCTAGTGAAATTATTCTTGAGAAGAAAAGTGGAAAGTGTCTCATACCAGGCTCTAGGAGCTTGTTTCAACCCATAAAGAGCCTTATCAAGTTTATACACCCATTCAGGATGTTTATTGTCCTCAAAACCTGGTGGTTGACACACATAAACTTCTTCTTTTATTTTACCATATAAAAATGCACTTATGACATCCATTTGAAAAACCTTAAGATGGTGGAATGCAGCATAGGCTAAGAACAATCTAATTGCCTCTAGTCTGGCTACAGGGGCAAAGGTTTCATCATAATCAATACATTCTTCTTGTGAAAACCCATGTACAACCAGTCTAGCCTTGTTCTTAACAATAAGCCCATTTCATCAGTTTTATTCCTAAACACCCATTTAGTGCCTATTGCACACTTATCTGGGGGTAGAGGAACCAGTTCCCACACTTGCTGTTTCTTAAACTGAAGTAGCTCAAGCTACATGGCTTCAACCCAGCCATTGTCTCTTAAAGCAACATGATAGTTCTTTGGCTCTAGCTGACTGATGAAGAGAGCATAGAAGCAGAAGTTAGACAATTGACTTCTTGTTGAAACACCAGCATTGATATCACCAATGATTTGAGACATTGGGTGATTCTTCAGCACTTGATAAACAACGATATCTGTGCAAGTGTTTGTAGAACCTTCAGCAGCAGCAGATGTTGATGCAGACTCTTGAAACCAAGAATTTGATGGTAACTCAAAAGATGTAGAGGAATCAGAGATCTCATCAGCATTTGTTGTGGATGGAACAGCTGAAGCTACAGGAACATCAAGTTTAGCAGACTCAGGCAGTTGGTCACTAAACTTGAATAGGTGAGTATTGATATTATTATCATCATCATCAATACCACCAGGTAGAAGACATGCTGCAGAAGATGATTTATCCACATGATCTGCAACAGCTGGAGGTTGATAAGGAACATATTGCAGTATGTCCAAATCAAACAACTCCACAGGGTTTTGGGGAATCTTGTCCATTGGAGATTCATTAAACTTTACATGCAGAGTCTCTTCAACTATCTTGTTCTGCAGTTGAAGACTTTGTATGCTTGAAAGTAGATGAATAACCATAAAATACCCTGCATCCACCTTAGGATCAAACTTTTGGAGTTGATCCTTTGTGTTGAGAATAAAACAGGGACACCCAAATGCTTTGAAAAATGAAATTAGAGGAGCCAAGTGATGTAGAACTTCATATGGAGTCTTCATCAACCCCTGATTTACTAAGGCTCTATTCTGCACATAGCAAGCTGTGTTAACAGCTTCAGCCCAAAAGGTCAATGGCAAACCAGAGTCGGCCAACATAGACCTTGCAGCTTCATTTAGGGTCCTGTTCTTTCTCTCCACTACTCCTTTTTGTTCTGGAGTCCTTGGGATGCTAAACTGCCTTTTGATTCCCTTTGAAAGATACAATTCATCAAGTGTATGGTTTCTGAATTCAGTTCCATTGTCACTCCTTATACACTTGACTGAAAGGGAATACTGCTTCTCAACATACAACACAAAGTTGATAATCTTCTGAGCAACCTCATCCTTTGAATGTAGAAAGAAAGTCCATACAAATCTGGAGTAATCATCCACAATTACTAGACAGTATTTCTTCTTTGCCATGCTCATCACTCTCACAGGACCAAATAGATCCATATGCA
This sequence comes from Flaveria trinervia, assembly GCA_025506515.1. Classification (NCBI taxonomy): domain Eukaryota; kingdom Viridiplantae; phylum Streptophyta; class Magnoliopsida; order Asterales; family Asteraceae; genus Flaveria; species Flaveria trinervia. Next base: position 40,402,154 of record CM046446.1, read on the forward strand.
GTAATTGTAAGCAGGCAGTGGACTTAGGCTCTTCAATAGGAGGGAATGAGACTTTGTGTTGTTTTCCTTTTAAAGAAGCAGTGCAGGTTTCATCACAGTAGAACTCCTTTATTGGTAACCTGTCACTAAACTATTATGGATCAGCTGATTCATGTTTTTGAAATTAACATGACCCAGCCTTCTGTGCCACAGTTTAGATTCCTGAGGAGAGGCTTTGGAAAATAGGCAAGGATGGCCTCTGATATTTATTTTCTTGGAAAGATCTAAGGTATACACTCTTCCTGTCCAGTTGGCCCTTAGGAGAGTATGATCATCCAACACCTTATCAATCAAATTCAGAACTTTGGATGATAGAATCTTGTAGTTCTGACTAGTGAAAAGAGCAACATGGCCTTTATCACACATTTGACTGACACTCAAGAAATTGTACTTGAGATTTTCCACATGATTAAATCATCAAACTTATTTCTCCATTAGAGACAAAGCCTTTTCCAATGATGTAACCCTTAGCATCATTGCCAAAAGAAACAAACCCCTTCTTCCTTGAGAGTAGTCATGAAGAAGAGAGTTGTTCCCTGTCATATGCATAGATCCCCCACTGTCTACATACTAGATGCTACTTTGGCATGTTGAAGAACCCTGCAATCATAAACAATTAGTTAGTTTTTGAGACCCAAACCTTTTTGGTTTTGGGTCTATTCACATCAACAAATGGTAAACTAACAGACTTGCTATGAATAACAGCCTGAGGGGATGGAGATGGTGAAGAAGAAGAATCCTTTGGCATGGATTTTCTTCTCTGTGGTTTCAACACAGGAGAATCAATTGGTTGACTCTCCCAATAGATGTTGAACCATCATAACAAGTTGTGTCTGATTTTGTGATAAAGCCTTCAGCTCATCAGACACATTAGTGTGTGAGTTTGATGGGTTCCTGTGTTGTACCATCTCTCTTTGAGCAACCTCAACTGTTACCTGTTTAACCCCTTTCTTTTTGGATTTCTTTTTGAATTTTGGGGTCATAGGTTTTGATGTTGCTAGTACAAATTTGATTTCAAACTCAGTTTTCATTTTATCCATTTGCTTTTTAATGTTTTCATTATGTTTGAGTTTGGAGCCCTTTTTATACCAGCAATCATCAGTAAGATGATTGAATAAGCCACATATTTCACATGTCTTTTTCTTCATCTTAAGTTGATCATCTGCTAAAGAAGATGAAACTACTGAAGACTTTTTCTTCAGCAATTTTCTATCAGTACTAGCAGTTTTCTTCCCTTTAGTACCTTCTTTCTTGATATCTTCATCAGTAGTTCTCCCACCCTTTCTACTTGCAGTTTTCTTTCCTTTAGTACATGTAGTAGTTTGGGCTTGTTCTCCAGGTGTTATAACATTCTTTTTAGTACTTTCAGTACTTTGTGAAATATCACCTAGAGTGATCAACTTTGTGATCATGTGAGTGTCAGCATTTGAACCATTAACATCAGCTGATAGGTTCTGAGAGGAATTAATGCTGGCTTCTACTTCTGATGGTGTTGTATCAGATAGTAGATCACATGATGAAAAGGATTGGTTATTGCTTTCACCATCAGATTCTACCTCTGTTCTGGGAGTAAAATCTGTAGGAGGAGCAGTGTGATTATAGCCAATGCCAAACTTCACATTGGAAGCAGATTGCTTACTAAGAAGCATTTCAAAACCCTTGCAAGAATTTACCCATCGATCACACTCTACCTGGGTAGTTGCAAGTGTTTCTTTGAGGTCTCTATACTTGGCATTTAAGTTTGTAAATCTCATCATTCTTATCATTAATCACAGACTCAAATTCAGCTTTGCTTTTGGATATTGTTTGTTCTAGCTCAATGTTCTTGTTAATTAAAACTACATTTGCTTCTCTAATAGATGCAAATGCGGCTATGCATGTTTCAGAACATAGTTTGGCTTTTGCCTCAGAGGATACCTGTGATACCTGTGGTGTAGAGGCATTAGAGGTTTTGGCTGCATTGGTTCAGGGGGAGTTTGTTGGACCAAAAGAACCAATGAGCCTAATCAGAAAAACCTCTAAGTCCTACTGACATCACAACAACTGCTGAAGACTTGATCAGCTGTTGTAACAAAGTCTGAAGACTTCAACAGCTGAAGACTAAAGTACTGAAGACTTCAACAGCTGAAGAAAAAAGTACTGAAGATCAACAACTGAAGACCAAAGTCTGAAGATCAACAGCTGAAGAACAAAGTACTGAAGATCAACAGCTGAAGAACAAAGTATTGAAGATCAACAGCTGAAGTACAAAGACTGAAGACATCAGCTGATGACAACAGCTGAAGTTCAAGTACAAGTACTGAAGCCTTCAGAGTTTGTTACAACAGCTGAAGAAGCACTCTTCAGTTGTGTGATGGTTCCTTTCAGTAGTTTTCTTTTTGTTTCAGTATTTGTAAAACGACTGAAGAGCTGTTCTTCAGTTGTTGTAGTTCAGTAGTTTCTTTTCAGTAGTTGTAGTAATAGTTAACACAACATTTTTGTAAGAAGATGTTAGCTGATTGACATCTTCAGTAGTGTGTTAACTATCAGTAGTTTGAATAAATTCTGTTAGATGTCACTATCAAGTGACATCAGCAGACGTCACATCTCCTATATAAGAGGTGTTGACCTGATTGTATGTGTGACATTCTGGTTACCACGAAAGCGAATATTGAATGAAATATATTTTGCAGATGTCTCTGTCTATAACCGTTTGTTCTTACCTTGAATATCTTTTGTGTTCTTGTGAATTGGGTAATTCAATGTTTGATTTCCGCTGCTATACTCTCTAATCAATCAAACATAGATCACTGATCCTAACAGAAGTTAAACTACACTTTTCCTTGGGTGCAACAGCCCTATTAGAGGGTATGGACACCCTTCACTCGCATGGCCTCCATGCGACTGAACATCATGCATATGAACCAATATGGAAGAACACTCATGCGAATGAACACCCAATCGTGCTAATGAACTAATGCGGATGGACCTCATGTGAATGGAACTAATGCGGATGAGCACTTATGCGGCTCGCGCCTCAGTCGCATGGCCTCCATGCGATTGGCCCCAATCGCACGAATGGACCCTCAATCATGCGAATAAACCTCAATCACACCTCATTGGCCGTACGGCCTCCATTCGGTCGCTTAGCCCTAGCTGATGCAGAATGCAGTTCATCCCGAACCCAATCTGCCATTTGACTCGCTACACGATGATTTTCGAGCTTGAATCTCCTGAACCAACCTTTTTCTCTCATTTTCTCTTCTTTCTCCCTTCTCCTCTTTTGTTTGCTAAAAATGTGAGTGTGGGGAGAGGGTAATGGCTGCCCTCTCCCTTCAAATATCACCACACACCCAACTATCTCTCGTTGGGAAGTTTGGTCCCTCAACTTTCGACTTTATTTCTTTTTCTTCATTCGTCGGCTTCAAAATAAATAAATAACCGGGTGTTACAAGTTTCTAGGATTTGTACACCAAAACGGACCAAGAAGGGCTAATGGAACCTATTCTAGCCGTGAACTTCTTCAAAATGGGGAGAGTTTTGCCTTTCTTTTGGTCTTTTGCATGTAAGAGAGAGAGAGGGTTAGCTAGTAAAGGAAATCTTGTTCCAAGACAAAAATGAACCAACCCCTCTAAAGGGGTGGCCAAAAATGGGTATTCAAATTAGCCCCCCCCCCCCAATTTTATTTTCCATTTTATGTAATTAACTTTTTAATTTTATAACTCATACATACTTTTATTACTTTATGTTATTAACCAATTTAAATAACATCACAAATAATACCCATGAAAAAAAATATCTTATAATTGTTCACCTCATATACAATTATTTAGAAAACCCACTTTTCTAAATTGGTGTAATTATTTAATGCATGATCATATCATCAATTAAGTGTGTATATATATAGATATATATATATATATATATATATTATATATATATATATATATATATATATATATTGGTGTTTGCTAAACTTGTTATTGGGTATGACCCATCTTGGATCATAACGTATAACCACATCAATGTTCTTTGTGTCTTGGCAATAAAGAGTCCAACAATCTCCCACTTGCACAAGATTCATAGAAGATTGATACAAGCAGTAAATACCTCCTATCAATGGGTTACTACCCTTAATATGCAAGACTAAAAGCCATTCAATAGCATCATCCCCTTCAATTATCCAACATGAAATGATTTAGGTGAATCAATCTTTATCCTTTGTACATATGTCATGTTAAATTCAGGACACAGAATGATCATTCCTTGTTGATTTAACTTACCAGGCCTTAGACATGTTGCTCTCAACGAATAAGAGAAACAGATTCCATCATGACTACATATGTTTCTCACAATCACCTCATGTCACACCTGAACATAGCCTTATGTATTGTCCATTATTTCATAGCAGTGAAGAACTAGCTCAAGGTATAACACTTTGGTGAATATCACAACCCAATATGTATCTCAGGTCAGAGGATACCAAAAGATATTAGCCTCTACTCAATTTTACTTATGATCAATCAAGAAGATTCCATATAGTAAAATTTGAGACGGGGGTGGTCCAATATCGTATCCCACAAATATCTATGAACTTTGGCAACAACCAATTGTTCTATATATATACCTTATGAATATCCACCAATCCATGTTTATAATAGTCTTACGTTCATATTTGTTCCCACAAACATGACCGACTATGGACATTTAAAATGATCAACAATTTATGGATTTATACATGTTAAAAGGAACATAACTTAGAATATCACAAATATATGAAAGAGTTAAATATTACATTGTTCCAAACTTTTAAATACTAAACAGATCAATTCCAATCACTAGAATATCGAAGTCCTACGGCACAAGTATTACTTTCATGCTTTGCCCTTCAAGAGCTTGGAGAGTGGATCCGCAATGTTTTGATCGGTGTGAACTTTACGAATACATATCTTTCCCTTTTCAACTTCATCCTTTATGTAGTTGAATCTCCGCTCAATGTGTCTAATCTTTTGATGTGCACGGGGTTCCTAGATTTGTGCAATTGCACCCTTGTTTTCACAAAAGATTTCTAGGGGGTCTTGAATGGTAGAGACCACCCCTAGATCGGTGATAAACTTCTATATCCATGTAGCTTCCTGATCCGCTAATGAGGCGGCTATGTATTCGGTTTTTGTAGTGGACAATGCTACCACGTCTTTTTTTGAACTCTTCTAGGTGTAAGGCCCCATTCCCCGATGCTCACAGCTGGTCAATCATTGAACATAAGACATAATTACATTTAACTTTTATGAAACATCATAGCGGAACATTAAAATAACTTTTCATTTCATTATAAATGATTTTGCAAGTTAATACGATCATTCATTACACATTTTCATTTGTTCGCATTACAATGCAAAAACATTAACAAAAGAATGCCATCCAAAATGCCAAGTAGCCGCCCCGCGCCATCCTCAGGAATGCTCACCCTCCAACTGGAAAAATGCATAAAAAGTCAACGTTGCTGAGTGAGTTCTAGTTTTAATATAAAACATACTTTACTTTCTTTTAAATCATACTATACCGTCATACGTGATCACACATCGTATGTACACATAGATAATATCATTATTATCCTCTTTAGTATTCATCACTTTCTTTCATTATCTCTTTATCTCTTTCCGGATCAGTGTCATCAGCTATACCCCAAACGTATGCACAAAGCGGTATTGGGCTGAAGATCCTAAATGACTTCCATAATGCACATAGCCTGGCTCCAGCACCGGGGCAAGCGACAAAGATCCCAACTGTTTTACTACACCCAATTGTATGCACAATGCAGGTACTGGGCCGAAGATCATATATGACTTCCTTAACGCACATAGCCAGGCATCAATACTGTGGTGAGTAATCACTATAAACCATGTACTATATCACTAGTCAGTCACAAAGACTGGACCCGTGCGTGTATCCTTAGGGTTAGCTAAACCACACACAGTTGAGCTTACGACATTTTAGAGTCGTCCACCTCCGTACATTTGCTTGGAAGCCTTTCTTACTTTCATTCACGTCGTGAATGCATGCATTCTTTCATTACATACCTCTTTCATTATTTTCCACTTTACGTTAGATAATACTTTCATTTCGTTCATTAACATTCAACATAAAGCCATGGGAAAATCATCAACACAAGGAACATAGACATAAGCGGTCAACATCATCATACGAGGCATCACACATACATAACATACATCATACGTACCATCATGCATATGCATCAATCACACATCATAACATGCCCATCATAACATCTATGACCTCAAAGTCAGCTTACATGTAACCCCGGGACCTCACAAGTCAAAGCCTAAATTTCACTTTTCTCCAGAAAGTCAAAAACTATTCTAAGTGTTCATCCGCATTTGCCTTTTTCTTCATCCGCATTTGTTTTTTAGTTCATCCGCATTTCCTCAGTACTAATCTGCATTTCCTCAGTACTAATCTGCATTTCCTTAGTACTCATCCACATTTCCTCAATACTCATTCGTATTAACTTAGTGATCAATGCTCATCCACATTAACTATTCAACCGCATTTCTCTAGTACTCATCCACATTTACTTACTTAGTGATCAATGCTCATCCGCATTGACTTACATAGGGATCAATGCTCATCCACATTAACTGTTCATCCACATTTCTTCAATACTTATCCACATTGACTTACTTAGTGATCAATGCGATCCCGCATTAACTGTTCATTCGCATTTCTTCAGTACTCATCCGCATTGACTTACTAGTGATCAATGCTCATCCGCATTAACTGTTCATCCGCCTTTCTTCAGTACTCAGCCGCGTTGACTTACTTAGTGATCAATGCTCATCCGCATTAACTGTTCATCGGCATTTCATTTGAACACTTGGGCAGATTCTAATACTTATACATATGAGCCCAAAACATTAGATTTTAGTTTCAAACCCATCTAGTACATTCTAAGCTTAAATCTTACCTTCTTAGCCTTAGAAACACAACCATAACATCATCAAGCATGAACATAGCCCAACATCACATCATAACAGCAACATACACTTAGCAAATCATTAGGGTATAAACCTAGTTTTATAAAAACATACATTCCTGAATTTCCATCCCCAAAATCATTTAAAAACTAGTAAAGGGGGTCCTAGAACTCACCTTTGCAGCTCTTGAGTATGGCTTCTCTTCGAACTTGTCTGTAATTGAGTTAGTTCACCCGCCTAGGAACCCACTAAAAAATACAACCGAACACACACAACAAACACATAAGCATACAACCGAGGCAAGGCTAGTTAAGAACACTTTAAACCATCAATTCATACCTTGAATTTAAATTTTCAGCTTGTTCTACTTCAAAAATCCGAAACTTCTACTTGCTACTCTCTCTCTCTCTAACATCCGAGAATTATGGGGGTAGAAGAGTAATGGGCAGCCATCACCTTTTACACCCACCTTTTTTTCAAACCTTTTGTCCTTTTGACACTTTTTACCCCTCAACTTCAGTAAAATATCTGTTCTTTCTTTTTCTTCACTTTACTCTTTCTTTCTTTGTCTTTAAAAATAACCAGGCGTTATAAGTCCACCCCCTTATATAGGTTTCATCCCCGAAACCTGTTATTCCTCAAGCAATCGTGGCTAATGCTCTCTCATCTCTTCTTTAGTCTCCCATGTAGACTCAGATCCCTTCCTGTGCTTCCACTGTACACGCACAAGAGGAACCACTTTATTCCTCAGCCTCTTCTCTTTTCGATCAATGATCGCCACTGGTTGCTCCACATAATTGAGCCGTTCATCTACCTTGATATCATTTTGTGGTACAACCATATCCTCGTCTTCTAGACACTTTCTCAGATGAGATATATGGAATGTCAGGTGAATTCCACTTAACTCATCTGGTAACTCCAATCTATAGGCCACCTCTCCTACTCTAGCAATGATTCGGAGGGCCCTATGTATCTTGGGTCAACTTGCCCCGCTTTCTTAACTCAATGATACCCTTCCAAGGTGAGACTTTCAACATAACCTGTCACCCACCTGGAACTCAATCGGTCTACGCCGTTTATCAGCATACGACTTTTGTCTATCTTTGGCTACCTTCATAAAGGCCTTGATCTTTTCAAGCTTCTCAGTCGTATCCTCGATCACCCTTAATGCTTCCTAACTCTTTCTGATCAATATCACCCCAACATAGGTGTGTCTGCATCTCCTACTGTATAGCATCTCATAAGGGGCATGCCAATGCTGGCATGATAACTGTTGTTATGACAACTCAGCTAACGGTAAGTGGTCATCCCAACTTCCTCAAAATCGATGACACAGGCATGAAGCATATCCTCCAATGTCTGAATGGTCCTTCTGACTGACCATCCGTTGGGGATGATAAGAGTGCTAATGTTTAACCTCGTCCGCATCGCGTTATGGAATTTCTTCCAATATTTAGATGTAAAACGGGTGTCCCGATCAGACACAATAGACACCGGCACACCATGACAAGTTAAAATTTCCTTGATGAATAGATCAGCCAACCTCTCAGATGAATACATCTCGCGAATCGGTAGGAAGTGAGCACTCTTCCCGAACGGTCAACTATCACCCATATGGATCATATCCTCGTGTGGTACGCAGTTGTTTCATAATAAAATCCATTTTGATGTGCTCCCACTTCCACTCCGGTATATCCAAAGGTTGGATCTTCCCATACGGCTTTTGATGCTATGTCTTCACTTGTAAAAAAGTAAGGCATTCGCTCACATACTCCACCACATCATGCTTCATACCCGGCCACCATTAATATTTCTTCATGTCTTGTACATCTTTGTAGCACCGAGATGAGTAGAGTATCGCGTCTGTGAGCTTCATCCATAATCTTCCACGTAGATCCGTAAAATAAGGAATACCCATCCGTCCAAATCGGGTTCTAACACCCAGTGGTTTGCACCGAATTTCGTAATCAAACCTCTCATTCTTTCGAAGTTAAGATAATCTTCTTTCAATGCCTCATCTTGAAACTCTTTGACTTGCTTCATCACATCCGAGGTCATGATTAACTGATAAGCTTTCACCCAATCGATTCAGTCATCTCTCTTCTTTCTGGCTAAGGGCATCCGCCACCATTGGCTTTGCCCGGATGGTAATGGATCTTGCAATCGTATTATTATATGAGCTCCAACCATCTCCTTTGCCTCATGTTTAGGTCCTTCTACTCGAAGAATTATTCAAGCTCTTGTGGTCGGTAAATATGTTGCACTTTGTACCGTATAGGTAGTGCCTTCAAATCTTTAACGCGAAGACCATAGTTGCTAGCTCCAAATCATGAGTAGGGTAATTAACCTCATGAACCTTTATCTGTCGGGATGCATAGGCTATAACTTTTCCCCTCTGCACTAACACACACCCCAACCCCGAGTGGGAAGCATCAGAATAAACCACCAGATCTTCACTTCCATCAAGTAATGATAGAACATGAGCTTGAGTCAACCTCGCCTTTAACTCCTCAAATGACTTCTCTTAAGCTTCACCATATACGAACTTTACATATTTCCAGGTAAACTTGGTCAGTGGAGAAGCGATCTAGAGAAGTCTTGAATGAATCTTCTATAATAGCCCGCCAAACCCAAGAAAGTACGAATCTCGGATGGCGTCTTTGGAGACTTCCATTGAATCACCTCCTCCACCTTTGCTGGATCCACCATAATCCCTTAAAGATTCACTACATGTCCCAAGAACTGAACCTCGCACAACCAGAATGCACACTTGGAGAATTTAGCATACAATTTCTCCCTTCTCACATTTCCAACACCTCTCATATGTGACCAGCATGCTCCTCCTCATTCTTTGAATAAATCAGGATATCATCAATAAACACAATCATTGATTTCTTTAACATCGGCCAACACACTCGATTCATTAGATCCATAAAAGCAGCCGGTGCATTGGTTAAACCAAATAACATAACGAGAAACTCGTAGTGACCATAACGCGTGTGAAAAGCTGTTTTAGAAATATCATTCTCTTTCATCTATCCTTGAGAACCAACTAGCACCTTGAAGCTAATCAAACAAATCGTCAATTCTTGGTATGGGGTATCGGTTCTTTATCGTCAACTTATTCAGCTCACAATAGTCAATACACGTCTTCATACTATCGTTTTTCTTCTTCACGAATAAGACTGGAGCACCCCAAGGAGAGATACTCGATCTAATAAACCCCTTATCAAGCAGCTCTTGTAATTGATCCATTAACTCTTTCATCTAAGTCGGAGCCAACCAATATGGTGCCTTAGCAATAGGTTGGGCACCCGGTATCAAATCAATCTAAAACTCGATCTCTCGATCAGGTGGCACTCCTAGTAAGTCTTCTGGGAACACTCTGGAAATCACACACAACCAGTACATCAGACAGTTGTGGTGTTGGTGTTTCTACATCCTTCACATAAACCAAGTAGGTGCTACATCCACGCCTCATGCACTTTCCCGCCACCGCCATTGAGATTACTTACGGGATCATCGTGACCCGATCCCCATAAACCATCACCATACTCCGTAAGGTACTGTTAAATGAATCATCTTCTTGCGATACACAATGTTCTTCTCTCCAGTCTGCTAACCAATCCATCCCAAGAACTATATCGAAACCACCTAAGGTCATCACGAATGGTCTAACCAGAAACTTATGACCTTCTAGTTCCATATCACATCCTTCTATCTTCTCAGAAATCCTGGTAGACATACCTATGGCAGTCTCTACATCAAAGGGCGCATCTATATTCTTACTACTTACGGGATTTAGCACAGAAATGAAACTTTTACTTGCACCAGAATCGAATAACATAGAGGCTAAAGTTTGGTTTACTAGAAACGTACCTGACACAACATCAGGGTACGTCCTAGCCTCCTCCTGCCTCATTGTAAATGCTCTGGCGATCGCCCTCGGTCCTTCACCTCCAGTCTCCTTCACTCTCGAACCTTCAGCCCTCGGCTTCTTGCAATCCCTGCTCATGTGACCTTCCTCCCCACAAGAATAACACTTCCTCACACCGCCGTTCTTTGCCACATGTTTTGGTTCTTCCACAATGGAAACAGACATTGGTTCCCAATCTACATTCCCTGGTGTGTCATCGTCCACACTTGACACACCTTTTCGACCCTTCGCCGGATATGACCACACGCCGATCCTCCACCCGTTCACCCTTGTTACTTGGAGTGGCCCCGCCACACCCAAACCGCTTTCTGTTCCAATCCCGATCTCCACCATACTTCTTACCACCTTCAGCCACCACCACCGTTCTTTCATCATACAGCCTTCCCGCCAAATCAACCACCGACCCAAACGTGCTCGGCCGGGCGGCGATCATGTGCTTGCAGATAACCGCTGGCAAGCCCTGAATGCACCTCTTGATCTTTCATGAAAAAGGCGTCACTTGGTCCTGCACCAGACGTGCCATCTCATTAAACTTGGTGGTGTACTGCTGATGTGTCATCGTCCCCACCTCCAACTGCAGGAACTCTCTCTTAACCTTGTCCATTTCCGATGAGGACAAAACTCCTCAATCACCAACTTTTTCAGCTCAGACCATCTTATCCACCTAATAGCCCGACTACCCTCAGCTTAGACAATATTGTCCTACCAGCATAAAGTTGAGTCCACGAAAGAGTGGGCAGCAAACTTCACTTTCTAATCCTCTTGATACTCGTTGATGTTCAGAACAGCTTCCATTTCACTCACCCACCGGTGAGCAGTAGCAGTAGTGTTGTTACCATCAAAAGTAGGGTGCTTGACTCCACGTAGTTACAGCCTCGTGCCGCCTCTGGTGCAGGCTCTTCTTCTTCCTCTTCTTCTTCGTCATTAGACAGATTCATCTCAGTCTCGGGCTGTCTTCTTTCGCCCGTAGGTCTACTTCTTTCCTTCCTTTTTCCTTCCCTCACAGCCTTGATAACTTTAGTCACCATACATGGTAGATTGCGTGCATGACCAGATGAACTTCTTCCACAACAACCTCTTTTACTGAGGCTCTCAGATTGGCACTCTCATTGCCGCCCTCTGGATGAGGGGTCTCGGGTTCTTCATGAACCACCTTTTCGGCTCTAGGCCTTCCTCTTGTAACCCGTGGTTCAGCACCATGGCCTCCACCCTGTGAAGCTTTTGATGATCTACCACCGCCATCCTCAAACACACACACTAAAAGATTCAACCACCAACAAAGTCATTCAACAGAACAACTCAGTTATGTCAAGCATAGTAAGTCCCTAAATATAGTGGCCAGTTGTGATTAGCCACTTACTTTACTCTTCATACCACGAGCATTACCTATCCTAACTACATCATTATCCAAATCTACAAACAGCACAAAACCACGTAACATGCGCACGTAGCACCGGTTATCATAAAAAAATACCCTGATGGGACGCAGCTACTCGGACTGGCATCCCTTCCCTTTCCGTCCTATTTTCAGTTTAAGTTTAGGTTTATTTTGAAAATTTGCCAGTTTCACTTAAACTTTGGCTCTGATACCTGTAAGGCCCTGTTCCCGGGATGCTCAAAGCTGGTCAATCATTGCACATAAAACATATAATTACATTTAACTTCCATGAAACATCGCAGTGGAAATTTAAAAATAACTTTTCATTTCACTATTAATGCTTTTGCAAGTTAATACAATCATTCATTACACATTTCCATTTGTTCGTATTATAATGCAAAAACATTAACAAAAGAATGTCATCCAAAATGCCAAGTAGCCGCCCTGTGCCATCCTCAGCAATGCCACCTGCCAACTGGAAAAATGCATAAAAAGTTAGCGTTGCTGAGTGAGTTCTAGTTTTAATATAAAACATACTTTACTTTATTTTAAATAATACTATACCTTCATACATGATCACACATCATACGTACACATAGATAATATGATTATTATCCCCTTTAATATTCATCACTTTCTTTCATTATCTCTTTATCTCTTTCCGGATCAGTGTCATCAGCTATACCCCCAACGTATGCACAAAGCGGGTACTGGGCCGAAGATCATAAATGAATTCCATAACGCACATAGCCTGACACCAGCATTAGGGCAAGCGACAAAGATCCAACTATATACTACACCCCAAACATATGCACAAGCGGGTATTGGGCCGAAGATGATAAATGACTTCGATAACACACATAGCCTGGCACCAGCACCGGGGTGAGTAATCACTATAAACCACGTACTTTATCACTGGTCAGTCACATAGACTAGACCCCGATGTATCCTTAAGGGTTAGCTAAACTACACACAGTTGAGCTTACGACATTTTAGAGTCGTGCACCTTCCGTACATTTTGCTTGCAAGCCTATCTTACTTTCTTCACTCGTTAATGCATGAATTCTTTTATTACGTTCCTCTTTTCATTATCTTCCACTTGACGTTACATAATACTTTCATTTCTTTCATTAACATTCAACGTAAAGCCACAGGAAAATAATCATACAACAAGGAACCACACATAAGCGGTCAACATCATCATATGGGGCTCATACATACATAACATACATCACACGTACCATCATGCATAAGCATCAATCACACATCATAACATGCCCATCATAACATCTATGACCTCAAAAGTAAGCTTACATGAAACCTTGGGAACCTCCAAGTCAAAGCCTAAATTTCACTTTTCTCCAGAAAGTCAAAAACTATTTTTAGTGTTCATCCACATTTGCCTTTTTGTTCATCCACATTTGTTTTAGTTCATCTGCATTTCCTCAGTACTCATCCACATTAACTTACTTAGTGATCAATGCATCCGCATTAACTATTCATCCGCATTTCTCCAGTACTCATGTGCATTTACTTACTTAGTAATCAATGCTCATCCGTATTAACTGTTCATCCACATTTCTTCAGTACTTATCCGCATTGAATTACTTAGTGATCAATGCTCATCCGCATTAACTGTTTATTCGCATTTCTTAAGTACTCATCCGCATTGACTTACTTAGTGATCGATGCTCATCCGCATTAACTGTTCATTCGCATTTCTTCAGTACTCATCCACATTGACTTACTTAGTGATCAGTGCTCATCTGCATTAATTGTTCATCCGCATTTCTTTTTAACACTTAGGTAGATTCTAAAACTTAGAAATATGAGCCCTAAACATCAGATTTTAGTTTCCAAACACCATCTATTTTGTTCTAAGCTTAAATCTTACCTTCTAAGCCTTAGAAACACAAGCATAACATCATCAAGCACGAACATAGCCCAACATCACATCGTAACAGCAACATACACTTAGTAAATCATATGGGTATAAAACCCAGTTTTATAAAAACATACATTCATGCATTTCTAGCACCAAAATCAGTTAAAAACCAGTAAAAGAGGGGTCCTAGAACTCACCTTTGCAGCTCTTGACTATGGCTTCTTTCAAACTGTTTGTATTGAGCTCAACCACCTAGGAACCCACAAAAAAAACAAACAACCAAACACACACAACACACATAAGCATACAACCAAGGCAAGGCCAGTTAAGAACACTTAAAGCCATGAATTCTTACCTTGAACTCAAATTTCAGCTTGTTCTTCTTCAAAAATCTGAAACTTCTACTCTGCTACTCTCTCCCTTTAACATCAAAGAATTGTGTGGGTGTAGAAAGAGTGATTGGGGTAATCACCTTTGACACCCACCTTTTTTAAACCTTTTGTCCTTTTGACACTTTTTTACCCCTCAACTTGGGTAAAATATCTTTTTTTTTCTTTTTCTTCACTTTATTCTTTCTTTCTTTGTCTTTAAAATAACAGAGTATTACACCTGGACACTGCTCCTCCATTCATAATGAAGACATACCCCAATTGTGATCGAGAATCATCTCGATCAATTTGGAAACTCGCATCCATGTAAACCTTTACAACGAGTTCCTCTTTATTGGATCCGTATATTCGAAACATATCCTTAGTCCTCCTAAGGTATTTAATATACTTTTAATAGCCATCCAATGGTTATTACCTGGATTCTGCTGATATCTTCTTGTCATGCCTAACGCGCATGACACGTTCGATCTTGCTCAACCATTGAGCTTGGACATTGAGATGTGCTTAATATTGTACCTCTTTGAATAGGTACCATACCTTTCTTAGAGTTTTCCATCTTGAAACTTTTCAAGATTTTATCAATATATGCACCTTGACAACCCCTTGAGTTTGACTTTAGCATATCCGTTTTCTTCTTGAAAACCCACTGGCATCCAACCGGTTTGGAGTTAAGTGGAGGGTCAACCAATTCCCAAACTTGGTTGTCATACATGGATTGCATCTCTACGTTCATGGCTTCCAGCCATTTGTCATAATCTAAATTGGACATCGCATCATACTATGTAGTTGGCTCATCAGAGTCAACCACATACCATCCATTCATGAAAAATCCATATCTTTCAGGTGGAATGCTAAGTCTACCAGATCTACGAACATTTTGTGTGTATTGATCAACCTCTTTATCATCATCAACAACCTCTTGTTGATTGCTAGTGTCAACCAAACGTGTATCGGCTTGTGGATCTTGATCCTCATAAAATTCCACTTTTCTATACGTCATTCCTTCCATAAGGAACTTAGCTTCCAAGAACTCTACCTTTCGAGCAATAAATACTTTTTGCTCTGTTGGATCAAAGAAGTAGTATCCTATACAGTCTTTGGGATATCCAACAAATATAAACTTAGTGGATCGACTTTCCAACTTGTTTTGGGTGTTTGACTTAACATAAGCTTCACAACCCCATACTTTTAAATATGACAGCGAGAGAAATCTTCCATGCCATATTTCAAAAGATGTCAAATCCACTTTCTTGGTCGGGCCATATTCAAAATACAAGCCACGGAGAGCAATGCGAAACCCAAAAATGATAGAGATAGTGAACTTATAACCATCATAGATCGAACAATATCCAATAGGGTTCGGTTTCTTCTTTCAGACACACCATTATATTGTGGTGTTTCGGGGTGAGTAAGTTGAGAGACGATCCCACAACTTCTTAGATTATCCTAAAAGGCCTCACTGAGGTATTCACAACCTCTATTTGAACGAAGAACTTTGACAGTTTTATTGAGTTGATTTTCTACTACATTCTTGAAGATTTGAACATTTCAACAGTTATATTTATGTGTCATCAAGTACACATAACATAGCGACTGTAATCGTCAGTAAAGATAATGAAGTATCTTTCACCATTTCTTGTCATTGTCTTAAAAGGACCACGTACATCCGAATGTATGATTCCCAATAAGTCTTTTTCCCTCTCATTAGTACCACTAACGAGTGACTTGGTCATCTTACCTTGTCAACAAGATTCCACATATCAAATGAACCATTTTCATTTGTTTTTAGAAGACCATTCTTTTGAAGTGTTTGAATTTGATTCTTATTTTTATGACCAAGATGACAATGCCAAAGATATGAATCACTTAAACCCATTTTAAGTTTCTTGGTGTTTGTTTAGTATAAGGAATGTGAAAGGATGAATTATCAGGAACCAATTCTTAGATACCGTTAAAAGACATAGACTGAAATAAAATACATCATCCATACAAACATAAATACCACTGTTAACAAATTTTAATTCTAACCACATTGTTTTTAAAAGGAAACAGAAATTATGTTCCTAGTCAAACTAGGAGCATACAAAAATTCTTAAGAACAACTTCTAATCCATTTGAAAGTTTCAAAATATAGTCTCCCTGGGCTTCGACATCAACTTTTGCTCCGTTGCCCATGTAGAGACTTGTGTCTCCCTTCTTGAAGTGCTTATTTCTTTTGAACCCCTGCAACAAATTGCAAACATGAGCTCCAGATCCGGTATCCAATACCCATGTGTTTGAAGAATAACATTTAAACTAATATGAATCATGAAAGTTGTACCTGAGGTTTGCCTAGCAACCCACTTGTTTCCCAACTCTTTGAGATAGGTTGGACAATCCTTTTCCAATGTCCTATCTCACCACACTCAAAGCATGGTTCGTTCTCCGTTACTTAGGCTTTTTAAGCTTAGGCTTTGGAGGTTCCGCTTTAGCCTTCCCTTTCCCTTTGCCTTTGATGTACCCCTTTCCTTTGGCAACATTTCCCTTGGGATCGGGGAATGGCCTTTTCTTATTGCCTCCCTTATTGATCGAGAGAACAGCTAGACTCTTTCTACCCGTCCCTCCTTGGCTATTTTAAGCATTGCGTGAAGCTCACCAATGCTCTTGTCCCACCCGTTCATATTGTAACTCATATGAACGTCTCAAACCTTTTACTTAGGCCATTAAGGATCAAATCCATGGCTAGCTCCTTTGAGACAGGATAGTTAAGCCTCTCAAGGCGATCAACGTGGCTTTTCATCTTAACAACATAAGATGATACCGATTGGGTTTCTTCCATGCGACATGCATGAAGCGCTCGAACCGTTTCGAAGCGCTCTACCCTAGCTTGTTGAATTAACATTTCCTTCAATTGGATGCTCCAATTCCTTTTGGAGTTCGGGAATCATAGTTCCCAACATGAGGCGGGAAACCTGCATGGAATCTCAGTATACTCAAGCCAATCGTTATAGGCCTCAACATCTTTGGGGCCGGGTTGGTCAGGAATGGGATCGTCAAGGACATAGGCCTTTTTCTCTTGCTTGAGAACAAATCTCAAGTTTCAAAAACAATCCATAAAGTTATTATGGTTAAGACGATCCCTCTCTAAGATGGTTCTCAACGATAGGGTATGGATGATCAATGTGGTAGCATTAATGTTTGCGGCCATTTCTACAAAATTTACAAAGTTCATACTAGTATTTCAGAAAAATTACATTTTAATCACTAATACCCTTTTCATGTCTCAAATATGATTAATAACTAAAATCTAGAATCCAACGTTACATTTAAATGATGGTTAGGTGACCTTTATCCCATTATGTATATTAACAAGGTAGTCAACATTTGACAATTGCAACATATTGCAACTTCTAGCCTTATGGGATTGGTTAAACATCTTATGTTTAGTTCGCATGTAAAATCCCATCAACACCATTGTATACCATGCTTTGGTGACCCTGTGCACATGGTTTCCAATTCAAGTCCTCCTACTTACACACACGTGTGAGTTTACACATACAAGTGGTTAGGTGACCTTTATCCCATAAATATGTTAAGCCCACCTCAAACACACAAGTTCCCTAAAAGTGGTTAGGTGACCTTTATCCCACAAATAGTTCTCAATTGATTCGCGTGTGGTGTAAAAAGATGGTGTTAAACTTGTTTCCAAAGGGATTTTAGTTTACATAAATTCTAGTTTTGAAAACTCTTTGTACCTTGTATTCGCATGCTTTCAAATACGTGGTACCCTATGGTTCTCCTTTTAGTAAAACAATTTTTATTAAAAAAAATTAATCCTTTTAATAACCTTTTATTATTCACTTAATGATTAGGAACCATAAATTTCAGCTTGTTTTCTTTGTTAATTAGTTTGTTATGCACATCTAAATATCAAACAATCATCATATAACAAACAACCAAACAAGCATAATCGAACAATCACAAGTGCATAACCATAGCCACTATGTTAACAACACTTGTTTTCCATCACAAGTGTAGTCATTAGGTCTTTCCTAAGGGTTAATCACAACACAAAAGATAGGTCTCCAAAGACCCTCACTTGAAGTTGCATCCAAATGCTTCAATTCCTTCTCTTTGTGCATCCCTTTGTGCTTCCAACTTGTGCATCTTCTTTTACAAAATTTATATTCTAATACAAATTTTATATTAAAAATAAAATACACCTAATCTATCTATTACATCACCATTGAATGAATAAATAAATTACAACCATATACAATCACAAAATAATAAAACTACAACCCATAATGAATGAAATCAACCATTCAACCAAAACCAAAGCAACACAAGGTCAAGGCTAGGTTATGCACCAATATTAAACACATTCAGAACCAAAATACATCCCCATTTAACCCTAAATTTCTGACCAACATAAACAAAAATTAGGGTTTTTTGTCCAAACAAAATATATTCAACTATTTGACATCTATCTTGCAAGGTTTAATCATAAGCATGTAAGATTAACGTTGAAAGATTGGGGATTCATCATATCATCACAAAACAGCCCCTATTAGGTTGTTAAAGTCTGACCGGATAAGATTTGAGAAAGATAATCTCTTGATGTGAATCAATAAGGACCGAATATAGTGATTGAGTCAAAGATTGAGAGGCGGAATCAGACAATCAATGAACATTGTATACACATGATACTCAAAAATATGTTTGTATATATTGAATACTTTGATTGATTGATTACAAGAACATTCAATGCAAACAGAACATTCTAGGAACTAAGAATCAAATCAAATTACAGACAAAAGTTACCCCATGTATGAGTATACTATTCTATTTATAGGCAGACACGTCGCCATTACAAAAGACTAAACTACCCTTACTAAAGCTAGTCTAAGTCTTCATCAGCATTGGCTGTTGATCATCCGCATTGACAAATGCGGATGAGTTGACTTCATCAGCATTTCTTCAACCGCATTGAAGTTTGGTCATCCGCATTGGTAAATGCGGATGAACAAAACACTTGTCCGCATTTCTTTGGTAATCCGCATTGGTCAATGCGGATGAACAAATGTATATCCGCATTTATTAACTTGTCATCCGCATTGACAAATGCGGATGACCAACACTTGTATTTTTCTTCTTATTCAGCAGATACTTGTCTTGATCCGCATTTGTTCTTGGACATGAGGGATTCCAGCAGAGCAACCATCCACCACTTGAATTGGCATGTATGATCCTTTCAGGGTCCAACAATACTCCCCCTAAGGATTATACAGCCTATGTACTTCAAGGATCAGAGGGTGGATTGGGTTGTGAAGATTCTGCTGGTTCTAGTGCTGTTGATGAAGGATCAGTGAATGAAGGGTCCAAGATTGCTTTGATCATGTTTGAGAACTCTTTAGCATCAGTCAATCTTTCCCTGTTGAGCACATGTATCTTCATTTGACTCATATCATGAATGGCATTGATTGGCATCTTCCTTAGTGAGATGGGCTCCCAAATTGATACAGTAGACAATCCATTTCTATGAATAAGAAGAGCACCATCCACATCAACTTCTAGTTTAACAATGTTGCCAAACTGCAATGGAGTCCTTTTCTTTTTCCTTATCTCCTCTTTTTGTTGATTCTGTCATAAGCCAACTTCAGAAGTTTGATGCATTTGAGGAAGAAGTACATGTCAGTTTCCCCAGTCTGTTTCTTATTTCTCTAAAGTGCCTTGTATAGATGTAGTGGATATATGATTCATCTAGCAATCTTACCTCATATCCACTAAACAATCTAATTTCAGATCCTCTTTTCCTCCCCATTTTCTTTCAATCACTAATTCATAATATTTCTCATCATAATACACATTGGATATAGGCAGTGAGGAATGTGTACCAGCAATACTTTTTCTTTTTAGTGATTCTGTGGGTTTGACTTTAAGTTCAGGAAAGATCACCTCTTCTGCTGATTTCTTTTCCTTCTTGTCAAGAGGGTTTACAAAAGATCTGTCTTTTCTCATGCAAATGGTTTTCAGTGAATTGAAGTTGTTGGTTCTTTTGAACATTCTCAAAATATCTTCAAACTCATAACCTCTGAACATAGCTGTATGATTAATCAATTCCAATTGAGCTAGTTCTTTTAAGTCATGGATCTCCAGGGCACTTACTAGGGCTGAGTATTCAGTGAAAAATTGAACAAGCCCTGAGATCCTTTTCACCATAAACATGTTCCATGAACTATCATACTTCCAGGCGATTATTTTCGATCAACTCAACTTTGCCTTTTGGAGTGGAGACACCTCTTATTAGCTCTGATGTGGTTAACCCTTCTTGTAAAGTAACTTGAGATGGTTCAGCAAACCATTCAGGGTATTTATGCAGAATAGGTGCCAGATAGTCTTGATCTTTTTGAGTGAGTTGCATGTCTTGAGCAGATACTCTTATTCTGGGCTCTTGACTGACAATCTCCTCCTCCATCTTTTTCATTCTTTCCTTCTTCTCATTGATTACTCTAAGTATAGCAGCCCTGAGAGAGTTTGTCTTCATATTAGCAAGTTTTCTCCTTGTAAATCCTTGGAAGACAAATATTCTTTCATCTCCTTATCAGACTTGCTATATGGATCATGAAGGGTAGTCTGTGAAGTTTCAGCAGGTTTGGATTTCAGGACAGACTTTGTCTTTGAAGGTTTGGGGGACAAGGATTTCTCATACTCTGCTTCAACCATAGGGTCAAGCTTGTTTACTTTTTCTTCTTCTGCTATCATACCCTCATAAGTTAGCTTGAATACCTCATCAGGATCATAGCCGTGGTCAATAAGAAATAAAGCTTTTGACATCAAATCATCAGTTTTGGCTTTCTCAATCATATCATGCACATTTGATTTTTCTTTGACAGGGCTATCTTTGACAATTTGATCCTCATGAGTATATTCTTCTTCAATTTCTCCCTCTTCCAGATCAATATAATCAGTCATTGCTTTCAGTTGAGCTTCAGCCTTTTCATGCTCTTCAAGAATTCAGCAATGGCTGCAAGACTGCGGGGATCATCCTTTTTAGTCTTTTTGATTGGTTTTTTCCACCATAGGTCTTTTACCCTTAGCTTTTCAGCAAGATACTTTCTTTTTCGGGTGTAGGTTGAATTGGAGTAGAAGAAGAGGTTTCTGGAATTTTAGTTTCATCAGGCACTCTTTCAGCCTCTTTGATTGTTTCATCCTTTTCATTTATTATTCTTTGATCCTCACAGATTTTTCTGATTAATTCTTTCTGATCATGAGACAGTGATACAGCAGGTACAATTTGTAAACTCAATTCCTTCTCTAACGGGACAGGATATTGAGGAATTTCAACTATAGTCTCAGATGAGCTTGTTTGATCATTTATGAAGTCCCAGATTTTGTCATCAATAATAAAGTCTTCTGATGAAAACATGTCAAGTGCCTTGATCATGTCATTGAATTCAGCCTCTTCTTTAGTACTGGGAGCTTCTGCTTCACCTGAGTAAATCACTAACTCCATGTTGGATCCTTCTTGTCTGGATCCCATGTTTTCTTCTTCTTGATCAGCAGTACAAGTTTGCTCATTCACTCTCTCAGACTCTCTCCTTAGTTCAAGGATTAATTCAAGTTCAGCTATTCTTTGAATGAGAGCTTTATTCTGAGATTGTAGATTGCTGATTGTTTCATTCTGCTCCTCTATAATTTCTTCTTGTTCAGCCATGGCTACAGTCTGGATGGTTAAAGTGTCAACATGACCACTTATTTCATCCTTGGACAGTTGAAGAGCAGCCTTTAAATTCTCAATCTCACCATCCTTCTTCTTCTTTTCAGTCTCATACTTTTCTTTTAAGGCTTTCAATTCTGCATCTTTTTCATCTAACTCCATCAATCTGTCTTGAATTATGCTAGCTCTTCTGTTGAGTATTTTCTCCAGTTCTTCAATTCTTTTCAACAGTTGAGAAATCATCTCATCTTTTTCATCAGGTTTTAAGACATTTGATTCAGTACAGCTTTCTGAAGGAGTAGCTTCAGAAGTTGTTTTTCTTTTCTGATGATGATCCTCCTCATCTGAAGATGATTTGGATTTTCTTGAAGAACCAGTGGAGTCATCAAGGTTTACAGGTTCTGTGTTTGGTGGTGATGATTGAATGGGAGATGTATGAGGTGGTTGAATTGGAGATAAGAAAGGTGAGGTGATTGGTTCAGATATATGTACTGGTGATTTGAGTGGAGATTGTGAGGTGTTTGTAGTGGTGATTGGGGTGGTATTTTTGAGGTGAAGGCTGAGTATAGGTTGTGGTGATGGAGGTGGAATTGTGTAGGAGTATGATGTAGTGATGGTTTGAGGGATGGGTGAGTGTTGTGGAGATGGTTGAGGTGAGTGTTGTGGAGATGGTGAAGCAACAGGCTGTTCTAGTTCAATCTGTTGAATCATCCAAGGAAGAAGTGGTGAATGAGCTCCACTGTAGAAGTTCCTAGGATCCCTTTTCTTTATGTACTTGTATGATTTTGCATCATAGTGGGGAATATCAAGTACTGGTCCCTGAATGACCACATTTGGGAATGCTTCATTGATTAGGCATTGGAGGAATCTTGGGTACATCAGAAATTTATATCTCCTTCCTTCTTGGACATTGGATGTCATGCCATTGAAGACATAGGCAGACATGTTGAAGGGTTGGTTGGTGCAGAGAGCACATATTGCTGATGATGTTGTGATGGGAATATCATTCCATCCTGTTTTCCTTTTGGACAAACAGTGCTGATACAAATGAATCAGAAATCTCCATTGTAAATCTACCAAACCCTTGACTATCTGTTTAGCTTCAAATCCACCTTCATAACCAATTTCTGCAAAGAAAGAGGTTATGGTATCTTCTTCAAGTTCCAATGGTGCTTGAGCATCATCACCAAACCTCAAGCATCTTCTAACACTTTCTTCAGTAACAATCAGTGTATGCTCACTGTCAATTCTCCCGTCAGTGATCTTATTCCATCATCCTCAACAACTTCAGCTGACTCCCAAAAGTTTCTGATGCAGCTTTCAAATATGGTGGGTCTTACTGTCATGGCATAAGCTACCCTTGTAGTAGAAATGAATCTGATCATGTCTCTCAATTCTTCTGCTTCTGGTACATCAGGGTTGAGAAAACAACTGACATTATGGAGCTTGCTCCATGAGAGATTTGCCATTATAATCTGCATTCAAGACATATGCATTAGAATCACTTTATTAATTAAACCAATGTTCATCACATTTTGACTTTCATAGGTCAAAATTAAAATCATATAAAACAGTACACTTGATTTTGACCTATTCGAATTTTGTGATTCATGATTATGTTGTTTTGTTACTTGTAAATATGAGCACCAACATTACTTAATCTTTAACATAGGTTAATCAGATTCATAGTTTTTGATTTCATAATTGTTCTGATTTTAGTCTCAACGGTTCAAAAGTGCACTTTAGCATTGAATACATGTTTGAAGCTTGAAGATACACTTAAGAATGAGTCGAAATCCTTCCATGTTAATGAATTTTTTTCTGATTTAGTGTGAACATTCCTTAACCTAGGTCACTAACATCATCGTACAAATGAATGTTCGACATTTGTGATTATTCACCTTTTTCTCAGAATCCTTTTGGTTAAGAATCAATGCCCACGGTTTTGTTGAATCGATTGGGAAACTAGGTTTAAAAGGTGAAGATGATGATGAACAGTATTTGGTGGCGCTCGTCTCACTATGAAGTCGCTCAAATTTGAAAAGTATTAAATGGTCAGATAATAGAATTCACATTTTTTACAAGTTTTGATTTCAAATGCGGTCACTACTGTAGCAAATGCGGAAGTGTAAATGTTGATAATTTTAGACATCCGCGTTTGTGTACTGTAGCAAATGCGGTAGAACACATTTTTGACCGACTGTTCGCATTCATCCTTTCATCCGCATTTGTGTACTGTAGCAAATGCGGTAGAACAAAACTTGATGAGAGCATTCGCATTTGTGTACTGTAGCAAATGCAAAACTTTGAAAGTAATGAGCATTTGTACAATGTAGCAAATGCGGAAGTGAAACACTTGTATTTGTACATCCGCATTTGTACATTGTATCAAATGTGGAAGAGTTAAACAAATGCGGGAGAGTAAACCTTATCCGCATTAACAAATGCGGCTGAACATTTAGTAAAATTTTCATCCGCATTAACAAATGCGGTAGAATACTTTAGTTCCGCATAGGTTTAAACACTTCAAATTTCTGAATTCTTGATGCACACCAATGCGGTAGAGTAAAATCATTGTCCGCATTAGGTTTAACTTTGAAATAAGTTGTTACTTGCATTGGTTATGTGTCTGGGTTACCTTCACCCTCATTAACCAATGCACTTACCTGCATTAACTTTTGAGATTAATCAAAATTTAATGAATCTTGATTTTGATGAACTTGTTATGAAGATATGGCTTATGAAGTATGTCTTGTGACATGGTTGACTGTTGAAGTTGTCAATTCTTGCTTGGATTGACTTGTATATCAGGAGTGATACAAGTTTCCCATTGTTTGACTGATCTTGGGCTTGAGGGGTTTCCAAGAATCTGCATCTGCATAAGCTGAGATACTATGGTATAACTTCTGCATTGACACAAACATTTTTCTCTTTGTTTTGATTTTAGGAAAGTAATTTAAGAAATTGTAAATATATATATACTTGATCAAAAACTTTAAAGTACTCCCCCTAAAGTTTTGATCCATTTGTGGATGAAAACTTTAAGTATTAAAAAAGCTTTTTGAATGTACTTATAATTGATGAAGAGAAGTATATCTTTTTGTTGGGATCATATCAGTCTTGCATTACACAAGTGCATATTTTGTGATAAGATTGACATGTTTATGACATTATTGATTGAAGGTATGATTGTCCTCTTAAACTCATACCGGGTTGATATTTTGATGCTAGTGACATTTATCATGTTTAGATTGATTTAGATATTCAATATGTACCTCACACACCATGCATGGAATGATCAACCATCCTTATGAATTGTATGGTAGAACTTTTTCACAACTTACAGGACCAGGTTACTTAAGTTATGAGATCTTATTTTCACTGATCCACATTGGGATTCTTTTACTTTGATCCTTATCATGATGATCCACATTGGGATTCTTTTCACTTCACTTTGGAAGGTGATCCATAAACGGATTCTTTTGTTCATTCCTTTGGAATGTATTGCTTTTGTTGATTCATCCAATTTGGATGTGTTCCTCATTGGGAATCTTTTGGATCATTACATCTGCACTTTGTGCATGATTCATCAGGTCTTTGCTCAGCAAAACAGAGATGAATCTGATGTTGGTGAAAGAGATTCATAAAGTATCATTCCCTGGTGTGTGTTTGTTACTACACTTACATTCACTTGAATAAATTGATACATACCAATACTCTGTGATGAGTGTTTCACCATTGAATATATCTTTAGTTTATCACTGCATGTATCTTCTCTTCCAAGTTGAGCCTACCTACATATCAGGTAAGTCATGACAGTCTTTCAAATTTGGAAATAAAGCACAGTGAATGATATAATGACTGTAATTATATCATTTCCCAATCTTTTCTTCATCAAAAATTTCTTCTTTTTGGGATTTTTTTTGAATAATTTTACATTGTTTTTGATGTTTTGATGGATTTTATTCAAGGTTAATCATACCAATTGATTGAACTAAGAATTCGAATCTACTCGGTTCAAATGCCTTAGTAAACAAATCAGCCAATTGATTTTCAGTTGGTACTTGAATCAATTTGATTAAACCCTTTTCAGCACAGTCTCTCAAAAAGTGATATCTAATTTCAATATGTTTCGTTTTTGAGTGCTGAACTGGATTATTTGTAATAAAGACAGCTGCAGTATTGTCAATATAAATTGGGGTATGCAAGAAGTTATAACCATAATCAAGCATCTGGTTTTGAATCCAGAGTACTTGAGAGCAACAAGCAGATGCTGCGATATACTCAGCTTCTGCTGTTGACACAGATACATTTGTTTGCTTCTTGCATTGCCATGAGACCAATCTGGGACCAAGAAATTGACAACCGCCAGACGTGGATTTTCTGTTGAAGTTGCATCCTCCGTAGTCACTGTCAGTGTAGGAATAGAGATTGAAGTCTCCTTCCTTTGGATACCATAATCCAAGAGCTGGTTTGCCCTTCAGATATCTGAATATTCGTTTGACAGCATTGACATGTGATTCCTTAGGATCAGCTTGATATCTGGCACACACACAAACTCCAAACATAATGTCGGGTCTACTAGCTGTAAGATACATGAGTGAGCCTATCATGGATCGATAGAGGTCTGATCTACTGATTTTCCATCTGGATCGGGACCTATCTTCACTTTAGGATCTACAGGAGTTCTGATAGACTGACAATCAGCAAGGTGGAATTTCTTCAGCATTGTTTCTACGTATTTTGATTGATTGATAAAAATTCCATCTGCTGTTTGTAGAACTTGCACCCCTAAAAAGAAAGTGAGTTCTCCCATAGCACTCATCTGAAATTTTGAATGCATGAGATCTTCAAATTCTTTACAGAGTTGCCTGTTTGTAGAGCCAAATATGATGTCGTCCACATATATCTGTACTAGCAACATGTCTTTTCCTTTTCTCTTTCTGAAGAGAGTCTGATCAATTCTACCTCTTTCATATCCGTTGTTAAGTAGAAATGATGATAGAGTCTCGTACCACTTCCTGGGAGCTTGATGAAGACCATACAGAGCTTTGTCAAGCTTGTAAACTCTGTGAGGAAAATCAGGATCTTCAAATCCAGGTGGTTGACTCACATAGACCTCTTCAGTAATCTTTCCATACAGAAATGCACATTTCACATCCATTTGGTAAACAGTAAACTTCATGGATGCAGAATATGCTAGAAAGATTCTAATGGCTTCTAGCCGAGCTACAGGGGCAAATACTTCATCATAATCTATTCCTTCTTCTTGAGTGTACCCCTGAGCTACCAATCTTGCTTTATTTCTAATGACGATTCCCCTGTCATCAGTTTTATTTCTGTATAGCCATCTGGTACCAATAGGATATTGTCCTTCAGGAAGATCTACCAGTTGCCATACTTCTTGTTTCTTGAATTGTAGCAACTCTTCCTGCATTGCTTCAATCCAGCTGTTGTCTTGAAGTGCCTCTTTGATGTTTTTGGGTACTGTTTGACAAAGAAAGCATGAGAACAAAGATGTTTGCAGTGCTTGACTTGCTTCTTGTCACTCTTTCATGAAGATCACCAATAATGGTTTCAACTGGATGATTCTTGTGTATTCTGGTGGGTGGAATTGAGTCACCAGTAATTGTTACATCAAGATTGGAGACATTCAGTTCATTATGGTCAGAGGCATCATCACTTTGAACTGTTGGAGAATTATGAAGGTTGTCAGACCCTGTCTCAGTGTCTGCTTCAGCATTAGCAGCACTTTCATTGTATCTATCATTTGATCTTCTTTCCACTTCAGCTGAAGGCAACGCTTGTTTTTCATTTCTAATTGCTATAGATTGATCTTCTGAATTAGATGGTAACAAGCTGGGTCCTCCTGCATTTGAAATGATTTGATTTGTGGTTGATTGTCTGATGGGGTCAGCTTGCAGAGGTACATCTTCATTTGGTTCTTCAGTGTGAGTAGGAGGAATTAATGGAAAGTCAATTCTCCTTTCTATGCTTGAAGATGAACTAGCTGAAAGTAGGTTACCTGCATCAGACAAATAAAATTGATCAAAAGATTTTGTAAAAGAGTCAATATCAAATAACCAATCGGGACCATTTGTAGATTTGGGAAATGAATGTTCCTTAAATTGAACATTAGTTGATTCATCAACAATGTTTAATCGAGGATTAAACACTCTGTAAGCCTTTGACACAGAAGAATAACCTACAAAGAATCCTTCATCAGACTTAGCTGAAAATTTTCCCAAATGGTCACGGGTATTTAATATTGAGACTGGACTACCAAATGACTTAAGAAATCCAATAAATGGTTTTCTTTGAAACAGCAGTTCATATGGAGTCATGTTTCTTTCTTTGACAATCATAGTTCGATTTTGTACAAAGCATGATGTGTTAACTGCCTCTGCCCAAAAGGTTATTGGCAATTTAGCATCAGCTAGCATAGTTCTTGCTGCTTCAATTAGTGTTCTATTTCTCCTTTCAGCTACCCCATTTTGTTGAGGAGTTCTAGCCGCACTAAATTGATGAGCTATGCCTTTAATTGTGCAAAATGAGCTCATGTCTTCATTTTTAAATTCTGTCCCATTATCACTTCTTATGCTTTTGACCTTATAGTCAAGTTGGTTCTCAATTTTAGTGATAAACTCTTTGATTATTGAGGATGCTTCATTTTTATGAAGTAGGAAGAAAACCCATGTGAATCGTGAAAAGTCATCAATGATAACCAAACAATACTGTTTCTTTCCCATACTCATGACATGTGTTGGGCCAAAGAGATCCATATGAAGTAGTTTCAATGGAGTATTGTTTGAGTTCACAAGTTTTAGTTTATGTGAAGATTTATGTTGTTTTCCTTTGAGGCATGCTGAACAGTGATCAATAAAATGAAATTCTTTTTGAGGCAATCCAATGACATGGTTTCCTTTTACTAATCTGTTCATGTTTTTGAAATTTGTGTGCCCCAAACGTCGGTGCCAAAGCTGTGATTCATCAAATGATGCTTTTGACAAGAGACATGTTTCTTCTGTTAGTGCAGTAGAATTAAGGTTTAAGACATAAGTATTATTCTTTCTCGGAGTCTTTAATACAACCCATTCTTCAGGGATATGAAATCCTGACTTTAGAATATAACAGTGGGTGTCGGTAAAGTGAGTCGAATATCTCTTGTCGCAGATCTGAGACACGCTTAGAAGATTGAAATTGAGCTGTTCACAATAATTCACTTTATCAAAGCTGAGCATCCCGTTTGTCACAGATCCTTCTCCTGTAATCCTACCACCTTGTGAATCTCCTCCAAATGCCACAGATGTTCCTTTAATTTGCTTGAAATCATGAAGGAGGGAACGATCTCCAGTCATGTGTCGGGAGCATCCACTGTCCACATACCATAGGCTATTAGACCTATATGGATGACCCTGCAAGCACAAAAAGAACTAGTTAGAATATGGAACCCAAGCCACCACGGTCTTGGGTATCCCGTTTCTATGCATAATGGTGACCTCTTGAAGTTTTCCTCTAACCTGTGACCTAATTAGAGGTGGTCTTTGAGATTTTCTGTGAGAATATGAATGAGCTATTTCATCACCATCATTTGAAAAATCAGAACATTATGAAATCGTTTTTTATATTTGTTTCTTTGATTTTTACCTGAGTCTTTCATATTTTCATCCTTTGTTGGTTTATATCCTTGATTTGTTATTATAAATGTGACTCTTAACAGTTGTTTTGTCAGATGATGTTGGTGAGATAGGCTTGTTTTGAGGAATTCTCACTCTCGATTGCTTGTAATAACAGTCATTTGTATTGTGATTGTTTAAGTCACAGACTGAACAATTTTTTTGAAATAACATGTTTTTGTTGAATGATTGTTCATGTCACAGATGGAGCAATATTGATTGAAAAAGCACTCCTCTGTTTTGTGGTTAAACATATCACATATGTCACAATACATATGCTTGTTAATTTTCTCAGATTTTACTGGTCTTGACTCAGTTGATTTTCCCTTTTCAACTTAGTATCATTCTTTGCTGGAAGAAGAATCAAATTCAGCCTTTTGTGCAGTTTGCTTTACTGCACTGAATTTGATTGTCTTTTGAGGCTGTTTTCGTTTCCTCATCCTTTTCTGTTGCTCTTTCTCAAATGTTCAACATGATCTTTATTGCATATGTCAAATCCTACTCCATTTCTTGATTTTGATGTTTGAGGATCAGGTTGACTGTGTGATTTTGAACTCAGAGATTTTTTGTTATTTCCTTTTAATGAACCTTCATCTGATATGCTTGAATTTTGATGAGTATTGATCTCATTATCAGAACTGCTTTCAGCAGAGGGTTTAATCTTTTGCACAAACTCTTTTTTCCCATTAGCTATAGCAGGTATGAATTTTATGAATGGAACAATAGCTTTAATGGGGCTGACTGGTTTGACAACACTTACTGTCTTGTCTGAACACTCTTTTTATTTATTGGGTGACCTAACTTGATTTTATCCTCACTAGTTTCAATGTAAACACTTGGTTCATTTGAGGATTTGTGATTTGTTTTACTATCGTGTGGGTTTTAATAGTGTTAGGTTCAGTTTGATTTTTGAGTGTGACAGATTCAGGCATGACAGTATAGTTGTCATTGTATGGTGGAGGACATGAATTATACCCAATCCCTGACATGTCCTTTGGATCCTTTTGAGAATCCAGCATCTCTTGCAGCTTTACTGAAGATTGTTGAAACTTTTCAAGTTTCATTTCAGTAAGGGCTTGGTCAGCTTTAGATTGAGCTAATTTTTCAGATAATAGCTCATTCTCAGCTGCAAGAGAATACTTCTCACCATGAAGTTTTTCTATGTCAGAGATGAGAGATTTAATTTTAATTTCAAAACTTTTTATTTCTCTCTTCATCATCTCTGACTTTACTTTCTCCTCTTTTATTTTCTCAGCCAATTTGTGGTTATGCTCTCTATAACCTTGAAGTTCATTTATGCACTTATCAGAACAAAGATTGGATTTTACCTCAGATGGCATGGGGGATGGTCCATCATTAATGTGTGCCATCAGTGCATGGTTCTGGAATTGTGGCTTGACCTCCTCAGCATACATGCTCCAGTCACACACTCCGTCTTGTCTGATCACAAGTGCATTTGCTGAAGGTTGGTTGCTCCCAAAAGCTTGATTGGCCAGTTGAGGTTGAGCTTGAGAAGATTGCTGTTGTTGATGATGATATTGTTGCTGATGATTGAGGGAGGAATGCTTGAAGACGGTTGATATGATGACTGACTCTGAGAATGTCGTGGAGTATTGTTGTTTCTTCTTGGAGCATTACATTCTCTAGAGAAGTGCCCGGCCATTCCACAATTGAAGCATTTGACTTTGGATTTGTCGTATCCGAGCTTAGTATTTTCATTCAGGCTGAGTTTTTTGCCTTTCCTGAAAAACTTTTTAGCTCTCATGGCAATCATAGCCATTTGCCATTGTAAATCCATCTCTTCTACATCATCTGGATCCATTTCCTCCAGATCTTCTTGGATTAGATGTGCAGAAGTCAGTCTTCCTCCCAAATGCCTCAAAACTTGCTACAAAGGCATTATATGTAGCCTTCTGTTCTTCTGTTTTTGATCATCAGTAGGGTTGGTAGAGACAGAAGAGAATCCTGTTGATTGATTGGTTGATGTTGATGCTGATGCTGATGGTCTGTTAATTGAGTGTGCTGCAAAGAATCCAGTGGTTTTGTGTTGATCTCCAGATGACAGAAAGTCATCCTCTTCAGTGATGAAGGCATTCTCAACAGAATGAGTTTCAGATGGAAACTTATAAGCTTCAACAACTTTTGGTCCTCCAAGATTCCTGCTTCTTTCATCAAGTTCCAGTGCTTCAATTTTTGCAATCATTATGTCAAGAGTGGTACTCTCCAAATCAAGAGTATTTTTCAGCATTGTTACGTTTTGTTTCCAATGCTCTGGAAGACTATGTAACATTTTCTTGTTGAGGTCTTTTGATTTGTAAGTCACTCCCATTATCTCCAAATCATTTACTAACTGCACGAATCTGTGCAATTGTTTAGAAATTGATTCCCCTTTGAAATGATGGAAGGTTTCATACTGATTTATCAGTTTGTCTCGGTTGATTTCAGCAACCTCACTACTTCCTTCACACATAATTTGCAAAGCATCCCAAACTGCTTTTGCAGTTCCATACTTCTCCAGCCTTTTAAGCACATCCATCTTAAGTGCTTGAGTGAGGATGGAATATGCTTTAAGGTCAATCTTGATCTTCTTATAATCGTCATCATCTAGAGTAAGATCTTCAATGGGAATCCTGGTTGTTCTGTAGAGAGCTGCCTGATCAGCTGACAGTGTTATTGGGATGTGGGGACCTTTACATATCGAAATCCAGTAGTCAGGATCTACACCTGTAATATAATTCATAAATCTTATTTTCCATTGTTTGAACTCAGATTTATGTTTCAGCATTGGTGGTTTTGGGGTATGCCCAAGTTCTGAATAACTGTGAGAATCCATTTTATCAGTTGATTTTTAGTATGGATTAGTGAGTTTTTAAGTCTATTCAGTGGGTTTAGTTCAAATAATCATTAAAAACGTCCAGTAGATTCAGATCTGATGACTATGATGTCTGTAATCAGGAGTGTCTTTGTATTGTTGTAGGTTGTCGGACTTGTAGTCTGTAAGATGTTCTGTGTTCGACTGATTGGTTGAATGAGGGGCTGTTGATGAGTATTTCAGGTAGTATTCGGTGTGTAAACTGATTAGAGATGTATAAATACTCTGTTCAGCTACTCAATCACCAGATCTATCGGGTTCAGACCAGATCTGTGCAGATCTGAGTAAGAACTGAGAGCGTGGCTCTGATACCAATTGACTGGATAAGATTTGAGAAAGATAATCTCAGTTGATGTGAATCAATAAGGACCGAATATAGTGATTGAGTCAAAGATTGAGAGGCGGAATCAGACAATCAATGAACATTGAATACACATGATACTCATAATATGTTTGTATATATTGAATACTTTGATTGATTGATTACAAGAACATTCAATGCAAACAGAACATTCTAGGAACTAAGAATCAAATCAAATTACAGACAAAAGTTCCCCATGTATGAGGTATACTATTCTATTTATAGGCAGACACGTTGCCATTACAAAAGACTAAACTACCCTTACTAAAGCTAGTCTAAGTCTTCATCAGCATTGGCTGTTGATCATCCACATTGACAATTGCGGATGAGTTGACTTCATCAGCATTTCTTCAACCGCATTGAAGTTTGGTCATCCGCATTGGTAAATGCGGATGAACAAAACACTTGTCCGCATTTCTTTGGTAATCCGCATTGGTCAATGCGGATGAACAAATGTATATCCGCATTTATTAACTTGTCATCCGTATTGACAAATGCGGATGACCAACACTTGTATTTTTCTTCTTATTCAGCAGATACTTGTCTTGATCCGCATTTGTTCTTGGACATGAGGGATTCTAGCAGAGCAACCATCCACCACTTGAATTGGCATGTATGATCCTTTCAGGGTCCAACAAAGTCCATAAAGCAATTTACAATGACACATAATAAAGCTAGTAATCCACAGATCCGGCTCTAGATGCCAATGTTGGGTTTTGTTAGACACATATCAAAGTTGTTTTAAAACCACTTAAGCAAGAAACACGCAGAATCAAACCTTAATATTATGTTTTGTAAACTGAAAATTAAGGCATATTATATAACATCAACAAACCAAGAACATAGGATCAAATATATGTGAATGGACTAGCTATCAAGAATGAAAAACAACCAAAAACAACCCCTGAAACTACCTTTCAGGAGCTGCCAAAACCATGAGATTTGATGAAGTTGATGACGTTCTTGAATGACCAAAACACCAAGGAAAGTATCCTCAAGCTTCCATACCCACAAGCATGAAGCAAAGACCTTAGTTGCTAGGATTTGTACACCAAAGGACCAAGAAGGGCTGGTGGAACTATTCCTTCCGTGAACTTCTTCTTCAAAATGGAGAGAGTTTTGCCTTTCTTTTGGTCTTTTGCATGTAAGAGAGAGAGAGAGGGTGGAGTGTCTTGCTAGTAATGAAATCTTGTCCAAGACAAAATGAACCAACCCCTCTAAAGGGTGCTGAAAATGGGTATTCAATTGTTTTCCCTCCCCCAATTTATTTTCCATTTATATTCACCTAGTCCTACTATAAATTATGTTACAAATTTTTAATTAATTAATTATATCCATTATTATTATTTATTTTATATTTATTATATATATGAATATAATATTAATATAATATAACCTTAATTAATAACTCATACACACTTATTATTGATGTTATTTACAATGTAAACAACATTACAATAATACATGAACCAATATGCTTATAAGTCCACCTCATATACAATTTATTTAGAAAACCCACTTTTCTAAATTGGTGTAATTATTTATTGCATGATCATATCATCATTAAATATCAATTGTTTTTGCTAAGCTGTTATTGGCTATGACCCAACTTGGATCATAACGTACTAACCACATCAATGTTCTATGTGTCTTGGGCACAAATAATCCAACAATCTCCCACTTGCACAAGATTCATAGAAGATTGATGCAAGCAGTAAATACTGCATGACTAAAAACCATTCAATAACATCATCCCCTTCAAGTATCCAACTTGAAATGATTTAGGTGAATCAATCATTTATCCTTTTGTTACAGATGTCATGTTAAATCCAAGGACATAGAATTATCATTACTTGTTTATTTAACTTAATCAGGTCTTAGACATCTTGCTCTCAATGAATAAGAGGAACAAATTCCATCTTACTACATACGTTTCTCACAATCACCTCATGTCACACCTGAACATATCCTTATGTACTGTCCATTATTTTAGAGCATTGAAGAAGTAGCTCAAGGTATAACATTTGGTGAATATCAAAACCCAATATGTATCTCAGGTCGAAGGATACCAAATGATATTCTCCTTTGCTCAAATTTACTTATGATCAATCTAGAAGATTCCATGTAGTAAAATTTGAGATGCGGGTCAGTCCAATATTTGTATCTCACAATATCTATGAACTTTGGCAGCAACCAATTGCTCTATATTCATGCCTTATGAATATCCACCAATCCATGTTCATAATAGTCTTACATTCATATTTGTTCCCACAAACATGATCGACTATGGACATTTAGAATAATAAACATATTCATGGATGTATACATGCTAAAATGAATATAACTCAAAATATCACAAGTATATAAAGAGTTAATATTACATTGTTCCAACCTTTTAAATACTAAAAAGATCAATCCTGATCAGTAGAATATCGAATTCCTAAGGCACAAGTATGACTTTCATGCTTTGCTCTTTCAAGGAGCTTCGTGAGTGGATCCGCAATGTTTTGATCGGTATGAACTTTACGAATACATATCTTCCCTTTTCAACTTCATCCTTTATGTAGTTGAACCTCCAATCAATGTGCCTAGTCTTTTGATGTGCAAGGGGTTCCTTGATTTTTGCAATCGCACCTTCGTTATCACAAAAGATTTCTAGGGGTCTTGAATGGTAGAGATCACCCCTAGATCGGTGATAAATTTCATTATCCATGTAGCTTCCTGAGCTGCTAATAAGGGGGCTATGTATTCGGATTCTGTAGTGGACAATGCTACCCCATTCATAATGAAGACATACCCTAATTGTGATCGAGAATCATCTCGATCAGTTTGGAAGCTGCATCCGTGTAACCCTTTACAATGAGTTCTTCTTCCTCGGACTCGTATATTAAAAACATATCCTTAGTCCTCCTTAGGTATTTGAATATACTTTTAACAGCCATCCAACGGCTATTACCTGGATTTTGCTGATATCTGCTGTCATGCTTAACGCGCATGACACGTCCAGTCTAGTGCATATCATCGCATACATGATGGATCCTATAGCAGACGCATATGGGATGTCCTTCATTTGATCTTGCTCATCCTTTGAGCTTGGACATAAAGATGTACTCATGTTGTCCCTCTTTGAATAGGTACCATACCTTTCTTAGAGTTTTCCATCTTGAACCTTTTCAAGACTTTATCAATATATGCACTTTGGTTTAGACCTATCAACCGCCTTGATCTGTCCCTATTGATCTTTATTCCCAAAATATAGGTGGCTTCACCAAGATCTTTTATTGGAAAATGACTTCCAAGCCAGGTTTTAACACCTTCCATGGTTGGAATATCATTTCGAAAAAGTAGTATGTCATCAACATACAATACTAGGAATGTAATTATGCTCCCACTAGCCTTCTTATATACACAAGCCTCATCAGCGTTCTTGATGAAACCAAATTTCTTGATCTCTTCATCAAAACTCTGATTCCAACTCCTCGATGCTTGTTTCAATCCATAGATTGATCTCTTTAACTTGCATACTTTATTAGCATGTTGTGGATTGACAAAACCATCAGTCTGAACCATATGGACAGTCTCTTTGAGGTGTCTATTAAGGAAAGCAGTTTTGACATCCATTTGCCAAATCTCATAGTCATAATATGCAGCTATGGAAAATAATATCCTAATTGACTTTAGCATTGCCATAGGCGAGAAAGTTTCATCATAACCAACCCCTTGAGTTTAAGTGAAACATTTTGCTACAAGTCTTACTTTGTAAGTATCCAAGTTTCCATGCATATCCACTTTCTTCTGCAAAATCCACTTGCATCCAACCGGTTTGGAGTTAAGTGGAGGTTCAACCAATTCCCAAACTTGGTTGTCATACATGGATTGCATCTCAACGTTCATGGCTTCCAGCCATTTGTCACAATCCGAATTGGACATTGGATGATGGTATGTAGTTGGCTCATCGGAGTCGACCACATAGCATCCATTCATGAAAGATCCATATCTTTCAGGTGGAATGCTAACTCTACTAGATCTGCAAACGTTTTGTGTGTATTGATCAACCTCTTGATCAACCTCTTGATCATCATCAACAATCTCTTGTTGATTGCTAGTGTCAACCAAATGTGTATCGGCTTGTGGATCTTGATCCTCATCATATTTCACTGTTCTATGCGTTATTCCTTCCATAACAAACTTAGCTTCCAAGAACTCTACATTTCGAGCAATAAATACCGTTTACTCTATTGGATCAAAGAAATAGTATCATATACAGTCTTTGGGATATCCAACAAATATACACTTAGTGGATCGACTTTCCAACTTGTTTTGGGTGTTTAGCTTAACATAAGCCTCACAACCCCATACTTTTAATATGATAGCAATGGAACTCTTCCATGTCATTTTTCAAAAGGTGTCGAATCCACTTTCTTAGTCGGGGCCATATTCAAAATACGAGTCGCCGAGAGCAATGCAAAACCCCAAAATGATAGAGGTAGTGAGATTATATCCATCATAGATGGAACCATATCCAACAGGGTTCGGTTTCTCCTTTCAGACACACCATTATGTTGTGGTGTTTCAGGTGGAGTAAGTTATGAGACAATCCCACAACTTCTTAGATGATCCTGAAAAGCCTCACTGAGGTATTCACCTCCTCTATCTGAGTGAAGAACTTTGATAGTTTTATTGAGTTGATTTTCTACTTCATTCTTGAAGTTTTGAACATTTCAAAAGCTTAATACTTATGTCTCATCAAGTACATATAACCATAGCAACTGTAATCATTAGTAAAAGTAATGAAGTATCTTTCACAATTTATTGTCATCGTCTTAAAAGGACCACATACATTCAAATGTATGATTCCCCATAAGTCTTTTGCCCTCTCATGAGTATCACTAAAGGGCGACTTGGTCATCTTACCTTGTAAACAAGATTCACACTTATCAAATGAAACATTTTCATTTGTTTTCAAAAGACCATTCTTTTAAAGTGTTTGAATTCGGTTCTTGTTTATGTCACCAAGACGACAATGCCAAAGATAAGAATCACTTAAATCCACTTTAAGTTTCTTGGTGTTTGTTTGGTATAATTAGTTATTATAGGATGAGTCATCATGAACCAATTCATAGATACCATTAAAAGGCATAGCCTTGAAATAAATACATCATCCAAAAAAGATAAATACCATTGTTAATTCATAACCACATTCTTTTTAAAAGGGAAATGGAAATTATGTTCTAGTCAAACTACGAACATACAAAATGTTTTAAGAACAAACTTCAATCCATTTGAAAGTTTTCAAAATATAGTCTCCTTGGGTTTCGACATCAACTTTTGCCCCATTGCCCATGTAGAGACTTGTGTCTCCCTTCTTGAAGTACTTAGTTCTTTTAAACTCCTGTAACAAATTGCATATTTGAGTTCCACATCTGGTATCCAATACCCATGTGTTTGAAGAAATAAAATTTAAACCAATATGAATCATGAAAGTTGTACCTGAGGTTTGCCTGCATCCCTCTTGTTTCTCAACTCTTTGAGATAGGTTGGAAAATTCCTTTTCCAATGTCCTATCTCACCACACTCAAAGCATGAATCATTCTCCGTTACCTTAGGCTTCTTAAGCTTAGGCTTTGTAGGTTCCGCTTTAGCCTTCCCTTTCCCATTGCCTTTGATGTATCCCTTTCCTTAGGCAACATTTGCCTTGGGATCGGGGAATGGCATTTTCTTATTGCCTCCCTCATTGATCAAGAGAATGGATAGAACCTTTATACCCATCCCTGCCATGGCTGTTTTGAGCATTGCGTGAAGCTCACCAATGCTCTTATCCCACCTGTTCATATTGTAATTTATTATGAACGTCTCAAACCTTTTGGTTAGGCAATTAAGGATCAAATCCGTGGCCATCTCCTTTGAGACGGGGTGATAAACGTGGCTTTTTATCTTAAGTACATAAGATGATACCGATTGGGTTTCTTCCATGCGACACGCATGAAGCGCTCGAACCATTTCGAAGCGCTCTACCCTAGCTTG
This sequence comes from Flaveria trinervia, assembly GCA_025506515.1. NCBI lineage: Eukaryota > Viridiplantae > Streptophyta > Magnoliopsida > Asterales > Asteraceae > Flaveria > Flaveria trinervia. The sequence goes on from CM046446.1 coordinate 40,441,388, forward strand.
TTGAAGGAACATTTCCTTCAACTAGTTAACTATGTCATATGCCCTAAGATGCTCCAAATCCTTTTGGAGTTCGGGAATCAAACTTCCCAACATGAGGCATGAAACTTGCATGGAATCCTCAGTGTACTGAACCCAATCATTATACACTTCAACATCCTCGGGGTCGGGTTGGTCAGGAACGGGATCGTCAAGGACATAGGCCTTCTTCTCTTGCTTGAGAACAATTCTCAAGTTTCAAAACCAGTCCATAAAGTTATTATGGTTAAGACGATCCTCTCTAAGATGGTTCTTAGTGATAGGATAGGGATGGTCGGGGTGGTAGCATTATTGTTTGTGACCTTTCTACAGAATTTACAAAGTTCATATTAGTATTTTTGAAATTTTAAATTTTAATTATTAATACCCTTTTCATGTCTCATAGACAATTAATAATTAAAATCAAGAATCCAATGTTACATTTAAATGATGGTTAGGTGACCTTTATCTCATTATTTAAATTAACAAGGTAGTTAACATTTGACAATTTCAAACTATTGCAACTTCTAGCTCTATGGGATCGGTTACACATCTTATGTTTAGTCGGCATGTAAAATACCATCAACACCATTGTACGCCATGCTTCGGTGACCATATGCACATGGTTTCCAATTCAAGTCGTCCTACTTACCACACACATTTGAGTTTACACATACAAGTGGTTAGGTGACCTTTATCCCACAAATACGTTAAGCCCACCTCAAACACACAAGTTCCCTAAAAGTGGTTAGGTGACCTTTATCCCACTATTAGTTCTCAAGTGATTCGAGTGTCATGTAAAAGGATGGTGTTTAACTTGTTTCCGAAGGGATTTAGTTTCTACTAATTCTAGTTATGAAAACTCTATGTACCTTGTATTTGCATGCTTTCACATACATGGCACCCTATGGTTCTCTTTTTAGTAAAACCCCTTTTTATTCAAATCATTAATCCTTTTAATAACCTTTTATTTGTCACTTAATGATTAGAAACCATAAATTTTCAGCTTGTTTTGTTTGTTAATTAGTTTGTTATACACATCCAAATATTAAACAACCATCATATAACAAACAACCAAACAAGCATAATCAAACAATCACAAGTGCATAACCATAGCCACTAAGTTGACAACACTTATTTGCCATCACAAGTGTTGTCATTCGGTCTTTCCTAAGGATTGAACACAACACAAAAGATGAGATCTCCAAAGACCCCCACTTGAACTTGCATCCAATGCTTCAAGTCCCTCTCTTTGTGTCTTCCCTTTGTGCTTCCAACTTGTGCATCTTCTTTTACAAAATTTATATCCTAACACAAATTTTCTAATAAAATAAAATACACTTAATCTATCTATTACATCACCATTGAATGAATAAATAAATTACATCCAAATACAAGCACAAAAGAATAATATTACAACTCATTATGAATGAAATCAACCAAAACAAACATTCATTCAAAACTAAACCAACACAAGGTCAAGGCTAGGCTATGCACCAATATGAAACAACATACAAGAACCAAAATATATCCCCATTTGACCCTAAATTTTCAGCCAACATAAACCAAGAATTTAGGGTTTTTGTCCATATAAAATACAATCAACCATTTAATATCTTTCTTTCATGGTTTAATCATAAGCATGTAAGATATAACCTTGAAAGATTGGAGATTCATCATAACATCACAAAACAGCCCCTTTAAGGTTGTTAAAGTCCTATAAAACCAATTTTACAAGGACAAATAAAGCTAGTCATCCACATATCCGCTCTAGATGCCAATGTTGGGTTTGTTGATTCATTAAGATAGTTGTTTAAACCATTTAAACAAGAAAACACAGTGGAAACAAACCGTAATATTATGTTTTGTAAACTGAAAATTAAGGCACATAACTTAATATCAACAAACCCAAGAACATAGGATCATATATATGGGTATGAACTAGCTATCAGAAGAAATAACAACCAAAACAACACTTACAAACTACGTTTGTAGAGCTGCTGAAAAACGTGATTTTGATGAAGAGAATGAGGTTCTTGAAAGACCAAAACACCAAGGAGAGGTGTCCTCAAGCTCCCATACCCACAAGCATCAAGCAAAGACCTTTCTTATTAGGATTTGTACACAAAACCACAAAGGAACCTGCTGGAAATCAAGTTCCAGCCGTGTATGTTCATCAAAAAGGAGAGAACTTTTGTTCTTCTGGTTCTTGCATGTGAGAGAGAGAAGAAGGTGGAGTGTATGTAACTAGTTCATAAGTTGTGTTCTTCAAAGACACAAAAGGGACCAACCCCTAAAGAGGGGCGGCCGAAAATAGTCAAGAGATGGGGTTTTTCCCCCCAAAACCCTTCTCTAATTTTTATAAACTAGTTGTTAAAATAGTTATATAATTAACCTTTTAATTATATAACTCATACACACTTTATTATTTGATGTTATTTAACCAAATTAAACAACATTACAAATAATACCCATAAACAAAATATCCTTATAAGTTGTTCCATCTCATATGCAATTTATTTAGAAAACTCATTTTCTAAATTGGTCTATTTATTTAATTGCATGATCATATCATCAATTAAATATCAAGTATTTTTTGCTAAGTTTGTTATTGGGTATGACCCGACTTGGATCACAACGTACTAACCACATCAATGTTCTATGTGTCTTGAGCATAAAGAATCCAACACAACTAGCCATGTGAGAATTATTATTGTTTAATGTTTTTGTATAACTACTTTCTTTCTCATGTATTCTATTATGCTTACATGAATACTTTGATATACAAATCTATAATCGCCCAATTTCGATTGAAAGAAAAAGAAATCTTATCTTCATGGTCATGTTACCTTGATTTTACTTGTTTTCTATCAATAAAACATTTCTTTCATGTTTGACGTGTGTATACTTCTAGTCCGTGATGATAGTTTGGTTCTCGCTTCTTATTGAGTGAATAAAAGTGGTTTTTTGATACTGTGCAGCTCGTATCCATGTTCTAGAGCTTAATAAAAGTTTTGTGGATCGAGAGTCATCATTTGTATTGAATTTAATAGATTTCTGAGCAAGAGTATTCAATGATGGGTGTGCAATGTTGTGGATGCATTTTGTGCACGAGTGGATCGATTTCAAAGGTGATTTGTTTATTTTCATGTTCGGTTTTGGTCTCTATTTCAAAGTAGGTACTATGTTCTCTTTATGGTTGTTTAGTTTGATTTCATTGATCATTACAATCATATTTGATTAGAATAGTTTAGGAGGGTGTTTAGAAGGCTTTAGAATCAAAATGGCATAGTATGAAAGGTTGTTACGGGTAGCAAAAACTATTCATGCAAGAACTATTATTGTTTAATGTTTTTGTATTACTAGCTTCTTTTTCATGTATTTTTATAAGCTCTCACGAATTATTTGAAATATCAATCTGTAATCACCCAATATCTATTGAAATAATACGAAATCTTATCTTCTTGGTCGTGTTACCTTAATTTTGCTTATCATCAATCACACATTGTGTTTCCTGTTTACCCTTTGATTACTTTCATTCCATAACGATAGTTTGGTTCTCGTTTCTTATCAAGTGAATAAGAGTGATGTTTTTTCTACTTTAAGGCTTGTATACATTGTCTAAAGCTTACTAAAAGATTTCATGGATCGAGAGTCATCATCTGGATTGAATTTAGTAGATTTGTAAGCAAGAGTGTTCAATTATGGTCGTCGAGTGTTGTGGATCACGAGTGGATCGATTCCAAAGGTGATTTGTTTATTTTCATGTTCGGTTTTGGTCTCTATTTGAAAGTAGGTACTATGTTCCCTTTCTGGTTGTTTAGTTTGATTTCATTAATCATTACCATTGAATTTGATTAGAATAGTTTAGGAGGGTGTTTAGAAGGATTGAGAATTGAAATGTCATAGTATGAAATGTTGTTACGGGTAGCAAAACTAACCATGCGATAATTATTACTGTTTAATGTTTTTGTATAACCAGTTTCTTTTTCATGTATTCTATTATGCTTTCATAAATACTTTGATACACAAATCTATATTCTCCCAATTTCGATTGAAAGAAAAAGAAATATTATCTTCATGGTCTTGTTACCTTTATTTTACTTGTTTTCCATCAATCACACATTGCTTTTCTTGTTTGACGTATGATTACTTTTAGTCTGTGATGATAGTTTGGTTCTCGCTTCTTATTAAGTGAATAAAAGTGGTTTTTTGATACTATGCAGCTCGCATCCATGTTCTGGAGCTTAATAAAACCTTTTGTGGATCGAGAGTCATCATTTGTATTGAATTTAATAGATTTATGTGCAAGAGTGTTCAATGATGGTTGTGAAGTGTTGTGGATGCATTTTGTGCACGAGTGGGTCAATTTCAAAGGAGATTTGTTTATTTTCATGTTGGTTTTGGTCTTTATTTCAAAGTAGGTACTATGTTTCCTTTAGGGTTGTTTAGTTTGATTCCATTGATCATTACCATCATATTTGATTAGGATAGTTTAGGAGGGTGTTTAGAAGGCATAGTATGAAAGGTTGTTACAGGTAGCAAAAACTATCCATGCGAAAACTATTATTGCTTAATGTTTTTGTATAACTAGCTTCTTTTTCATGTATTCTATTATGTTGTCATGAATTATTTGAAATACAAATCTATAATCGCACAATATCTATAAAAATTATAAGAAATCTTATCTTCTTGGTCGTCTTACCTTAACTTTACTTATTGTTCATCAATCACACATTGTGTTTCATGTTTGCCATGTGATTACTTTTATTCAATAATGATAGTTTGGTTCTCGCTTGGTATCTAGTGAATAAGATTGATGTTTTTTTTATGCTTTATGGCTTGTATACATTGTCTAAAGCTTACTAAACGATTTCATGGATCGAGAGTCATCATTTGGATTGAATTTAGTAGATTTGTGAGCCAAGAGTGTTCAATTATGGTCGTGGAGTGTTGTGGATCTTGAGTGTATTGATTTCAAAGGTGATTTGTTTATTTTTCATGTTCGGTTTTGGTCTCTATTTGAAAGTAGGTATTATGTTCCCTTTCTGCTTGTTTAGTTTGATTTCGTTGATCACTACCATGAATTTGATTAGAATAGTTTAGGAGGGTGTTTAGAAAGCTGAGAAATGAAATGGCATAGGATGAAATGTTGTTATGGGTAGCATAACTATCCATGCGAGAATTATAATTCTTTAATGTTTTTATATAACCAGTTTCGTTTTCATGTATGCTATTATGCTTTCAGGAATACTTTGATATACAAATCTATAATCTCCCAATTTCTATTGAAAGAAAAAGAAATCTTATATTCATGGTCGTGTTACCTTGATTTTACTTGTTTTCCATCCGTCACATATTTCTATTCATGTTGACGTATGATTACTTTTAGTCCGTGATGATAGTTGGTTCTCGCTTCTTATTGAGTGAAAAAGTGGTTTTTGATACTATGCTGCTCGTATCCATGTTCTAGAGCTTAATAAAAGTTTTTGTGGAATCAAAGTCATCATTTGTATTGAATTTAATAGATTTGTGAGCAAGAGTGTTCAATGATGGTTGTGTAGTGTTGTGGATGCATTTTATGCATGAGTGGATCGATTTCAAACGTGATTTGTTTATTTTCATGTTCGGTTTTGGTCTCTATACAAAGTAGGTACAATGTTCCCTTTATCGTTGTTTACTTTTATTTCATTGATCATTTCCATCATATTGATTAGAATAGTTTAGGATGGTGTTTAGAAGGCTTGAGAATCGAAATGGCATTCTATGAAAGGTTGTTACGAGTAGCAAAACTAGCCATGCGAGAATTATTATTGTTCAACGTTTTTGTATAACTAGTTTCTTTTACATGTATTCAATTATGCTTTCATGAATACTTTGATATACAAATCAATATTCACCCAATTCGATTGAAGTAAAAAAGAAATCTTATCTTCTTGGTCTTGTTAACTTGATTTTACTTATTTTTCATCAACCAAGCATTGCTTTTCATGTTTGACGTGTGATTACTTTTAGTCTGTGATGATAGTTTGCTTCTCGCTTCTTATTGAGTGAATAAAAGTGGTTTTTTTATACTATTCAGCTCGTATCCATGTTCTAGAGCTTAATAAAAGTTTTTGTGGATCGAGAGTCATCATTTGTATTAAATTTAATAGATTTGGGAGCAAGAGTCTTCAATGATGGTTGTGCAGTGTTGTGGATACATTTTGTGCACGAGTGGATCGATTTCAAAGGTGATTTGTTTATTTTCATGTTCGGTTTTGGTCTCTATTTCAAACTAGGTACTACATTCCCTTTACGGTGGTTTAGTTTGATTTCCTTGATTATTACCATCATATTTGATTAGAATAGTTTAGGAGGGTGTTTAGAAGGCTTGAGAATCGAAATGGCATAGTATGAAAGGTTGTTACGCGTAGCAAAAACTAACCTTGCGAGAATAGTTTCGGAGGATGTTTAGAAGGCTTGAGAATTGAAATGGCATAGTATGAAATGTTGTTACAAGTAGCAAAACTAGCCATGCGAGAATTATTATTGTTGAATGTTTTTGTATAACCACTTTCTTTTTCATGTATTCTCTTACGCTTTCAAGAATACCTTGATATACAAATCTATAATCTCCCAATTTCGATTGAAAGAAAAAGTAATCTTATCTTCATGGTCGTGTTACCTTGATTTTACTTGTTTTCCATCAATCACACATTGCTTTTCATGTTTGACATGTGATTACATTTAGTCTATGATAAAAGTGGTTTTTTGATACTATGCAGGTCATATCCATGTTCTAGAGCATAATAAAACTTTTTATGGATGGAGAGTCATCATTGGTATTGAATTTAATATATTTATAACACCCTGAATTTATATTTAAATGAAAGGAAAAGAAAAGTAAATAGAAAGAATAGATAATGAGCACAAGTGGAGGGGGAAAAAGTGTACAAAGTACAAAACCTTTTTACTTTAAGGTTTAAAGGGGCATGGTCGCCCATCTCTTCTTCATCTTGTTCATTCGGTTGAAAGGAAGAAAGAAGAGAGAGAGCCCTGGTTCTAGAGAGAGAAAGAGGAAGGAGCAGCTGCAAAGGTAAGTCTTCTTTTATAAGAGCTCAGTTTTAGCTGGGTTTCGAGTTCTTGACCGAAGTTGTTGGTGTTTAGTGTTTGTTTTGGGAATTCAAGAGCTGAATCGAAGGTGGGTCTCGAACTGGAAGTGTGTTGCTCAAAGGCTGCTCAAGGTGAGTTTCTAGAACCCCTCCTTTACAGATTTTCAACTTGTTTGGGGCTATTATGCTTACTAAGTAAACATTTTGAATGTAACCGTGGGTCTACAGCCTTGTGTTCGAAATGATGTATGTATGTATGTATGTATTTTTTAGTGTTGATTATGGGTTAGTGATGATGTGTAGCATGCTTAGATGCACTTAGTATGTTAGATCTGTGCTTGGGTATCATTAGAATGTTGGCCATGCGCCTAAACAGTGGCCCATGCGCCCAGCATGAGTAGCAAGACGCCTAAGTTTTGGCCATGCGCTTAAATAGTGGCCCATGCGCCCAGCATGTTGGCCATGCGTCTAAGTGTTGGCCATGCGCCCAAGAGTGGGTCATGCGCCTAAAAAGTGACCCATGCGCCTAGCATGTCGGGCATGCATGTAAGTGTTGGCCATGCGCCCAAGTGTTGGCCATGCGCCTAAATAGTGCCTGTACGCCCAAGTTTTGAAACGGCTAAGTGTTGGTGATGCGCCTGCATAGTGGCAAAGCGCCTGAACAGGGCAGAAGCGCCCAAATAGTGTCCATGCGCCCAGACTGTTTTACACTTAGAATTTTTATGCGCATGCGCCTAGAAGGTCCCATGCACCCAATTTTGACTTAAGGTTTTCTAAGTGGTTTTTAAGGGGTATTATGGGGAGATAGGCCTGGTTATGATGTGATGGCTTATGTCTACTATGTGTTATGTATGTATGAGGTTGCCTATATAGTGATGGTGTATGTTTATGATTATGTGTATGTTCCTTATTATGTATGTATGTCTTCCCTTGGCTTTGCGTTGAACGTTAATGAATGTAATGAAAGTATTATGTAGCGTAAAGTGGAAGATAATGAAAAGAGGAACGTAATGAATGAATGCATGCATGAAGGAATGAATGAACGAATGAAAGGCTTGCAAGCATATGTATGAGGTGAGTGACTCTGAGTCGCAACAGAATCGAAAGAGGTCCTTGTCGGGTACTCCGGTGTTGTGTTAGTCTTCGGACATGAGTCGGGGGTTTGTGTTCAGACCCCGGCACAGTATCAGTCTTTGGACATGAGTCGGGAGTAGTGCGTGAAACTGAGATGAGATGAAAGAGAACGAATCGCGTACTCTGGTGTTGTGTTAGTCTTCGGACATGAGTCGGGGGGTTTGTGTACAGACCCTTGCACAATATCAGTCTTTCGACATGAGTCGGGAGTAGTGTGTGAAACTGAGATGAGATGAAAGAGAACGAATCGCATCCTCTGGTGATGTGTCAGTCTTCGGACATGAGTCAGGGGTTTGTATACAGACCCCGGCACAATGCCAGTCTTCGGACATTAGTCGGAGTATGGTGTGAGTTGATGAATAAGAAGGATAATGATGGAAAGAAAGAACGTATGAAATGAACGTTAATGAATTATCATAATATGTACTAAACAGGATCTTTGTCATTCGACCTTAGTAATCGTGGCTGAGTGGCATGAAGATGGTAAAGTCTGACCGGATCTAGAAATAGAAATGAACGATAATGTAATACATTGAACAAGGACTGATAGCCCAGCAACTGAAACTGTTGGGACAGATAGTGCATTTTCACAGACTTCCGAAGCACAATTCAAAGCCTCGGAGGAACAAGTTCAAACTTCCGAAGCTGAGATTGCTACTGTGGAAGGACTATTCTCATTATCCGATGATCTAATAGTCACAGATGCAATTCTTGAACTCGCATCTGAGGTTAATAGAGAGGATTTTCTCACTCAACCTTTAGCTCCAACATCTGCATTAACTCCAGCTCCCATCTCTAGTAGAGCTGTCAGCCCAGCTTTTCTTTTGAGTTTCTTCAACCTTTCTTCCTCCTGAAGCTCTTCCGAAGTAATCTTCCTCTTTCCTTTGATGTCTTCGAAAGTACTAGACTTTGGGGGTTCTTGGATAGAAGATTCAGGTTGAGTAGTAGATATGGGAGCTGGAGTCCTTGTTTCCCCTTCGAAGTTAATCTTAGGTTCCATTTGTAAAAAGGCTTTGCCTTAGGTTGCTGATCCGTTCCTTTCCTCCTCCTTTCTCAGTTTCAACTCTGCTTCTAGCAGTTAGCTCGGCCATTTGAAGGCTGCCTAGATGACTTCTGATATGGGCAGCTATCTCAGAGTGTGAAGGGTTGGAGAATGTCTTCTCTGCTAACTCAGCAATATCAAATCTGCTTAAGTGTAGTAGAGATGAGGCATTCAGCCTATTGAGCTCTCCATTCTCTCTGTTAACAACAAAGTTGTGAGAAGAGTCTTCGAACCTCCACCGGATGATCTTCTTTCTAGGTGCAAGAGGTTGTCTTGGCACCCTATCCATTTTCTTTGTCTCGAGTAGAGTCACTAGCCTTCTCCTTAACTTCTTTTCTTCCTCATTCAAAGTGTCTGAATTGAGGCCAAGGAGATTTGCGGCTTGGTCCAATGTTCCTCTGGGCAGATCAAGAAATTGATCTCTAGTGAGGGAACTTGAGGATCTGTCAACATAGGTCAATTGGACAAAATCCTCCTCACAAGAGATATCGCTTAGAGTTGTACATTTTATGAGCTTTGTCTTGACTGCTTTGAATTCTTCTAAGGAGAGATGTTTAGAAGGCTGAGGGGATGGTTTAATGGGTTGATGGGTAGGTTGAGGTGTTTGGGTTCCAGCTAGAGTTTTGGGTTGGAGGATGTGAAGTTTGGGTGGTTGAGGTGAAGGAGTTGGTAGAAGTGATTGTGTAGGTTCAGGGGTGTATGGTTTAGTAGTTGGTTCGATTTTGATGGGGAGTGAGAAGGGTATGGTTTCAGGTTGTGGTTGGGTTTGGAGTTTGGGTTGAGTGGTTGCTTGGAAGGTTATCCCCTGTCCCCTTATGTACATCTCCTTCCTCTTCCCCGTGCGAATATCAGCTTTAATGTCACTGACACGTCGTTGGAGAGTCTTTTCTGACATAGGACCCACTTGCGTGCCAGAGAATCCATGAGCTCCGAGATAGCTTTTCATCCTGACTTTCTTACCTATTTTCTTGGCAGTGGTCAGTCCTGCTTCCTCTTCTTTCTTCTTTTTCTTCAAAAGCTTTTCCCTTTCAGCTCTTTTCTCTCTTTCTCCATTTGATCTTGCTCTTTATTGAAGAGCAATAAGATCGTATCATTGTTATGTGGAGATAATTCTTCTTGAGAGAAACCTCTGGAGGTTAGGAAAGTTATCCTGTCTCTCCCGAGCTGTAGATCAGCTTCTTTTTCTTCTCTCCCTTTCTTCTTCCAAGGACAACCTTGCAGCTTCTTCTTTTTGTTGTTTTAGGAGCAAGGTTGCCTTTTCCAGCTCTATTAACTCCTCTAATGGTAGCGGGAGTGCATCCTCAGTTGCAGCTTCTAGACTAACAAGTTTATCGATAATCTCTACCCTTTTTTGGTTGTTGAGTGCCCCTGGTTGGCTGCAGCTGCTTTGGTACTAGCAGCTAACAGTTTTCTAGTTGTCAACCCACCTTTTCTTTTGAGTTTCTTCAACCTTTCTTCCTCCTGAAGCTCTTCTGAAGTCATCTTCCTCTTTCCTTTGATGTCTTTGGAAGTACTAGACTTTGGGGGTTCTTGGATAGAAGATTCAGGTTGAGTAGTAGAGATGGGAGCTGGAGTTAATGCAGATGTTAGAGCTAGAGGTTGAGTGAGAAAATCCTCTCTATTAACCTCAGATGCGAGTTCAAGAATTGCATATGTGACTATTAGATCATCGGATAATGAGAATAGTCCTTCCGCAGCAGCAATCTCAGCTTCAGAAGTTTGAACTTGTTCCTCCGAGGCTTTGAATTGTGCTTCAGAAGTCTGTGAAAACGCACTATCTGTCCAAACAGTTTTAGTTGCTGGGCCATCAGTCATTGTTTCCCCTTCGAAGTTAATCTTAGTTTCCACTTGGACCTTTGGTTGACCAACTTCCTCAATAGTTAGTATCAGAGCCAAAGTTTAAGTGAAGCAGGTAAATTTTTAAATAAACCTAAACTTAAACTTAAAATGGGACGGAAAGGGAAGTGTGACATCCATCACTATTAGGTCCGTCAATTGACTCGAAATCCGTTAATTCCCTTTTCGCGCATTTATTATTTTTGCATAATTAATTTGTTTTCAAACAGAATCTTATCGTACCTACCTTTCGTGCCAACCTTAATATTGAATAACGTTAATAATATAAAATTTCTTTTATTATTATTACCATTAATATTAATAATATTATAATTATTAATATTGTTATTATTATTATAATTATAGTCCAGGGTTTAAATTGTAATTTAACTAAACTTGAAGGATTAATTAATTTAAAGTTAAGGGTCCTAAGTGTAATATTAATATTATATATATATTTCTAAAAAAAATTAGGCAACCCTACGTGAACTCCTCCGCCGCTGCACCATTTCTTCCAACCGTCTTCATTGCACGAACCACCAATCAGCCCAATTCGCTGCTGTTAGCCACCGTCGGTTGCCGCCGCCTCGCAGTTTAATTGTTTCGCAGGTAACCGATCTTTATGAACTTTGTTTCGTTGCGTTTCGTTTCGGTTATTTTTATTGATGTTCGGTTTCAGGTTCAATTCATTCTTGCGTGTATGCACCGGTTGTATGTATATATATATTGTGTCTTTTGAATCGTGTGTGTGTATGTGTCGATCGGGTGTGTATAGCGATCATGTGTGTGTGTGTTGACCATGTGCGTGTGTCGATCGGGTGTATATATTGACGGTGTGTGTGTTGACCGTGTGTGTGTGTGTGCTGATCGGGTGTGTGAGTGTGTGTGTCATGTGTATGTGTGTGTGTTGTGTGTGTGTGTGTTGTGTGTGTGCGTCGTGTGTGTGCAGTACGTGTATCGTGCGTGTGTGTGTCTGTTGTGTGTGTGCAGTGTGTGTGTAATATGTGTGTGTTATGTGTGTGTAGTTTGTGTACCGTGTGTGTGTGTTGTGTGTGTATAGTGTGTGTGTAATGTGTTTATGAATCGGTGTGTATGTATGTATATATATGACTAGGTAAGTAAGATTGAGATTGTTACTGAGAATCGAATACGGTAATCAAGTCAATGATTGAGTGGCGGAAACAAACAATCAAAGAACATTTAATGCAAGAAATATACTCATAAATGCTTTTGTATTATATATATGAAAGTTGATTGATTACAGAGAATAAATGACAACAAAAATTCTCTATCTCTATCGGTTGTCACCTCATGTACGAGGATATCTATTCTATTTATAGGCAGACAAGATGCCTTTAACAAAATGACTAAACTACCCCTGACCTATTACATCAGAACTAGTTTAAGTCTTCATCCGTATCTTTGCTTGTTCATCCGCATTGACAAATGCAGATGAGTTAACTTGATCAGCATTTCTTCACCTGATCATCCGCATTAGTATGTTGGCCATCCGCATTGGTTAATGCGGATGAACAAATACTTATGCGCATTTGTTCGGTCATCCGCATTTGTTAAATACGGATGAGCAAAGTCTTGTCCGCATTGTTTTTTCGTCCCGCATTTGTCAATCCGGAAAAACAAATACTTGTATGTATTTGTTTTATGTCTTACGCATTGACAAATGCGTTAGACAACACTTGGTTCTTTTAAGCAGGATCTTCATCCACATTTATTCTTGGACTTGTGGGATTCCAGCTAAGCAATCATCAAATCACCCATTGAATTGGCATGTATGATCCTTTCAGGGTGCAACAATATATATGTTGAGTGTGTGAGATGATATATGTATGTATAATGCACGTATGTGTGCGTGGTATGTGTGGCATGTGTTAGTGTGTGTATATATATATGTATTGTTTGAGTATGAGTGTGTGATACGCACGATGCGTTTGTGTACAACTACGTGTATGTATATATAAATATGGGAGTGTTGGATGAAGATAGGTACAATATTATATATATATATATATATATATATATATATATATATAATATATATATATGGTGTGTGTGTGTGTGTGTGTGTGTGTGTGTGTGTTATTTGTGTGAATGCAAATATGGTGCATATATGAGTGTGATGTGTGTGCTCAAGTGCGTGTATATATTGTGTTTATGTAATTGTGTGTGTTATTATCATTATTCTTATTATTCTTATTCTTATTATTATTCTTATCATTATTATTATATTATTATTATATTATTAGTAGTAGTAGTAGTAGTAGTAGTAGTATTATTATAATTTTTTACCCTTATTATTATTATTGTTGTGTTATTATCATTATTATTATTATTATTATTATTTTGCTAATATAGTATGTGGTGTGGTATGAATTATATATATGTTTGTGAGTTGCACCTCGAACCCGAATCGACCCGAAACGAAACGAAAACCGTCCGAATCTCTCTATTCTCATTGAACGTGTCTAAAGACTTAATTACAACTATTATAGGTGTTTGATCATTCGTTGCTCACATCCATTGAAGTCCTTTTGTTCATCTTATTTTCATATCATTTCAAGGTGAGTTTCGCGGGCCCGTTTTCATTTTAAACATTTATAAACTAGGGGGAAAAGTATTCTCACTCTTTTTATGTTGTGAACTTATTCATTTCTTTTGGGACTGTTGTGTTTAGTGTTTTGTAAGTATTTATCTAGTACATGAATGAGTTGTCTTTGTGGTTTTATATTCACATCTGTTTAACTCCGGTGTTGGAGCCGACGGACAGATATTGATAGTACTATTGGGCTAACACCCCCATCCTTGTTTGTTAGTATACTAGTTGGGACTCATAGTGGCCGGGAACGGGCCCTAGGGTGAATATGTTATGAAAATTTCTTTGTGTACGTCGTAGGTTTAGTTGTGATGCTCATGCGATATTACTTGCTTATAACTGTATGCACACATGTCCTACTAACTATTACACAACATCAAGTTTTGGTTATCATTTAAACCTGTGAACTCACCAACATTATGTTGACCATTTTGAGCATGTCTTTTCAAGTAACCATTATTGAGGATTGCTAGGGAAGCTGCCTTAGCGATGACCTTAGACTTACATTATTTTAAACTTGGATGCCTTTGACATTTACTTGTTATTCGTATTTTGGCTACTTGTTCCCGAGTTGTGGGATTTACATTATTTGTTTGTATGACTATGTTTGTCGTGGAACTGATTAACCATGACACAAGTCTCCAGTTGTGTCCGATGACGTCATGACACATTGACTTTAATCATTTATTGCATCTCTATTAACTAACAATGTGTTATGACGATCCCGTCCGTTACATCCTCGTGTTTCCGCTATAAGCAGGGATGTGATAGATTGGTATCAGAGCCATTGGTTATAGAGAATTAGGTGGATCACTTGACCTAGACTATAACCTAAGAACCTACATGTTGAATGCATATTAGGATTTATGTGCATTTGACTATGTGTGTCAGTTCTTTAATTATTGAAACTATTCATGACCCGTAATGTGTTAATGATTCTATTTCATTTCCTTTGTTCAACTTTAGATAATTAACTTTTGGTTATCGATCATACCTTTGATACTTCTATCTTGTGTACTTGACAAGGCGATTTGATTCGGTTAGGATGAGCTGGGGTTGACCATGCAAAGAAAATTTCAATTACGGGTGCACAAGTAAATGCAATTTCTTGTGCATGCGCAGCCTAGTCAATCTTGCCACGAGATAACAATCATTGTTAGTACGAATCATCAACTCCATACCTTAGTACATTAGTGTCCTGTTTCTTATGAGACCTTATCAATCTTGATAAATCATCCATCACCTATTACTTACGTGAGTTCTAACTCGCCTAAAGACTCATGGGATCATATTGTGACATTGGTCCTAGTCCCTATGAGATAACATCCTTTCTAGCATTTCAATGGTATACAACCAACTGTTTCATTGAAAAACATCTGGTCTTCAAAGGGTCGTAGCTTAGCAATGATACTCAATGCACATGTATTACTTTATTGATTGACTTTAAGATTTGGGGCTTTTGTATTGTCTATGTTGATTAGAAAGATGCCGCCCAGAAGAGTTACTCGCAGTGCTAGTCATGGTGATGTTGTCCCAAGAGGTAGGGGTAGAGGTAGAGGAAGAGGTGCAGGAGGTAGGGGTGAAGCACCTATAGGTGGAAATGAAGGTGGGCACGGTGGTAATAATCAGGGAACTAGAAACCCTGATATAGCCACCATGATTGCTCAACAACTGGCAGCACTCATCCCGACCATAGTGGCACAGGTGAGTGACAACATCCTGAATCACAATAATGGGGGTAGTAACGAGGATAACAAACACAACGACGAAAATGGCGGTTATGAAGAGAATAATGAAAACGAACATGGAAATGGAGGTGGAAATGACAGTGGAGAAGGAATTGGAATGGGTAATGGGAATGGTAATGGAAACGTGAATGGGAATGGCAATGAAGGGTTAGTTGTACTTACAAGGAGTTCATGACTTGTAAACCAAAGGAGTTTGATGGAAATGGTGGAGCCATTGCCCTGACTCGTTGGATTGAGAAGATGGAATCTGTGATGGACATCAGCAACTATGCTGAAAATCAAAAGGTGAAGTATGCTACATGTTCGCTGGTGGGAAAAGCGTTAACATCGTGGAATACCCAAGTGCAGGCTCGAGGAAGAGAGGCAGCAATGGCCATGACTTGGGTGGAATTTAAAACATTGGCAATTGAGGAATATTGTCAAATGAATGAAATGCAGAAGTTGGAGCATGAATTCTGGAATCGTGCGATGGTAGGGTCGGGTCATGCTACGTACACCGACCAGTTTCATGAGTTGGCAAGATTGGTGCCACACCTGGTGACACCTGAATCAAACTTAAGCGTTACGTTGGGGTTTAGTACCTCAAATACGTGGTTTGGTCACTATTGGGCACCTTGAACAATAGAGAGTGAAATTTTGAAACCTGGCACTCTAACTGATGAGATGGTAAGAACTGGGGTGCTAGGTAAAGTAGTGAGAAAAGAAGAGATTTAGGGAATCGAGTAGACAGCCGGGGGAAGATTTGATGAAAAGGCGAAAGTGACTAGAGGTTTTGTGGCAGTAAATCAAGGGAGAAAGGACTATGTTGGGCCACATCCTAAGTGTGGGAAATGTAACTATCATCACCCTACTGCGGCACCGTGTCGAGTTTGTGTGAATTGTAGGTGTCGGGGGTATCTTGCAAAGGACTGTACAGTGTCACCAATTTAGTTGCACCAATAAATGCAATCAATCCAACTAGAAACATTAGAGTTTGATACGAGTGTGGGAGCCCCAACCACTATCAGAATGTGTGCCCCAGGCTGAATCGGGCACCGCCTCAACAAGGGAATAACCAAAATCAGGTGGTGGCGATAGCCGGTAATCAAGGAAATGCTGCCCGAGGACGTGGGTTTGTGATTGGTGCAAACGACGCGCGTCAGGACCCGAATGTTGTTACGGGTACGCACCTTCTCAATAATAACTTTGGATCTGTATTATGTGATACCGGGGCAGACAATAGCTTTGTGTCCACTAAATTTGTACCCTTACTTGGTTTGAATCCTAGTTTTTTAGAGACTAGCTTCGCAGTAGAAATGGCGAACGGTAAATTGTGAGAGCTAGTGAAATAATTAGACGGTGCACGATTACATTAGAAGATCATGCCTTTGACATAGACTTAATACCTTTGAATTGGGAAGTTTCGATGTGGTAGTGGGGATGGATTGGTTGTCGAAGTGTGGAGCTAAAATTATTTGCCGAGAGAAGGTGGTGTGGATCCCTATGCCTAATAGTGATGTGTTCAAGATTCAAGGAGAACGAGCAGGAAGGAGTCTAAAGATCATCTCATGTATGAAAGCTCGTTGTTGTCTGCTGAAGCAATGTTATGCATTTCTGGCACATGTGGTGGGAAGAAGAAACATGAGGAAGGGAAACTGGAAGACATTCCAGTACTGCGAGATTCCCGGAAGTGTTCCCTGACAACTTTTTCGGTTTACCCCCTCCTCGAGAAGTGGAATTCCGCATAGACTTGGTACCTGGAGCGACACCAGTAGCTAAGACGCCAAATCGGTTAGCTCTGTCAGAAATGCAAGAGTTATCAAGTCAACTACAGGAGATGCTAGATAAGGGTTTCATATGACCAACTTACTCGCCATGGGAGCACCCATACTCTTTGTAAAGAAGAAGGAGCGTTTCAAATGTGCATAGACTATCGAGAGTTGAATAAGCTGATCGTGTAAAATCGATATCCACTTCCCAGGATCGATAATCTATTTGATTAAATGCAGGGAGCGTCGTATTTCTCTAAGATCGATCTCCGATCAGGTTATCACCAGTTACAGGTTCATGAGGAGGACGTACCAAAGACAACATCCAGGACTCGATATGGGCATTACGAGTTCCTAGTCATGCTGTTTGGGCTGACCAACGCTCCAGCAGTGTTCATGGACCTTATGAATCGGGTGTGTAAACCCTATCTGGACAAGTTTGTGATCGTGTTTATAGATGATATACTCAGCTATTCTAGATCAAAGGAAGACCACAAACATCACCTTCGAGCGATACTCCAATTGTTGATGGAAGAGAAACTTTACGCCAAGTTATCGAAGTGTGAATTTTGGTTGCGAGATGTGAAGTTTTTGGGACACGTGGTTAATGAAAAGGGAATCCACGTTGATCCAGGAAAGATCGAAGCAGTTAAAAAGTGGGACGCTCCTAAGACGCCCTCAGAGATACGACAGTTTTTGGGATTGGCTGGGTATTATCGACGATTCATTGCAAACTTCTCTAAGATCCCCCAGCCGTTTACAATATTAACACAGAAGGATAAGAAGTTTGATTGGGGACGCAAACAAGAGGAGGCATTTCAGATGTTGAAGGAAAGGCTATGCAACACACCATTATTAACCCTTCCTAATGGGTCAAATGATTTTGTGGTGTTTTGCAATGCATCACATCAAGGCCTAGGTTGTGTGCTTATGCAAAAGGATAAGGTGATTGCTTATGCCTCACGTCAACTTAAGGTTCACGAAATGAACTATACGACACATGATCTAGAACTAGGCACAGTGGTGTTCGACCTAAAGATATGGAGGCATTATCTATATGGGACTAAGTTTGTTGTCTACACTGATCATAACAGCCTTCAACACATCTCTGATGAAAAGGAAATGAATATGCGCCAAAGAAGATGGGTGCAACTCCTAAGTGATTATGACTATGACATTCGATATCATCCTGGAAAGGCGAACGTAGTAGTTGTTGCCTTGAGTAGGAAGGAGCATGTTAAACCCCTACGTGCGTGAGCATTAGGGATGACTATTCAATCGAATTTGAAAGAGCAAATACTGTTAGTGCAGGGTGAAGCGCTGAAGGAAGAGAATGTTGTAAGTGAAGAGTTCCGAGGGTTAGACAAACAGATGAACTGTAAAGAGGATGGTGTACGGTATTTTGTGGATCATATATGGGTACTTAAGTGGGGTGATATTCGAACCCTAGTTATGAACGAAGCACACAAGTCCAAGTATTCTATTCATCCTGGTGTAGAAAAGATGTATCAAGATCTTAAGGAGTTGTATTAGTGGCCAGGTATGAAAAAGGATATTGCAAAGTATGTGAGTGAATGCCTGACTTGTTCCAAAGTCAAAGTCGAACATCAAAAACCGTCAGGTCTGTTGCAACAACCAAAAATTCCTGAATGGAAGTGGGAGAATATCACGATGGATTTCATCACTAAATTGCCTGGAACAAGTAATGGCCATGATTCAATTTGGGTTATCGTGGATCGAATGACAAAATCTGCTCATTTTTTGCCTATTCGCCAGGACTATAAAATGGAGAAGTTAGTAAGGTTATATGTGAATGAGATCGTGGCTAGGCATGGAGTGCCTATGTCTATTATATCTTATCGAGACAGTGGATTTACATCTCGGTTTTGGCAGACTCTACAGAAGGCGATGGGTACTCGCTTAGACTTAAGTACGCCTATCATCCACAAACTGACGGTCAAAGTGAACGAACGATACAAATTCTAGAGGACATGCTTAGGGCATGTGTGATTGATTTTGGTGGGAGTTGGGATACCCACTTACCATTAATCGAATTCTCTTACAACAACAGTTACCACACGAGCATTGGATGTGCTCCGTTTAAGGCGTTAGAAGGAACTCCAAGCGAGGGCCCGAATTTACATGGGAACGGGAAGACCAGATAAAATCCAAATATCCGCAATTATTCGTGGATACAACTTCAGGACCTAACTCCAGCTGAATTTTGGGATGAAATTCTCTCAACTGGGGGATACTGTGGCATCCGTCACTATCATGTCCGTCAATTGACTCGAAATCCGTTAATTCCTTTTCGCGCATTTATTATTTTGCGTAATTAATATGTTTTCGAACCGAATCTTATCGTACCTACGTTTCATGCAAACCTTAATACTAAATAACGTTAATAATATAAAATTATTTATTATTATTATTACCATTAATATTAATAATATTATAATTATTAATATTGTTATTATTATTATTATAATTATAGTCTAGGGTTTAAATTATAATTTATCTAAACTTGAGGGATTAATTAATTTAAAGTTAAGGTTTCTAATTGTAATATTAATATTATATATATATTTCTAAAGAAAATCGGGCAACCCTACATGAACTCCTCTGCCGCTGCACCGTTTCTTCCAACTGTCTTCGTCACACAAACCACCAGATCCGCCCAATTCGCTGCCGTTAGCCACCGCCGGTTGCCACCGACTCGCCGTTTAATCATTTCGCAGGTAACTGATCTTTATGACTTCGTTTCGTCACGTTCGTTTCGGTTATTTTTCTCGACATTCGGTTTCAGGTTCAATTCATTCTTGCGTGTATGCACCGGTTGTATGTATATATATATTGTTTGTTTTGAATCGTGTGTGTGTGCATGCGATCGGGTGTGTATATCGACTATATGTGTGTGTGTGTATCGACCGTGTGTGTGTGTGTGCGTGCGCGTCGTGTGTGTTGTGTGTGTGCAGTGTGTGTATTATGCATGTGCGTGTGTGTGTTGTGTGTGTAGTGTGTGTAATGTGTGTGTGTGTTATGTGTGTGTGCAGTGTGTGTATCGTGTGCGTGTGTGTTGTGTGTGTACAGTGTGTGTAATGTGTGTGAATCGGTGTGTATGTATATATATATATTATATATATATATATATATATATGTTTGAGTGTGTGAGATGATGTATGTATGTATAATGCATGTACGTGTGCGTCGTATGTGTGGCGTGTGTTAGTGTGTATATATATGTATTGTTTGAGTATGAGTGTGTGATACGCATGATGCGTGTGTGTACAGCTACATGTATGTATATATAAATATGGGAATGTTGGATGAAGATAAGTACAAATATATATATATATATATATATACATACATATATATATATACAACATATATGTGTGTGTGTGTGTGTGTTATTGTGTGTGAATGCAAATATGTTGTATATATGAGTGTCACGTGTGTGCTCAAATGCGTGTATATATTGTGTTTATGTAATTGTGTGTGTTATTATCATTATTATTATTCCTATTCTTCTTATTATTCTTATCATTATTATTAATATTATTATTATTATTATTATTATTATTATTATATTATTATTACCTTTATTATTATTATTGTTATTATTATTATTTTTATTATTATTATTTTGCTAATATAGTATGTGGTGTGTGGTATGAATTATATATTATGTGTGTGGGTTGCACCTCGAATTTGAATCGACCCGAAACGAACCGAAACCATCCGAATCTCTCTATTCTCATTGAACGTATCTAAAGACTTAATTACAACTATTATAGGTGTTTGATCATTCGTTGTTCACATCCTTTGAAGCCATTTTGTTCACCTTATTTTCACATCATTTCAAGGTGACTTTTGCGGCCCTATTTTCATATTAAACATTTATAAAGTAGGGGGAAAAGTATGTCCAGTCTTTTTATGCTATGAACTTATTCAATTCTTTTGGGACTGTTGTGTTTACTGTTTTGTAAGTATTTATCTAGTACATGCATGAGTTATCTTTGTGGTTCTGTATTCACAACTATTTAACTCCGGTGTTGGAGCCAACGGATAGATATTGATAGTACTATTAGGCTGACACCCCCACCCTTGTTTGTTAGTATACTAGTTGGGACTCACAGTGGCCAGGAACGGGTCTTAGGGTGAATATGTTCCGACAAATTCTTTGTGTATGTCGTAGGTTTAGTTGTGATGCTCATGTGATATTTCTTGCTTATAATTGTATGCACTCATGTCCTACTAAACTATTACACAACATCAAGTTTTGGTTATCATTTAAACTTGTGAACTCACCAACATTATGTTGACCATTTTGAGCATATCTTTTCAGGTAACCATCATTGAGGATTGCTAGGGAAGCTGCCTTAGCGATGACCTTAGACTTTATTATTTTAAACTTGGATGCCTTTGACATTTGCTTGTTATTCGTATTTTGATTACTTGTTCCCGGGTTGTGGGATTTACATTTATTTATTTGTATGACTATGTTTCTTGTGGAACTGATTAACCATGACACAAGTCTACATTTGTGTCCGGTGACGTCATGACACATTGACTTTCATCATTTATTGCATCTCTATTAACTACCAATGTGTTATGACGATCTCATCCGTTACATCCTCGTGTTTCTGCTATCAGCGGGGGTGTGACAGGAAAGGATGTCAGTCCGAGTAGCTGCGTGCCATCTTGTATTTTCTTAATGTTAACCAGCATTACATGTGCATGTTATATTGTTTATGTATTGTTAGTAGATTTAGATACTGATGTAGTCAGGATAGGAAATGCTTGGGGTATGAAAAGTAGACTAAGTGGCTAATCATAACTGGCCGCTGTAATTAGGGACTTACTATACTTGACATAAACTGAGTTGTTCCCTTGAATGACCATGTTGGTGTTTGAATCTTATAGCATGTTAGAGGATGGTCGGTGGTAGATCATCGAAGTCTTCACGTGGTGGAGGTCGTGGTGGAAGTGGTACTAAACCGCAGGCCACGAGAGGAAGGCCTAGAGCCGAAAAGGTGGTTCATGAAGAGCCTGAGACCCGTCATCCAGAGGGCAGAGATGACAGTGCTAATTTGACAGCCTCAATGAAGGAGGTAGTAGTGAAAGAGGTTCACCAGGTCATGCAAACGATCTTACCATCTGTGGTGACCGAAGTAATCAAGGCTATGACGGAAGGAGAAAGGAAGAAAACGAGTAATCCTACAGGCGAAAAAGGACAGCCCGAGACTGAGACGGTTGTCTCTACTGATGAAGAGGAAGAGGAAGAGCTTGTGCCTGAGGCAGCACGAGGCTATAACTATGGGGCACTTATGAGATGCAAGTCCCAAACTTTTGATGGAAATGGCATTGTTACTGCTGCTCACTGGTGGGTGGGAGAGATGGAGGATGTACTTGATATCATTGAGTGCCGAGAGGACCAGAAGGTGAAGTTTGTTGCTCACTCGTTTGTGGACTCGGCTCTTTGCTGGTGGGACAATATTGTCCAAGCCAAGGGTAGTCTGGCAATTAGGATGAAGTGGCAGGAATTGAAAAAGCTGGTGATTGAGGAATTCTGTCCTGTCCTCACCGGGAGATGGACAAGGTGGAATGGGAGTTCCTGCAACTGGAGGTGGGAATGATGACACATCAGCAGTACACCACCAAGTTTAATGAGATTGCACGGCTAGTGCGGGATCAGGTGACACCTCTATCCCGAAAGATTAAGAGGTATCCAGGGCTTGTCGGTGGATATCTGTAGGCACATGATCGCTGCCCGACCGAGCACGTTTAGGTCGGCGGTTTATTTGGCAGGAAGGTTGTATGACGAGCGAGAGGTGGTGGTGGCTGAGGTGAGCAAGAAGGGTGGTGGTGACCGAAACTATAATGGGAAACGGTTTGGACGTGGTGGAGCCGCTCCAAACAATAAGGTGGCGAAGGTGGGTGACCGACGTGTGGTCACATCCGGTGTAGGGTCGAAGAAATGTGGTAAATGCGGGTAGGAGCATTTGAGAGAATGCAAATGGGGATCAAACATTTGTTTCAAATGTGGGAAGCCTGGTCATATGGCTAGAGATTGTGGAGTTATAACATGCTATAACTATGGAGAAAATGGCCATCTAATCAGGGATTGCAAGAAGCCAAGGGCTGAAAGTTCAAGAGCAAAGAAGACTGGAGGAGAAAGGTAGAGGGCAAGTGCCAGAGCGTTCACGATGACGCAGGAGGAGGCTAGGACGGACCCCAATGTCGTGTCAGGTATGTTTTTAGTAAACCAAACTTTAGCCTCTGTGTTATTTTATTCTAGTTCTAGTAAAAGTTGTATTTCTGCAGTTTTCTGTGCTAAATTTCATGTTAGTAGTAAGAATATAGATACGCCCTTTGATGTAGAAACTGCCATAGGTAAGTCTATTAGGATTTCCAAGATGATAGAAGGTTGTGACATGGAATTAGAAGGTCACAAGTTTCGTGTTACACCCTTTGTGATGACCTTAGGCGGGTTCGATGTATTCCTAGGAATGGATTGGTTGGCGGACCCCGAGGCAAACATTGTGTGTCACAAGAAGATGATTCGATTGACAGCGCCTGACGGGAGTTTGCTGACGGTTTATGGTGATCGAGTCACGATGATCCCGAAAGTGATTTCGATAGTGGTGGTAGGAAAGTGCATGAGGCGTGGATGTAGTGCCTACTTGGCCTACGTAAAGGATGTGGACATGCCAACACCACAACTGACCGACATGCTGGTGGTGTGTGACTTTCCAGATGTGTTTCCCGAAGACTTACCAGGAGTGCCACCCAACCGCGAGATCAAGTTCCAAATTAACTTGATACCAGGTGCCCAACCTATTGCTAAGGCGCCGTATCAGTTGGCCCCGACCAAGATGGAAAAGTTGATGGAGCAATTGCAGCAGTTGCTAGACAAGGGGTTCACTAGATCGAGTATCTTGCCTTGGGGTGCTCCGGTTTTATTTGTGAAGAATAAAGACGATAGCATGAGAATATGTATAGGCTACCGTGAGTTGAATAAGCTGACGGTGAAGAATCGGTACCCCTACCACGGATTGATGACTTGTTTGATCAGCACCAGGGTGCCAATTGGTTCTCGAGGATAGACCTTCGATCTAGTTATCATAGTTGAGGGTGAAGGAGCAGAATATTCCTAAAACAGCTTTTCGCACACGTTATGGACAATACGAGTTTCTAGTTATGACTTTTGGTTTGACCAATGCTCTAGCTGCTTTTATGGACTTGATGAATCGAGTGTGTCGGCCGATATTGGATAAATCAGTGATTGTGTTTATCGATGATATCTTGGTTTATTTGAAGAGCAAGGAGAAGCATGCCGATCACATTCGAGAGGCGTTGGAGACGTTGAGAAGGGAGAAATTGTATGCTAATTTCTCCAAGTGCGCATTCTGGTTACGCGAGGTTCAGTTCTTCGGTCATGTAGTGAATCCCGAGGGGATTATGGTGGACTTGGCAAAGGTGGAGGTGGTGATGCAATGGAAGTCTCCAATGACGCCATCCAAGATTCGTAGTTTCTTGGGTTTGGCGGCCTGTTACTGAACGTTTATTCAAGACTTCTCTGTAACATCTCGTATTTTTGTTAAATTAGGGTTTAACCTTGTTAAGTTCTTGTAAGGGCCATTTATATCTTTTATGAAACTTTGAGGGCTTATTATGCATGTTGAGTTAAATTGGGAGTTAATAAATTAATTTGCTTAACATTGATAATAATGATAATAATATTGTTATAATAATAATAATAATAATACTAATAATAATAATTAAGTAATAGTAATAATAATAATAATAATAATAACAATTGTAAATTATATTGTTAATAACAATAATAATAATTATACTAATAATAATTAATAATCGTAATAATATTAGTAATGATAATTAAATTTATAATAATAATGATACTTATAATAATTTATAAAGTTAATAATCTTAAGGTGTTTAAAATTTAAGGTAATAAAGTTTAGGGGGTTAATATGTTATTTTATAACTCTAAATAGAAACTTTGTGCATAAAATGTCAAGAGGAAAACCACAGGGACTAAAAGTGTCAAATTCAAAAACCCAACCGTCTCCCCCTTTCACCCATCGACCGTCGGCCAAAGAGGGTCCGGCGACCCTCCGGCCACCCCATAAACACCAATTTTGGTCGATTCTTGATCCAAACACCGTTTCGAGCCCCTCTAGAATTTGAATCGAACATGAAGGTAACATTTAATTGAATTTAACCATGGTTACTAAGGTGAATCGGGTCTATAACCGACGCCTTCAACCACACAGCTGTTCGAGCATTAAACTCCAATTATAACCCAATTAACTAAACCTAATCGAACGTTTATCTAACTCTAATCGATTGCAATCACCACTTACACCTGAAACAAACGCAACCAACGAATTCAAGCATCACTTTGCTCGCGGACCTGCAACTCAACCAAATCCATCGGTCGAGCTTCAAGTGTCGAAATTGGTAGAGGGCTTTTAGTCTAGATCATTATACGAAGCTACCCACAAGTTTAATTGATTATCTTTGATGTTTTCTTATCCATCTAGGCTACCACGTCCGCAACATTCTTCGAGTGTTCAAACATCAATCCAATAACAATTCGGGTAATTAAAACTACCTTTATACTCGATTTCATATGGAGATCAAAAGCCCTAACCCCTCGATCGATTACAATGTTCATATGGGGTTCAATTTGATCGAACATGTTTCTAGGGTTCATGTGAAATTTGGGGGTTTGTTTAAGTTGGTATTTAACAATTAAAACATAAATCCTAACGCGGCAAAGAACCTATGGTTTACGGTAACAAGTGTGTAGTATGGACTTGAGGTCCCGGGTTCGAACCCAGGGACCCTCAATCCATTCTTTTTTATTGTTTTCAAGTTTTTAAGCTATGTAAAAATTTCTCTAAATTATTAAAGATAATTTTATAAATTTCGGGTATTTCTAAAATCACTTTATTAATCTCTATAAAAATATTTATGAATAATTTAAATATTTTATAAAACAAGAGTTATATTAGTTTATCTTTGTAAATAAAGTAGACCCTAATTAAATATTTAAAACTCTAAATTATTATTTGACTTAAACATTATCTATATACGATTTTTTTAAATCATAAGTTTTTTAAAACGAAATTTATAAAAGATTATTTATATTTAAACTTTACTACCTGTGAATTCTATTCATTTCTCCATAACGATGTGTTCGAATATTTTTTTTTCACCGAATCAAAAATAACCAACTATATCATTTTATTGGGTTTGGTTATTGAAAACCCCCAAATATCAATTGAAGCCCTAGCATCCCGTTTAATCGTTAAATTCTTTAGTAAACTTAAACTTGTAATGTATATATTTAGGTGCCTTGTGAAGGATTGCGTTGGAACGTTTATTATTATTTTCCCTAATAATCATTATGTCCTTATAGTTATTTGCCATGTGAGTTTTCCTTGCCCCCTTTTTATATTTTCACACTAATTAGGGGTGAAACATGAAACTTATTCTCATACACTTGTAAACGTTTAAACTTGTAAGCACTTGCAATTCATATTTTTGTCATGGTTATTTGTGTGTTGTAAGCATTTATATGAGATACATATTTTTGTTTGCAATAATTAACTATTGCTAGCCTGGAGACGTCTTAGATCTTTGGGCTTGACAAGCCTATTTGGTGCTAAAGCGAGGTATTGCCGGCTCCTGATGACGTATGCTTGTTCATCATGGGAACCAAATACACTTAGCCAATCTTATATACTTGTAATCAAGTCGAGGTTTGGTTGTAACGATATGTGTTCTATAACCTTACTAACTTATGACCTATGACCTGAATTGCTACTTGTAACCTTATCATATTATGTATGAAAACCTTGGAAACTCACCAACTATTTTAGTTGACCTTTATTTTTATCATGTTTTAGGTCATCCTCAAGTTTAAAGTGAACTTTTGAAGCTTGCAATAATCTAGGACTTGGACCTAGTGAATGAAATAAAAAGACTATTTTTGTCTTGTTATGTTGAACTTATTTCATGTTTGAGACTTATGTTTGTAATGCCTTTTGAAACTTATAATTTGAATATTTACATTTAAATATGGCGTTATGTGGTTGTGAGCAATCTTAACCCTCACATCTCGACGATTCCGCCGTCAAGGTTGGGGTGTGACAGATTGGTATCAGAGCCCATAACTATAGGGATTTAGATTATTAGAAATGGTGACCTAGACTATAGCTTATGCATGAACCTCATAGAATAATATTTATATTCTTGGAAATATATATATTGATAAAAATGCTACATAATGCTATACCATACTTATGTGCACTTGATGCCTTAGCATAGGTTGGCCTTGTAATTGTTTAAACTTTGTTACTTGTCTCCCTAAACTTATTTTTGACACCCTCACTCTCCCCGACAAATGAAACTTCTTAATCTTATTCTGACGACACGTGGAATCGTATACTTATGCTTATGACTTGAATCTTTAGACTTGTGTCTAATCTATGTAAATCTCATCAAGGTTTTGATTTCATGAACCTAAGAAATTTGTATGACACATAGACACCTGTATTCTGGATTTCCTGGAAAAAGGCCCTCGGGCTAAGGCAAGCATATTGCATAAATCCTATGGGACTAGTTATGCTTACCTAGGGAGTTCTGGGATGAGTGATAAACTATGGTCAACATACACAAATTTCTAAGGCGAATGGGTCAACTTACCTTGACGTTTTAACGTTTCCAAATGGTAATGCGTTACCAAATGGAACCATTCCAAGTGCCTTACAACTCTTGCCTTATCCTTGTTGAATTCTAATCCTTGTTATTCTCTTTCTCGTGTCTAACTCATTTTGCATATTCCATCATGTCTCGTCATCATGGAAAGCGTGGAAGTTCCAATCGCAAGCTAGCCGCCATGATTGCTCGGCAAATGGCTGCTGTCATCCCAACCATGGTTGCTGAACTCAATAGCATCTTAATGACCAACTCTAGCAACAATGGTCAAGGATAGAATAGTTCTAACCAAGGTCGCAACAACCAAACCTGCACCTTCAAGCACTTTAGCTCTTGCAAGCCCACTAGTTTTAGTGGCAAGGAAGGAACCACTGGTCTTCTTGAGTGGTTCGAGAGCATGGAGAATACCTTGGTCAACTGTGAGTATCCCGAGGCGCTCAAAGTTCGTTATGCCACTAGTATGATCCAACAAAGGGCACTTACTTGGTGGAATAGCGAGAAGAGAAATCGAGGAGCTGATGCTATATTGGCACTCTCTTGGGATGAGTTCAAGAACATCACCATCGCGAAGATCTGCCCGAGAAGTGAATGGCAAAAGTTGGAAGAAGAATTCTGGAACTTGAAGCAAAACGATCGTGATCATTTGGCCTACTCAACTAGGCATCATGAGTTGAGTATACTGCTGCCTCACATGGTCGACACTGTCCCTCGCAACATCGAGAAGTTCATTAAGGGTGTACCACCCCAAATTCAAGATGCTGTGGTGGGTAGCCGACCCACAACTTTGGAAGAAGCCATCACTATCACCGCTCAACTTATCGAGAACCATATACGAGTGGGCACCATGTTTGTGAAGGGTGCAAAGAAGGTGGAAAAGAGGGCTACCAAGGCCGTTAAGGAGACTAAAACTGAACCATCTCACAACAACAACAAGTGCAAGTTCACACCGGCACTTAACTACGCCGTGGCTGCACCAAACAACCCTAAAGACAACTTGTACCTGTGGCTACACTTGTGGCACAAGTTCCTGGGTCTAGGGCCTATGCTAGTCCTCAGCCTATATGCAACACTTATAGGTATCATCATCCGGGGAATCAACCATGCCGTATTTGCACCTTATGCATTAAATATGGTCATTTGGTGGTGACTTGCCACCGTGCACCTAACAATGTCGCCGTGGTCACAAACCATGTTTGCTACAACTGTGGGGAACCTGGTCATTTTCACCCACAATGCCCTCATCTTATGGGTAACGTGCCACAAGCCCGAGGACGTGCTTTCAACCTCAACACAAATCAAGCACAAGCAAACAACAATGTGGTAAATGGTATGTTAACTTACCTTTAACTTTTGTGATCCGATTCTTTTCATACATTACCTGCATCGTTAAATACCTTTAAAATTGAACACGTATGTTCCTTATTAATAAAACTTATGCAAATGTCCTATTTGATTCTGGAGCCGATAAGAGTTTTGTTTCATTAGAGTTTAAACCCATACTTGCTAAGCCACATATGAAATTAGAAAGACCTCTCACCGTTGAAGTTGCTGATGGAGAACCGATCACTGTTGACGTCGTTATTCGTGATTGCATCTTAAGTCTTGACACACACGATTTCCTTATTAATCTTATTCCTATGAAACTTGGGAGTTCCGATGTCATCATTGGTATGGATTGGTTAGCCAAACACCATGCCGAGATCATTTGTTTCGAGAAGTGCATCCGTATACCATTACCTTTTAGTGAAACATTGAAGGTGTTCAGTGAAAGATATTCCAAAGGACTTAAATTCATGTCTGCACTCAAGCCCGAAAGTGCTTAAGCAAGAAGTATATGGCTTTCTTGGCTTATGTGGTCAACACGAAAGTCAAAGGGAAAGAACTTAAGGATGTGCCTATCATACGAGACTTTCCTGGAGTATTTCCTGATGACCTTAGTGGTTTACCTCTCGTGCGTGAAGTGGAGTTTAAAATTGACTTGATCCGGGAGCAAACCCCGTGGCTAAGTCACCATATCGACTTGCACCATCAGAAATGCAAGAACTCTCTCGTCAACTTCAAGAGCTATCTGAGAAAGGCTTTATCCGTCCTAGTTCTTCGCCTTGGGGTGCACCTGTTCTGTTCCTGAAAAAGAAAGATGGATCATTTCGTATGTGTGTCGATTATCGTGAGCTTAACAAGCTTACCATCAAGAATCGTTATCCTCTTCCTCGTATCGATGACTTGTTTGATCAACTTCAGGGAGCTGCTATATTCTCGAAGATTGATCTACCATCTAGATATCACCAACTACGAGTTCATGATGATGATATCCCAAAGACCGCGTTCCATACTCGTTATGGACACTATGAGTTCATGGTCATGCCTTTTGGTTTCACTAATGCTCCTGATGTCTTCATGGATCTCATGAATCGAGTATGCAAGCCTTATCTAGATAAGTTGTGATGGTCTTCATTGATGACATACTTATCTACTCCAAGTCCAACACCGATCATGAACTGCATTTGAGATTGGTTCTTGAGTTGTTGAAGAAAGAGCAATTGTACGCGAAGTTCTTGAAGTGTGACTTCTGGCTCGAGGAAGTGCAATTTCTAGGACATGTGGTGAATAGCCAAGAAATTCATGTTGATCCTGCAAAGGTGGAAGCGGTGAAGAATTGGTGTGTTCCTACAACTCCTACCGAAGTTCGTTCTTTTCTTGGTCTTGCTGGTTATTATCGGCGATTCATTGCCAACTTTTCAAGAATCGCGAAGCCGCTCACTTCTTTAACACAAAAGAATAAACCATTCGAGTGGGGGTCCGAGCAAGAAGAAGCTTTTGAAGCGTTAACGCACAAGTTGTGCAATGCTCCTATCTTGACCCTACCCGATGGAAATGACAACTTCACCGTGTATTGTGATGCATCTAAACAAGGCCTTGGTTTTGTTCTCGTGCATTGGGGAAAGGTCATAGCTTATGCATTGAGGCAATTGAAGGTTCACGAGGTGAATTACACAACACACAATCTCCAGCTTGGTGTTGTTGTTTTTGCCTTGAAGATTTGGAGACACTACTTGTATTGTACGCAATGCATAGTCTACACTGATCACAAAAGCCTTCAACACGTTTTCAATCAAAAAGATCTCAATATGAGACAACGTCGTTGGGTGGAGTTGATTAGTGATTACGATTGTGACATTCGTTACCATCCTGGTAAGGCAAATGTTGTAGCCAATGCTCTAAGTCGAAAGAGTCACAACAAGACAATCTCGTTCCAAGAAATTCACGATCGACGTCAATGGTTTGACACTTTGGGTGAGTTCAATACTGAGATCCGACTAAATGTCAACAAGACTACCATACTGCTACAAAACTTGAGAATAGATAGTGAAATCGAGTCTAGTATCTGGAGGCCCAACAAGTGGTGCAACAAGAAGGAAGAATGAAGGATGAGCTGGAGCATAATCTTTTAACCCAATTGGAAACGAAACCCAATGGATTGATGTACTTCACAAATCAAATTTGGGTTCCAAATCCCGATAATCTTCGTACTTTTATCATGAATGAGGCTCATCAAACTCGTTATTCTATTCATCCTGGTTCCGATAAGGTGTACATGGACTGTGTGGTCAATATTGGTGGCCTGGAGTGAAGAAAGATATAGCAACTTATGTAGCTACGTGGATTACTTGAGCAACCCTAGATTCCTATGTGGATGTTGGAACACATATCTATGGACTTCATAACCAAGCTACCCCGAACCTCTCGTGGAAATGATAGCATATGGGTGATCATTGTCCGATTGACTAAATCGGCACATTTTATACCCATAAGTGACACTTAGAAGACATCAAGGTTGGCTCGTAAATACGTTGATGAGATTGTAAGTCATCATGGGGTACCTATGCATATCATATCCGACCGAGACGCTCGTTTCACTTTGCATTTTTGGTCTTCTATCCAAGAACTCTTGGGTACACAACTAGATCTAAGCACGGCTTTCCATCCTCAAATTGATGGTCAAACCGAGGGAACGATCCAAACCTTGGAGGAATTGCTACGCCTGTGTGTCCTTGATTTTGGTGGTGATTGGGATAGGCATCTACCACTCGCGGAATTTTCGTATAACAATAGTTATCACTCGAGTATCAAGATGGCACCGTTTGAGGCACTTTATGGTCGTAAATGTAGTTCACCGATCTGCTGGACCGACATTGAT
This sequence comes from Flaveria trinervia, assembly GCA_025506515.1. Classification (NCBI taxonomy): domain Eukaryota; kingdom Viridiplantae; phylum Streptophyta; class Magnoliopsida; order Asterales; family Asteraceae; genus Flaveria; species Flaveria trinervia. The sequence continues at coordinate 40,473,566 of CM046446.1, forward strand.
GAAAACATCATCACTGGTCCTGAACTTATACAAGAGACGACCGATAAAGTTTCTATCATCCGCAAGAACCTTGAAGTGGCGAGAAGTTGACAAAAGAGCTATGCTGATAAGCGGCGTAAGCCATTGGAATTCCAAGTTGGGGAGATGGTTCTTCTTAAGGTTTCACCGTGGAAAAGAGTGGTTCGCTTTGGAAAGAAGGGTAAACTAGCTCCAAGATTTGTAGGACCTTTCAAAATCCTGAAAAGGATCGAGAAAGTGGCTTATAAACTGGAACTACCTTCCGACCTTAGTGGAGTTCATCCTGTGTTCCACGTCTCAAATTTGAGAAAGTGCTTGGCCGACAAAAGTCTGTATGTTCCGCTGGAAGACATTCAGATCGACGAGCGCTTACCTTTTGTTGAGAAGCCTGTTGAGATCATGGACCTCATTATGAAGAAGACTAAAACCACAACAACCCAATCGTCAAGGTTCGGTGGGAGAATAAGCGAGGCGCTGAATTCACTTGGGAGCGTGAAGAGCATATGAAGAATAAGTACCCGTTCTTATTTGTATAGTTCATTTTTTTCTTAATTTCGGGACGAAATTCTTTTAAGTTGGGGAGACTGTAATATCTCGTATTTTTGTTAAATTAGGGGTTAACCTTGTTAAGTTTTTGTAAGGGCAATTTATGTCTTTTATGAAACTTTGAGGGCTTGTTATGCATGTTGAGTTAAATTGGCAGTTATAAATTAATTTGCTTGACATTAATAATAATTATAATAATATTGTTATAACAATAATAATAATACTAATAGTAATAATTAAAGTAAGAGTAATAACAATAATAATATTGTAAATTATAATGTTAATAACAATAATAATAATTATACTAATAATAATTAATAATAGTAATATATTAGTAATAATAATAAAATTTATAATAATAATAATGATACTTATAATAATTTATAAAGTTAATAATCTTAAGGTATTTGAAATTTAAGGTAATAAAGTTTAGGGGGTTAATATGTTATTTTATAAACTCTAAATAGAAACTTTGTGCATAAAATGTCAAGAGGAAAACCACAGGGACTAAAAGTGTCAAATTCAAAAACCCAACCCATCCCCCCCCCCTTCACCCATCGACCGCCGGCCAAAAAGGGTCCGACGACCCTCCTGCCACCCCATAACCACCAATTTTTGGTCGATTCTTGATCCAAACACCATTCCGAGCCCCTCTAGAGTTTGAATCGAACCCGAAGGTAACATTTAATTGAGTTTAAACGACAGTTACTAAGGTGAATCGGGTCTATAATCAACGCCTTCAACCACACAGTCGTTCGAGCATTAAACTCCAAATATAACCCAATTACTAAACCTAATCGAACGTTTATCTAACTCTAATCGATTACAATCACGAATTACACCTGAAACAAACGCAACCAACGAATTCAAGCATCATTTGCTCGCGGACCTGCAACTCAACCAAATCCATCGTCCGAGCTTCAACTATCGAAATTGGTAGAGGGCTTTTAGTCCACATCATTATACAAAGCTACCCACAAGTTTAATTTGATTATCTTTGAGGTTTGCTTATCTATCTAGACTTCCACGTCCGCAACATTCTTGAGGTGTTCAAACATCAATCCAATAACAATTCGGGTAATTAAAACTACCTTTATACTCGATTTCATACGGAGATCAAAAGCCCTAACCCCTCGATCAATTACAATGTTCATATGGGGTTCAATTTGATCGAACATGTTTCTAGGGTTCATGTGAAATTTGGGGTTTGTTTATATTGGTATTTAACAATTAAAACGTAAATCCTAACGCGCCTGAGAGCCTATGGTTTACTGGTAACAAGTGTGCAGTATGGACTTGAGGTCCTGAGTTTGAACCCGGGGACCCTCAATCCATTCTTTTTTATTGTTTTCAAGTTTTTAAGCTATGTAAAAATTCTAAAAGTTATTAAGATAATTTATAAATTTTCGGTATTTCTAAAATCACTTTATTAATCTTATAAAAATATTCTGAATAATTTAAATATTTTATAAAACAAGAGTTATATTTAGTTTATCTTTGTAAATAAAGTAGACTCTAATTAATTACTTAAAACTCTAAATTATTATTTGACTTAAACATTATCTATATATGATTTTTTTAAATCATAAGTATTTTAAAACGAAATTTATAAAAGATTATTTATATTTAAACTTTACTACCTATGAATTCTATTCAATTCTCCAGTGTTCGAATATTATTTTTTTCACCGAATCAAAACATAACCAACTATATCATTTTATTGGGTTTGGTTATTGAAAACCCCCAAATATCAATTGAAGCCCTAGCATCCCGTTAAATCATTAAATTCCTTAGTAAACTTAAACTTGTAATGTATATATTTAGATGCCTTGTGAAGGATTGCGTTGGAACGTTTATTATTATTTTCCCTAAGATCATCATTTCCTTATACTTATTTGCCATGTGATTTTTTCTTGCCCCCTTTGTATATTTTCACACTAATTGGGGTGAAACATGATACTTATTCTCATACACTTGTAAACGTTTAAACTTGTAAGCACTTGCAATTCATATTTTTGTCATGGTTATTTGTGTGTTGTAAGAGTTTATATGAGATACATATTTTTGTTTGCAATCATTAACTATTGCTAGCCTGGCGACGTCTTAGATCTTTGGGCCTAAAAAGACTATTTGGTGCTAAAGCCGAGGTATTGCCAGCTCCTGATGACGTATGCTTGTTCATCATGAGAACCAAATACACTTAGCCAATCTTATATACTTGTAATCAAGTCGAGCTTTGGTTGTAATGATATGTGTTCTATAACCTTACTAACTTATGACCTATGACCTGAATTGCTACTTGTAACCTTATCATATTATGTATGAAAACCTTGAAAACTCACCAACTATTTTTAGTTAACTATATTTTTATCATGTTTCAGGTCATCCTCAAGTTTAAAGTAAACTTTTGAAGCTTGCAATAATCTAGGACTTAGACCTAGTGAATGAAATAAAAAGACTATATTTTGTCTTGTTATGTTTGAACTTATATCTTGTTTTAGACTTATGTTTGTAATGCCTTTTGAAACTTATAATTTTGAATATTTACATTTAAATATGGCGTTATATGGCTGTGAGCAATCTTAACCCTCACATCTCGATGATTCCGCCATCAAGGTTGGGGGTGTGACATTCTCTAAGATCGCTTCCCTACTAACCAAGTTGACTCGGAAGGATGTAAAGTTTGTATGGGGTCAAGCTCAAGAGAAGGCTTTTGAGGAGTTAAAGGTGAGGTTAACTCAAGCTCCTATGTTGTCGTTACCAGATGGAAGCGAGGATCTGGTGGTTTACTCAGATGCTTCCTACTCGGGGTTGGGATGTTTGTTGATGCAAAGGAGAAAGGTTATAGCCTATGCATTCCGACAGTTGAAAGTTCATGAGGTTAATTATCCTACTCATGTCATGGAGCTAGCAGCCGTGGTCTTTGCATTAAAGATATGGAGGCACTTGTGCACCATATTCACTAACCACAAGAGCTTGAAGTACTTCTTTGAACATGAGGCAGAGGAGATGGTTGGAGCTCATAAAAGACTATGATTGCAAGATCCATTACCATCCAGGCTGTAACACCCCAAATAATGTCTAAGGAGCCAAATAATAATAATGGGCTTAGACGAGATCATTTAATGAAAATAAGACGGATATGGGTTATAGACCGAGTAGACTTTGCGGATTATGTGTTTGGGGAGTTTAAGGTCCCAGGAACGCCCAGTATATATAAATGGATCAGCTTGAGCAGCTCTCATTTGAAACTTAACACTCTAGTTCTAGAGAGAGAAGTAGAGAGAGAAAGTAGAGAAAATTAAAGATTCAAGGCTCAGTTGATCTCCGGATTGAAGATTGGTGTTCGTGGGCATCCAAAAAACAAGAAAACACCACGAATCCAGGTAAGAAACATCATTTAATCGTTCCTTTTGATGTAAACCTGGATTCTAGGTTTGGTTTTTTTGAAAGTGGCAAAGATTCACCCAAAACTTATGTTTTTTGTGTAAGAAAACATGTAAGAAGCTTAGGTAAAGCTTATTGGGTGATAAACCAAGGTTTTGGATGTAAAATATTGAAGTTTTGGGTCAAAAATGGGTTGGTTAGTATTTTTCAGCCCGTTCTGTGAAACTGGGTGTTCCTCGAGCGAAACTAGATATTCGACAGTGAAACTGTGGATCTTCCTGCGAAACTATAGTTTCACAGGTAGTTTCACAGGCATGGTTTGCCAACGAAAGTTGGGCGAAACTGGCAGTGAAACTGCCAGCGAAGATGCCAGCGAAACTGGTAGCAAAACTGGCAGCGAAACTGGTAGCGAAACTGGCAGCGAAACTGGCAGCGGAACTGGCCGCGAAACTGGCAGCGGAACTGGCAGCGAAACTGGCAGCGGAACTGGCAGCGAAACTGGCAGTGAAGATGCCAGCGAAACTGCTGGCGAAACTAGCAGCAAAACTGCTAGCGAAACTAGCAGCAAAATTGCTAGCGAAACTGCTGATCATGCAGCGGAATTAGAAGCGAAATTTGACAGAAATTAACTCCCTTGAGTGTTAACTTATCTGCAGGCTCTGTAGTGCAACCCTTGCTTTGAAATCTTGATTGAGAAGCTACTCATCGAGTACAGGTGAGTTCTAGATCCCCTATTTTAAAGGTTTTAAACTAGTTTGGGGCTGGAAATGCATACAAAATATACGTTTTAAACGACCAAGATTTTAAGAGATTTTAACGGGAAGATCGATTTTTCTATAAGGAAATGTGCTATATAAAAGTGTTAAAATAAAAATTTTTCATGCTGACGTGGCAACAGGACCTTAGCCAGGGGTGTTGCCCCTTGGACCCCACTAGGGGCTACTGCCCCTAGGACCCCGCTGTCAGGGGCTGCTGCCCCCGAACCCCCTCTGTCCCACGGAGGGTCGGTTATGTTCTATGATGGCTTGTACTTGTTGGGCATGTGTATGTATATGTGAATTGATGATGCATGATGTTTATGATGATGTGTGATGGGGTATGATGTTTATGTGATGATATGTATGTTCATGTTATGTTTTCTTACGTTCCTATTATGTATTATTCCGTGACTTACGTGTTATGATTAGGGAATGAATGAAGAATATTCATCCAAGAGGGCTGATCTTTTCATTAAGGAGATTGTAACTCATCATGGTGTGCCGGTGTCTATTGTATCTAATCATGACACCCGGTTTATATCCAAATTTGGGAAGAAATCCACGATGCTATGGGGACGAGGTTACATATTAGCACGGCTTATCATCCTCAAACAGATGGTCAGTCAGAAAGGACGATTAAAACACTAGAAGATATGCTTCGGGCATGTGTCATTGATTTTAGAGTAAGTTAGGATGACCATTTACCGTTAGCTGAGTTCTCATATAACAATACCTACCATGCCAGCATTGGTATGCCTCTTTATGAGATGCTATACGATAGGAGATGGAGAACGCCCGTGTGTTAGGGCAATATCAGCCATAAAGAGTTAGGGAACGTCAAAATGGTCGAGGCTACGACTGAGAAGCTGGAAAGGATCAAAGCCTTTATGAAGGCAGCTAAAGATAGGCAAAAGTTGTATGCTGATAAGAGACATAAACCGATTGAGTTCCAGGTGAGTGATAGAGTCATGTTGAAGGTCTCACCTTGGAAAGGTATCATTCGGTTCAAAAAACGAGGCAAGTTGAGCCCAAGGTGCATAGGGCATTTCCGAATCATTGCTCGAGTAGGAGAGTTGGCCTATAGACTAGAGTTACCGGATGAGTTAAGTGGAATCACCTAACATTCCATGTTTCTCATCTGAGAAAGCGTTTAGCAGATGAGGATATGATTGTACCACTAGACGATATCGAGGTAGATGAACAGCTCAATTAAGTGGAGCAACCAGTGGTGATCATCGGTCGAAAGGAGAGGAGATTAAGGAATAAAGTGGTTACTCTTGTGCATGTTCAGTGGGAGCATAGGAAGGGATCTTAATCTACGTGGGAGACGGAAGAAGAAATGAGACAGCATTACCCACGATTGTTTGAGGAATAACAAGTTTCGGGGATGAAACTTATATAAGGGGGTGGACTTGTAACACTAGGTTATTTCTTTTTAAAGACAAAGAAAGAAGAATAAGGTGAAGAAAAAGGAAGAAAAAGGAAGAAAAGATATTTTACCCAAGTCAAGGGGTAAAAAGTGTCAAAAGGACAAAACTTAATAAAACTTGGTAAATAAAGGCGGTATGGCCGCCCACACTCTCTTCACACATCCAATCTTCGGATTTTAGAGAGAGAAGCAGAAGCTCCCAGGTACTTTGAAGAACAAGAAGAAGAAAGTCGAATCCAAGGTAAGAATTTTTGGTTTTAAGATGTCCTTAACTAGCCTTAGCCTCGGTTATATGCTTATGTATGTTGTACATGTTCGGTGTGTGTTTTGGTGGGTTCCTAGGCAGTTGAACTCAATTGTAAATTGGTTTTGTAGGAAGTCATACCCAAGAGGCTACTAAGGTGAGTTCTAGAACCCCCTTTTTACTTGTTTTAAACTGTTGTGGGGCTGGAAATGCATGAATGTACATTTTTATAAAATGGGTTTCATACCTGTATGTGTGAATATGTGTATGTTGTGGGTGGGGTTTGATTTTGAGCTATGTATATGTTTGATGATGTTATGGTTGTGTTTCTAAGGCTTAGAATGTATGATTTAAGCTTATAACATGATAGCTGATGATTGGGGACTAAATTATGATGTTTAAGAGTGATATAGACTGCCCATGCGCCTAAATAGTAGCCCATACGCCCAACAGAAATAACTACCTAAGTGTCCCATGCGCCCAGATAGCTCATGCGCCCAGGCACTCATGCGCCTGCATAGTGCCCATGTGCCTAGAATTACCCAGAATAGACTAAGTGTTGCTCATGCGCTCCCATAGTGTCAATGTGCCCGAAATTTTCAACATGCGCCTAAGTGTTCCCATGTGCCTGAAAGGCCATGCGCCTGCATAGTGCTCATGCGCCTGTATAGTGTTCATGCGCCTAAAGACAGAAATATTTTCTGATTTTTGGGGAAAAGGTAAAGGTAGGCTTTGACTTGGGATGCTCCCAGGGGTAAGTAAGTTGACTTTTGAGGTCATAGATGATGTGATGGGTGATGTATGCTGATGATGTATGACTGATTCTTATGCATGATGATGTGTGATTGATGATGTATGATGATTATGTATGATTGTATGTTATGTTCCGTATTATGTATGATGATGTGACTTTACATGGTGTGCTTGTTATGATGAACGCAAAGTATTATCTTAACTAAGTGAAAGATCTAAGATAATAAAAGTGGAACATAATGAATGAATGAAAATTCTTGCAAGCATATGAAAGGAGGATCACAACTCATTAAGAGTTGTTAGCTCACTGTGTGTTTACAGTGTGCAATCTTGGCTAACCCTTAAGGGTTCACACACAGGGGGAGTTAGTCTATATGACTACTCCGTACGTGCGATACGTGCGATTTGTACGATATGGGATCCTTGTCGCTTAACCCTAGATATTATGGCTTTGTGCTCAAAGAGGGGGGTTAAGCATACGACATGACCTAGATAGAAGTGAAAAGATAATAAATGTACAAAAAGTGCGATAAGTATGAAATGTGCGAAATGTACAAAACGAACGATGATGAAGATAATAACTATTACCTTGATGTACATATGATGTGTGATCATGTGCGATAGTAATAAAAATGTTTTAATGAATGAAAGGTATTGTATTGTTTTTATAAAACTAGAACTCACTTAGCAATGCTGACTTTTATGTGTTTCTAGTTGGCAGGTAAAGGTTGCTGAGGATGGCACGGGGTGGCTACTTGGCTCGTTTTGGGTGGCATCCATTTTTATAATGTTTTTGTGATGTAATGCAACAAGTAGTTTGTAATTTGATAACGATGTATTATTTTGCAAAGGTGTTTATAATGAAATGGTTGCTTAAATGTTTCCGCTGCAATATTTTCTTTAAGTTAATGAAAATATATGTTTTATGTGTGATGATTGGCCAGCTGTGAGCGTCCCGGAAACGGGGCCTGTTGATACATATATGTACCTAGATCCTGAGATCAATGTAATATGTCTTGAATGTCTTGCACTTATGTAATATTGGGTACTTAATGAAATGAGAATATTTATTTGTGATTTGTCTTGTTTAATATTTCGTTATTGAGTTGTTTAACACATATTGACTTGATTATATAGGTTTGTGATTTTTTGAATTGATATGTATAATGTTATAATAATGAATACATTCAAACTTGGTTAAGTGAAGTTCTCATGCGTCCGACTGGACCATGCGCCCCAACAATGGTCATGCGTCCGAATGGCCATGCGACTGAGTGTCCATGCACCTAAATAGTCCATACGCCTGAACAACTTCATGCGACTGACTCAGTCGCACGACTGAACACTCAGTCGTGCGAATGGATCAACCGCATGGCTCAATCGCACGAATGAACCATGCCAATGGTTCAGTCGCCCGATTGAGCAACCCTAACCTATAAATACCAATTAATTCGTGAAAAAAAAGCATTGAATAAGCTTTGACTCCGGACGTACCCTAGCCATCCAGAAGCCTCTAAGTTCGTACTCCAAGTTCATAGAACGTTGTAGATCGATTCCTAATCGATTCTTGACGTTAGATTCAATACATTATTATGTTTACGTGTGTTCTCACTGATTGGATCACCAATCAAATAGGATTCTGCACTATTTGGTTTGGCTTAACACATTAATCAGTTGGTGTTTCGTTCAAATACCACATCTCAACAAGTGGTATCAGAGCCTTGGCTCTTGATTACATGTTGATTCAATAGTTTTGATATAAAAATTATGTTTTCATCAAAAACGCAATCATTTTGTGTCTAACGGAGTCTTAGACGTTTCCTGACCTAAAAGTTTAGTTTTTCCGGCATACGACGATTAGGGTTTGTTAAAATTTGAGTTTTTAACGGCCAAAACACGTTTAATCTACGAATTATCAAACTTCAGCAAGTTCAGTCGCACGATTGGCTCAATCGCATGACTGAGTTCATTCGCATTCTCCAACCGCACGATTGGACTCATTTGTACCCTCATTCGTACGACTAAGAACCTTATTCGGACTGTTCAACCGCATTAGTTCATTCAGACGACTGACTCATCTGCATTTGTTCAGTCGCACGACTGAACCATCCGCATTTGTTCAATTGCCCGAATAAGCCCAATCGCATACCTTCATTCGCATACATTAGCAGTTATTAAATAGTAAAGTTAAGTGAAATGGAGGACCAATTTTCAGCATACACAGCAAGTAGAGATAACCGTATTTAGAATCCACTGCTGTTGGAGAAGTGGAATTCACAATAAATCCTCGAAGCATATAACGTTAGACGACTACCCACAATGGAAGCAACGTTTCGAAATCTACTTAATGGAGTAGATACAAATCTGTGGGAGGCAATAGAGTCGGGGTACAACATGCCAGTAGGAGCAGATGGAGTCAAACTTACTCTAAGTGGCATGTCGGATGCTCAGAAGGTAAGAAACAACGCTAAGAAGAAAGTATAGGATTCTATGTGCCCAAGACATGTAGAATATTGATGCGGTTAGTACGTTATGATCCAAGTCGGGTTATACCCAATAACAAGCTTAGCAAACACCAATTAATATTTAATTGATGATATGATCATGCAATTAAATATTTACACCAATTTAGAAAATTGGTTTTCTAAATAATTTCATATGAGAAGGAACAACTTATTAGAATATTTGTTCAATGATATTATTTAAAGTGTTATTTAGATAAGTTAGATAACACCGAATAATAATGAGAATTTATAACTTATAAGTTAAATGGTTGATTGTATAACTTATAAGACTTATACATAGAATTAAATGGTTAATTGTATGTCTAGTTACAAGGCAAATTTTAATGTGTGTGTTTAATTTAAAGGAGGGAAAGCCCTTTTGAATAAGGGATCGGCTGCCCCTCCCCTTGATTCTAATTGGACCCTTTTGCTTGGTAAACTACACACACATTACTAGCCTTGTGAACTTCATTTTGCTCATCCAATCTCAACACATGCAATAGACACAAAACACCTTTCTCTCTCTCTAATTGCTACGGCCAGGCAGCAGCATTTTGAGAGTTTTAGGAGTGAAATTTTGTGTTAGTTTTGGTGTAAAGATCTCCCTAACAAGAGGTGTTTGCAAGGAGGCTTGGGGTATACAAACTTGAGGGTTCCTCCTCTTGGAACCTTGGTCGAATTCATCTCCATATTCATCTATCTTGCTGCTGGAAATTCACGTTTTTGAAGGCTCTTGGCAGCTTTCCTTTTGGAGTTTTGGTGTCCAAGTTCAAGCAACCATGATGCTTGCTTAGAGGCTAAAGGGAAAGGGCACTTGAGGACTTCTACCCTTGAAATCCTAGTCATTTTTCAGCCTCATTTCAGCCTTCTTTTGGTTGTTTTTGGCAGCATCCAGAAAGGTAGTATCTTGGTATGATTATATCATGTTTTGGTTGTTCTTATCATATGGTATGCTTGTTTTCACATAATAAAGATCCTTATGTTTTGGGTTTGTTGGTTTTCCACATTAGAAAGATAAATTTCAGAAACTCTAATATGTTTTAAAGTAGTACATTCCGCTGCGTTTCATGTGTTTAAGTGGTTAAACAAGCTGAAAAGGTGTAACAAACCCAACAAAATGGCATCTAGAGCCGGTTATGTGGAAACTAGCATCATTATCTTTTAAAATTGGTTTTTGTGGGATGTTAATCAACTCATTGGAGGCTGATTTTGGTTGATTTAATAACCCCATGTCTTTCAAAGTTATATCTTCATGCTTATGATTAACCTTGAAAGATAGGAATGTCAATTGGTTGATATATTGGATGATTGTTTGTTTGGACAAACAACCCTAATTTTCAGTTTATGTTGGCTGAAAATTTGGGGTTTGATGGGGTTTATTTAGTTTGATGAATGATGTTGATGGTTGTTCATATGATTGTGCATAACCTAGCTTGACCTTGTGTTGTTTGGTTTGGATTGAATGTTTTTATTTGATTATATTCATTCAATGGGGTTGTATATTAATTTGTGCTTTGTTTAAAAATGTATTTTGTCTATTTATTCATTGGGATGTAATAATAGATTAGGAGTAATTTCCTTTTACTAGAAAATATGTATTAGGATATATATATTTTGTAAAAGAAGATGCTCGGTAGGAAGCACAAGAGGAAGACACAAAAGAAAAGGACTTGAAGCATATGGATGCAAGTTCAAGTGGGAGTCTATGTTGATCTCAATTTTGTGTTGTATTCAACCCTTAGGAAAGACCAAATGACCACACTTGTGATGGAAAAACAAGTGTGGTCACAATAGTAGCTATGGTTATGCACATTATGGTTGTTTATATTATGCTTGTTTGATTGTGGTTTTATGAATGATTGTATCATACTTGGGTATGATTAACAATCTTAATAAAATGATCTTAACAAGCTAATATAAAATGGTTCTTAATCATTAAGTGTTAATAAATGGTTATCAAAAGGATTAATGATTTTATAATAAAATAGGTTTTATTAAAAGAACCATAGGGTATCTTGTATTTGAAAGCATGCAAATACAAGTACATAGAGTTTTCTAAACTAGAATTATGAAATCTCTAAACTTTTGACAAACAAGTTTAATGCCGTCCTTTTGCACAACACTTGAGTCATTTGGAAACTCTTAATGGGATAAAGGTCACCTAACCATTTAGATGGAACTTGTGATTTAAGGTGGGGATACCACATTGGTGGGATAAAGGTCACCTAACCACTTATGTGGGTAAACTCACACGTGTGTGCAAGTAGGGTAACTTGATTTGCAAACCATGTTAAATGGATCACCTAAATATGGTTTCCAAATGGTGTTGAGGGGATTAACATGCCAACTTTACATATGATGTTTAAAGTCGATCCCATACCTCTAGAAGTTGCAAATGGTTGCAACCGTCAATCGTTGACCACCTTATTAATTTAATCGTGGGATAAAGGTCACCTAACCACAATTTAAATGTAATGTTGGTTCTAGATTTTAATATAAAAATGACCTTAAAAGGCATTAATTATTAAAAATAGCAATATCGAAAATACTAAATAGATCTTTGTTAAATTTTGTAGATGGCCACCCATAATGACAATCATGATAACTCATCCGCGTCCACCCAATCATTACGAGCGATCCTCCATAAGGAACGTCTAAATCATAATAATTTCATTGATTGGTATCGAAACTTGAGAATTGTTCTCAAGCAAGAGAGAAGATCATATGTTTTAGACGATATTGTCCCCGATCAGCCTACTGAGGATGTAGAAGAGGCCTACAACGATTGGCTGAAGTACACTGAGGACTCCGTCCAGTGTCTTGTCTCATGCTAGAGAGCATGACTCCGGATCTCCAAAAGGAGTATGAACATCACGGAGCTTATGACATGATAACCCAGCTGAAGGAAACGTTCCAACAGCAAGCAAGGGTTGAGCGCTTCGAAACGGTTTGAGCACTCCATGCATGTCGTATGGACGACAACCAATCTGTTTCATCTTATGTACTTAATATGAAAAGTCATATTGACCGCCTCGAGAGGCTTAATTGTCCCGTCTCGAAGGAATTGGCCACGGATTTGATCCTTAATGGCCTCACCAAGAAGTTCGAGACATTTGTGTTGAATTACAACATGAATGCATGGGACAAGAGCATTGGTGAGCTTCACTCAATGCTTAAAACGGCCGAGGCGGCCATGGGTAAAAGGGTTTTACCCGTTCTCACCATCCATGAAGGTGGGAACAAGAAAAGGCCTCCTCCCGCACCCAAGGCAAAGGTTGCCAAGGGTAAGGGACCCGTTTGGGGAAAAGGAAAGGGGTGGCAAGGGTGCCACCCAAACCACAAGAGCAGAAGCAAAAGGTTGCTACCAATGATCCATGCTTCAAGTGTGGGGAGATTGGACATTGGGCAAGGAATTGTCCTGTCCATCTCCAAGAGTTGAAGGCAAAGAGGGATGCCGGGCAGACCTCAGGTACAAATACATGATTCATTTTGATCTTAATGCTACATCTTCTAACACATGGGTAATGGATACCGGATTTGGAACTCACATTTGCAATTTGTTGCAGGGGTTCAAAAGAAGTAGGGACTTCAATCAAGGGGATGTTAGCCTCTTCATGGGCAATGGAACCAAGTCCAAGTTGAAGCTTGTGGGGACTACATCCTAAAACTTCCAAATGGCTTGGATGTTATTTTGAAGAATGTTTTGTATGCTCCTAGTTTGACTAGGAACATTATTTCTGTATCCCGATTAAGACATTATGATTATGTATTATCTTTTGTTGAAAATGATATTCACGTTTCTTTAAATGATATGTTCTATTTTAAAGCAATTTCCATTAATGGTATTTATGAATTGGTTCATGAAAATGCTTTAAATAGTTCATTGTACCATACTAACACCAAGAAACTCAAGTTGGATTTGAGTGATACCTATCTTTGGCATTGTCGTCTTGGTCATATAAACAAGAAACATATACGAACACTTCAAAAGAATGGTCTTTTGAAAACGAATGAATGTGATTCATTTGATGTTTTTGAATCTTGTTTACAAGGAAAAATGACTAAGGCACCTTTAATGGAACTAACGAAAGCGCAAAAGATTTACTAGGAATCATACATTCGGATGTATGTGGTCCTTTTAAACCAATGACTAGGAATGGTGAAAGATACTTCATCACCTTTACCGACGATTATAGTCGCTATGGGTATGTGTACTTATTAAGGCACAAAGATGAAGCTTTTGAAATGTTCAAAATCTTCAAGAATGAAGTAGAAAATCAACTCAACAAGTCGATTAAAATTCTCCGCACCGATAGAGGAGGTGAATACCTAAGTGATGTTTTTCAAGATCATCTTAGGAGTTGTGGGATTGTCTCACAACTCACTCCACCTGGAACACCATAACATAATGGTGTGTCTGAGAGGAGGAATCAAACCTTATTGGATATGGTTCGATCTATGATGGCTAGAAGCACATTACCTCTATCATTTTGGGTTTCGCTTTGCTCTCCGCGGCCCGTATTCTAAATATGGCCCCAACCAAAAGGTGGAAAGGACACCTTTTGAGATATGGCATGGAAGAGTTCCATCCCTATCATTCATAAGGGTCTGGGGTTGTGAGGCTTACGTTAAGACTCCCACCCCAAAAAATTGGTAGTCCGATCCACCAAGTGTATCTTTATTGGATATCCTAGAGATTCTATGGGATATTATTTCTATGATCCACTGGAACAAAAGGTGTTTGTTGCCAGAAAGGGTGAATTCTTAGAGGCAAAGTTCCTTATGGAAGGAACTTGCAGTAGAACAGTGGATCTTAAGGAGGATCAAGAACCACAACCCAATGCACATTTGGTTGAAACTAGCACTCAACATGAGGATGTTGAGGATGATCAAGCAGTTGATCAATACACACAAAACGTTCGCAGAAGTGGTAGAACTAGTAATCCACCTGAAAGATATGGATTTTTCATGGATGGATGCTATGTGGTAGATTCACCTAAATCATTTCAAGTAGGATACTTGAAGCTAATGTAATGAATGTTTATATTTAATGTCATGTTTCTGTTTTGATTGTGAACTAATGATTGTTGTGTTGAATGTGTAAACCAAACGGATCCAAACTTTCAGAGGGATGAATATGATGTAGATCCCCTTCAGCAGGTCAAGACTCAATAACCCTGATTCTACATCTGCAAGGGATCGTACGGAGATCTGTGAGTTACACCCCAGAAGAGGGGGAGATAATTCATGACTTTACTGACAAGCAGTTGGCCGAAATGTTCAAACTAAATGCCAACGAGATCGTGAAAAACGCTCCAACAGTCCAAGGTGATTGTGACGACGAACTCAATGATATTGATGAGATCAAGATAGAAGATGTCACTGATCAACATTATCTAAAGTATACTGACATGGAAGGCAATGTGGTACCCAATCTGGGTGACAACCTTGTCAGTGAAACCTTTGAGACTTTGGATAAAATGGAAGAAGCATCAAATAAGAAAGAAGATACAACCCAAGCCACAGATGCTGAAGTCAATGCCAGAAAGACTGAGTGGGCTTCTTGTTTTGACGACCTAAGAGTCCAATGCAAAGCTACAAAGTCAACTGTCTATACCAAGCTGTATAAGTCAAGAAACATCAAAGGTGGCAAGCAGGATCATAGCGTGGGCACATTTTGAAGACCTCAATGTTTATGCTGTTAAACGTGAGAAGGGAATTGAGTACTTCAGATTCCCACATGATCTAAAGACTCTTCCAGGTTTTGAGCTTAACCAGTTAGCAAAGTTAAAATTGCTATACGCTGACCCTCATAAGATGTCAAGCTGGTTTGAAGCAGCTCTAAAGAAGGAGTACCACACCAGATGGATCAGCTTCAAACCTCAACAACCAACGAGGTACATCAGACGATCTGAGGTTGACGCCAAACTGGCAAACCAAAAG
Organism: Flaveria trinervia; assembly: GCA_025506515.1. NCBI lineage: Eukaryota > Viridiplantae > Streptophyta > Magnoliopsida > Asterales > Asteraceae > Flaveria > Flaveria trinervia. The sequence continues at coordinate 40,489,148 of CM046446.1, forward strand.
TAGTGTTGAAGTGGAGTCCATCACGTACAATGTCAAAGATCCCACTACATGAGATGCCATAGGACTTCACTCCACACTTCAAATGGTGGTACTACGATTGGAGAACGAGAGAGGCCGTGATAGTCTTGAACAGAAATGATATAATGGTAACCATAAGGGTGTTTGACCCAATGTGGCTCACCAACTTGTCAGCAAATGATGTTTATACATTATACAAGTGGCCACTGTTCTATGACTCACGAGATATAGTACAAGCTTTGCGATTTCAGAATGTCATACGACTCTGTTTTGCTTTCGAGATAAATACAGGAGTCACCAAAGAATCTAAGTACAAGAAGTTTGTGGAAATTATGAAAGATGTAAGACAATAGATAGATCTAGGTCCAAGGGGAATTTTGTTGATACATATATGTACCTAGATCCTGAGATCAATATAATATGTGTTGAATGTCTTGCACATATGTAATATTGGGTACTTAATGAAATGAGAATATTTTTTTGTGATTTGTCTTGTTTATATTTTATTAATGAGTTGTTTAACGCATATTGACATGATTATATAGGTTTGTGATTGTTTGAATTGATATGAATAATGTTATAATAATGAATACATTCAAACTTGGTTAAGTGAAGTTCTCATGCGTCCGACTGGACAAATGCGCCCCAACAGTGGTCATGCGTCCGAATGGCCATACGACTGAGTGTCCATGCGCCTAAATAGTCCAGACACCTGAACAACTTCATGTGACTGACTCAGTGGCACGACTGAACACTCAGTCCTGCAAATGGATCAACATCATGGCTCAATCCCATGAATGAACCATGCCAATGGTTCAGTCGCCTGAATGAGCAACCCTAACCTATAAATACCACTTAATTCGTGAAAAAAAGTATTGAATACACTTCCACTCCAGACGTACCCTAGCCATCCAGAAGCCTCTAAGTTCGTACTCCAAGTTCATAGAACGATGTAGATCGATTCCTAATCGATTCTTGACGTTACATTCAATACATTATTATGTCTACGTGCGTTCTCACTGATTGGATCGCCAATCAAATAGGATTCCACACTATTTGGTTTGGTTTAACACGTTAATCAGTTGGTGTTTTGTTCAAATACCAGATCCCAACAGGGCCTTACAATTTGTATTGAATTTAATAGATTTGTGAGCAAGACTATTCAATGATGGTTGTGCACTGTTGTGGATGCATTTTGTGCACTAGTGGATCGATTTCAAAGCTGATTTGTTTATTTTTCATGTTTGGTATTGGTCTCTATTTCAAAGTAGGTACTATATTCCATTTATGGTTGTATAGTTTGATTTCATTGATTATTACCATCATATTTGATTAGAATAGTTTAGGAGGGTGTTTAGAATGCCTGAGAATAGAAATGGCATAGTATGAAAGATCGTTACAGGTAGCAAAAACTATCCACGTGAGAACTATTATTGTTTAATGTTTTTGTATTACTAGCTTCTTTTTCATGTATTCTATTAAGCTGTGATGAATTGTTTGAAATAAAAATCTATAATCGCCCAATATCTATTGAAATAATAAGAAATCTTAACTTCTTGGTCGTGTTACCTTAATTTTACTTATTTTTCATCAATCACACATTGTGTTTCATGTTTTCCATGTGATTACTTTCATTCCATAATGATAGTTTGGTTCTCGCTTCTTATCAAGTGAATAAGAGTGATTTTTTTATACTTTACGACTTGTATACATTGTCTAAGACTTACTAAAAGATTTCATGGATCGAGATTCATCATCTGGATTGAATTTAGTAGATGTGTAAGCCAAGAGTGTTCAATTATGGTCATGGAGTGTTGTGGATCACGAGTGGATCGATTCCAAAGATGATTTGTTTATTTTCATGTTCGGTTTTGGTCTCTATTTGAAATTAGGTACTATGTTCCCTTTCTGCTTGTTTAGTTTGATTTGATTGATCAATACCATTGAATTTGATTAGAATAGTTTAGGAGGGTTTATAGAAGGCTTTAGAATTGAAATGGCATAGTATGAAATGTTGTTACGGGTAGCAAAACTAGCCATGCGAGAATTATTATTATTTAATGTTTTTGTATAACTAGTTTCTTTTTCACGTATTCTATTATGCTTACATGAATACTTTGATATACAAAATCTATAATTGCCAAATTTTGATTGAAAGTAAAGAGAATCTTATCTTCATGGTCGTGATACCTTGATTTTACTTGTTTTCCATCAATCTCACATTGCTTTTCATGTTTGACTTTTTGTTACTTTCAATCCGTAATGATAGTTTGGTTCTCACTTTTTATTGAGTGAATACAAGTGGTTTTTTGATACTATGCAGCTTGTATCCATGTTCTATAGCTTAATTAAAGATTTCATGGATCGAGAGTCATCATTTTTATTGAACTTAATAGTTTGTGAGCAAGAGTGTTGAATGATGATTTTGCAGTGTTGTGGATGCATTGTTTATATTCATGTTCTCTTTATGGTTGTTTGGTTTGATTTCATTGATCGTTACAATCATATTTGATTAGAATAGTTTAGGAGGGTGTTTAAAAGGCTTGAGAATCGAAATGGCATAGTATGAAATGTTGTTACGGGTAGCAAAAACTATCCATACGAGAACTATTATTGTTTAATATTTTTGTATTACTAGCTTCTTTTTCATGTATTCTTATAAGCTCTCATGAATTATTTGAAATACAATCTATAATCGCCTAATATCTATTAAAATAATAAGAAATCTTATCTTCTTGGTCGTGTTACCTTAATTTTACTTATCATCAATCACATATTGCGTTTCATGTTTGCCGTGTGATTACTTTCATTCCATAACGATAGTTTGGTTCTCGCTTCATATCAAGTGAATAAGAGTGATGTTTTTATACTTTACGGCTTGTATACAATGTCTAAAGCTTACTAAAATACTTTGTGGATCGAGAGTCATCATTTGGATTGAATTTAGTAGATTTGTGAGCCAAGAGTGTTCAATTATGGTCGTCGAGTGTTGTGGATCACGACTGGATCGATTTCAAAGGTGATTTGTTTATTTTCATGTTCGGTTTTGGTCTCTATTTGAAAGCAGGTACAATGTTCCTTTTCTGGTTGTTTAGTTTGATTTCATTGATCATTACCATTGAATTTGATGAGAATAGTTTAAGAGGGTATTTAGAAGGCTTGAGAATTGAAATGACATAGTATGAAAAATTGCTATGGGTAGCAAAACTAGCCATGTGAGAATTATTATTATTTAATGTTTTTGTATAACTAGTTTCTTTTTCATATATTCTATTTTGTTTCATGAATACTTTGATATACAAATCTATAATCACCTAATTTTGATTAAAAGAAAAAAATCCTTATCTTCATGGTCGTGTTACCTTGATTTTACTTGTTTTCCATCAATCACACATTGCTTTTCATGTTTGACGTGTGATTACTTTCAGTCTGTAAAGATAGTTTGGTTCTCGCTTTTTATTGAGTGAATAAAAGTGGTTTTTTGATACTATGCAACTTGTGTCATGTTCTAGAGCTTAATTAAAGATTTCGTGGATCGAGAGTCAACATTTGTATTATATTTATTAGATTTGGAAGCAAGAGTGTTCAATGATAGTTGTGCAATGTTTTGGAGGCATTCTGTGCACGAGTGGATGGATTTCAAAGGTGATTTGTTTATTTTCATGTTCGGTTTTGGTCTCTATTTCAAAGTATGTTCTATGTTCCTTTTGTGGTTTTTTAGTTTGATTTCCTTGATCATTACCATTGTATTTGATTAGAATAGTTTAGGAGTGTGTTTAGAAGGGTTGAAAATTGAAATGGCATAGTATTAAAGGTTTTTACAGGTAGCAAAAACTATTCATGTGAGAACTATTATTGTTTAATGTTTTTGTATTACTAGCTTCTTTTTCATGTATTCTATTAAGCTGTCATGAATTATTTGAAACACAAATCTATAATAGCCCAATATCTATTGAAATAATAAGAAATCTTATCTTCTTGGTTGTGTTACCTTAATTTTACTTATTTTTCATCAATCAAACATTGTGTTTCATGTTTTCCATGTGATTACTTTCATTCCATAACGATAGTTTGGTTCTCGCTTATTATCAAGTGAATAAGAGTGATTTTTTTATACTTTATGGCTTGTATACATTGTCTAAAGCTTACTAAAATATGTCGTGTATCGGGAGTCATCATTTGGATTGAATTTAGTAGATTTGTGAGCCAAGAGTGTTCAATTATGGTCGTGGAGTGTTGTAGATCACGAGTGGATTGATTTCATAGGTGATTTGTTTTTTTCATGTTCGGTTTTGGTCTCTATTTTAAAGTAGGTACTATGCTTCCTTTTTGGTTGTTTAGTTGGATTTCATTGATCATTACCATTGATTTTGATTAGAATAGTTTAGGAGGGTGTTTAGAAGGCTATAGAATTGAAATGGCATAGTATGAAATGTTGTTACAGGTAGCAAAACTAGCCATGCGAGAATTATTATTGTTTAATGTTTTTGTATAACTAGTTTCTTTTTCATGTATTCTATTATGCTTTCATGAATACTTTGATATACACATCTATAATCTCCCAATTTTGATTGAAAGAAAAGGAAATCTTATCTTCGTGGTTGTGTTACCTTGATTTTACTTGTTTTCCATCAATCACACATTGCTTTTCATGTTTGACGTATGATTACTTTTACTCCGTGATGATAGTTTGGTTCTCGCTTTTTATTGGGTGAATAAAAGTGGTTTTTTGATACTATGCTGCTCGTATCCATGTTCTAGAGCTTAATAAAAGTTTTTGTGGATTGAGAGTCATCATTTGTATTGAATTTAATAGATTTGTGAGCAAGAGTATTCATGATGGTTGTGTGTTGGAGCATATATAGTCATATATAGTGTGTCTGTCGCTTGTCGAATAGTCTAGGCTTAGTGTAATACACCTGATATGTTGTAAACACATAAAACTGGGTCATTCGCAGGAGCATATGCGAATGAGACCCAGTTGTACGATTGAGCCATGGTAATGGACCGGTCGTGCGACTAAGAAGTGCGATTGGGGCATTCGTAAGACTGAACCATAAGAATGGTCCAGTCGTACGATTGAACCATACGCATGGTCCAGTCGTACGATTGAACCATACGCATTGTCCAATCGCACGAATGGGCCCGGTTGCATCTAATATGGCCGAGGCCTATATAAACCAGTTTCAATGTGTAGAGAGATTGAGGATTTGAGAGGGAGTCTGCTCGGAGCCTAGGGCTGCTGGATGAAAGGGGAGATCATGCTTGATCTTCCCCTTGCCAAGAGTCTTGATTCTTATGTTGTAATGAGCTTGTAATCGTTAGCTTTTATCAATGAAACCATTCAATTATAGTTCGTGTTATTGATTGACTTTTGGTTTGTGCTGTTGTTTATCCTTCCGTCAAGAACATGCTCGGATGTTTATCAATCCAGCCAACTTCAAAATTGGTATCAGAGCCAGGTTAATGCTGGAAGGATCTAACAATCATTCTAGCAACCCAAGCTCTTGATTTCTGGATCAAATTTCAGGTCTTGACGTTAAACCCACTTCGTGTTCTTTGTGTTTTGCTCAGATCTTGTTACGTGTGGTGTTTCTAGGTTAAAATTGAACTTGAAGCCACATTCTGATCTCCCCTATGAATCTGATGATGCCTACTTTGTTTGGGTTCATGTAAAATTCGTTAGATTAGGGTTTTGGGCAGCCCTGGCGGCTGCAGATCTGAAAATCTACGTGCAGACCCGTTCATGCGACTGGGCCATGCGAATGGATCATTCGTACGACTGGACCATGCGAATGGACCATTCATACGACTGGACCATGCGAATGGACCATTCGTACGACTGGACCAGTCGTATGTTCAGTCGTGCGACTGGACCAATCGTATGTTCAATCGCACAAATTAGCCATCCGCATTGATTCATCCGCATTTGTTCCAGACCAAAAAAAAGAGTCTGGAACTGCTTCTTGCATAGATTTGAGAATGGGCAAAGCATATTCACCCTAAGGTTCTTTTGTCAAATAAGTTCGATGTATACCCCATGATTTGTTGGACTTCCAGAATAGGTGAATGTATTTGGAACACGAAAGAGAGAGAGAAGATGTCAGCAGTCGGTGCTGATTTTGTGGGGTAGTCAGGAGCATCTGACTACTTATGGGCCAATCAAGTTATATTTATCCACACAGAGAGGATTCTCATTCTTAGGGGGAATCCATGTATAGAGAAATTGAAGACGCAATTAGAAAGTGATGATGTGAGCAGGTTTCTAGTGATGAATCTATGTGCATGCTGATTTGTTTGATATTGTCAGGTGTGGATTGGAACCTTCAACCTTTTGCCCAATACACCGTGTGAAGACGCCAGGAGAGCATAATGTCTATATATTGGGATATGCTAAATGTGTGGGGGAATTTCTGCAGGTGGTGATGTTAATCAGGTTAGCTTGTGTGAAGATTGAAGCAATGTAAAACTGTTCATGTCATTATCTAGAAAAATCAGTCATATGGGGAATCTTGCTGCTATGATGGTGTTCTGCAAAGTAAACGAAATATATTATGCCTTAAATCATTTTCAGGGATATGGTAGCAACCTGACAGGTCGGCACGTTGGCTAATATGGTTTTTCGTGTGATTCTATTGGAAACCGCAGCAAAGATTGACTGAAGATTGTAACAGGTGTTATTTACTATTCGCAAGCAACGTCCAAGGGGGAATTTGTTGGAGCATATATAGTCATATATAGTGTGTCCGTCGCTTGTCGAATAGTCTAGGCTTAATGTAATACACCTTATATGTTGTAAACACATGAAACTCGGTCATTCACAGGAGCATATGCGAATGTGACTCAGTCGTACGACTGAGCCATGCTAATGGACCAGCTGTGTGACTGAGAGGTGCGATTGGGGCATTCGTAAGACTGAACCATAAGAATGGTCCAGTCGTACGATTGAACCATACGCATGGTCCAGTCGTACGATTGATCCATACGCATGGTCCAATCGCATGAATGGGCCTAGTCGCAACTAATATGGGCCGAGGCCTATATATACTAGTTTCAATGTGTAGAGAGATTGAGGATTTGAGAGGGAGTCTGCCTAGAGCCTAGGGCTGCCGGATGAGAGGGGAGATCATGCTTGATCTTCCCCTTGCCAAGAGTCTTGATTCTTATGTTGTAACGAGCTTGTAATCGTTAGCTTTTATCAATGAAACCATTCAATTATAGTTCGTGTTATTGTTTGACTTTTGGTTTGTGTTGTTGTTTATCCTTCCGTCAAGAACATGCTCGGATGTTTATCAATCCAGCCAACTTTACATTGTGCAATATTGTGGATGCATTTGGTGCATGAGTGGATCGATTTCAAAGGTTTTTTGTTTATTTTCATGTTTGGTTTTGGTCTCTATTTCAAAGTAGGTACTATGTTCCCATTATGGTTGTTTAGTTTGATTTCATTGATCATTACCATCATATTTGATTAGAATTGTTTAGGAGGGTGTTTAGAATGCCTGAGAATCGAAATGATAGTATGAAAGGTCGTTACAGGTAGCAAAAACTATCTACGTAAGAACTATTATTGTTTAATGTTTTTGTATTACTAGCTTCTTTTTCATGTATTCTATTAAGCTGTCATGAATTATTTGAAATAAAAATCTATAATCACCCAATATCTATTGAAATAATAAGAAATCTTAACTTCTTGGTCGTGTTACCTTAATTTTACTTATTTTTCATCAATCACACATTGTGTTTCATGTTTGCCATGTGATTACTTTCATTCCATAATGACAGTTTTGTTCTCGCTTCTTATCAAGTGAATAAGAGTGATTTTTTTATACTTTATGGCTTCTATACATTGTCTAAGACTTACTAAAAGATTTCATGGATCCAGATTCATCATTCGGATTGAATTTAGTATATTTGGAAGCCAAGAGTGTTCAATTATGGTTGTGGAGTGTTGTGGATCATGAGTGGATTGATTTCAAAGGTGATTTGTTTATTTTCATGTTCGGTTTTGGTCTCTATTTGAAAGTAGGTACTATGTTCCCTTTCTGGTTGTTTAGTTTGATTTGATTGATCAATACCATTGAATTTGATTAGAATAGTTTAGGAGGGTTTATAGAAGGCTTTAGAATTGAAATGGCATAGTATGAAATGTTGTTACGGGTAGCAAAACTAGCCATGCACGAATAATTATTGTTTAATGTTTTTGTATAACTAGTTTCTTTTTCACGTATTCTATTATGCTTTCATGAATACTTTGATATACAAAATCTATAATTGCCAAATTTTGATTGAAAGTGAAAGAAATCTTATCTTCATGGTCGTGTTACCTTGATTTTACTTGTTTTCCATCAATCTCACATTGCTTTTCATGTTTGACGTGTTATTGCTTTCAGTTTGTAATGATAGTTTGGTTCTCACTTTTTATTGAGAGAATAAAAGTGGTTTTTTGATACTATGCAGCTTGTATCATGTTCTATAGCTTAATTAAAGATTTCGTGGATCGAGAGTCATCATTTGTATTATATTTAATAGATTGGAAGCAAGAGTGTTCAATGATGTTTGTGCAATGTTGTGGATGCATTTTGTGCACGAGTTGATCGATTTCAAAGGTGATTTGTTTATTTTCATGTTCGGTTTTGCTCTTTATTTCAAAGTATGTACTATGTTCCCTTTATTGTTGTTTAGTTTGATTTCCTTGATCATTACCATCGTATTTGATTAGAATAGCTTAGAAGGGTGTTTAGAAGGCTTGAGAATTGAAATGGCAAAGTATGAAAGGTTGTTGCGGGTAGCAAAAACTATCTATGCGAGAACTAATATTGTTTAATGTGTTCTATTATGCTTTCATGAATTATTTGATATACAAATCTATAATAGCCCAATTTTGATCAAAATAATTATAAATTTTATCTTGTTGGTCACGTTATCTAGATTTTACTTTTTTTTCATCATTCACACATTGTGTTTCATGTTTGACGCGTAATTAATTTCATTCCATAATGATAGTTTGGTTCGTGCTTTTATCAAGTGAATAAGAGTGGTTTATTTTATACTTTACAGCTTGTATCCATTGTCTAGAGCTTAATAAATTATTTCGAGGATCGAGTGTCATCATTTGGAATGAATTTAGTATATTTGTGAGCCTAGAGTGATCATATTTGGTTGTGGAGTGTTGTGGATTCATTTTGTGCTCGAGTGGATTGATTTTAAGGTGATTTGTTTATTTTCATGTTCGGTTTTGGTCTTTATTTGAAAGTAGGTACTATGTTCCCTATGTGGTTGTTTAGTTTGATTTCATTGATCATTACCATTGAATTTGATTAAATTAGTTTAGGAGGGTCTTTAGAAGGCTTGAGAATCAAAATGGCATAGTATGAAAGTTTGTTATGGGTAGCAAAAACTATACATGCGAGAACTACTATTGTTTAATATTTTTGTATAACTAGTTTCTTTTTCATGTATTCTATTATACTTTCACGAATACTTAGATATACAAATCTATAATCGCCCAATTTCAATTGAAATAAAAAGAAATCTTATCTTCATGGTCGTGTTACCTTGATTTTACTTATTTTTCATCAATCACACATTGCTTTCCATATTTGACGTGTGATTCTTTCATGCCTTAACGATAGTTTGGTTCTCACTTCTTATTGAGTGAATAAGAGTGGTTTTTTGATACTTTACAGCTTGTATTCATGGTCGAGAGCTTAATAAAAGATTTTTTGGATCGAGAGTCATCATTTGGATTGAATTTAATTGTAACACCCGGTTATTCTTTTAATGTTAGAAAAGAAAGAATAAAGTGAAGAAAAAGAAAGAAACACCATTGTACCCAAGTTGAAGGGTAAAAAGTATTAAAAGAACAAAAAGGTTTAAAAAGTTGGTCAATAAAGGTGATGACTGCCCATCACCCTCTTCTCACACATATCATTCATTTTGTTTTTAGAGAGAAAGTGAAGGAGAGCTGAAAATTCTTGGGTTTTTGAAGAACAAGAGTAGGAATTTGAATTCAAGGTAAGAATTCATGATTTTAAGATGTTCTTAACTGGCCTTAGCCTCGGTTATATGCTTATGTGTCTTTATATGTGTTAGGGTGTGTTTTTGGTGGGTTTCTAGGTGGTTAAACTCAATTGCAATGGGTTTTGAAGAAGTCATAACCAAAGGCTGTTAAGGTGAGTTCTAGAGTCCCCTTTTTACTTGTTTTTAACTGCTTTGGGGCTGGAAATGCATGTATGAACATTTTATAAAAGTTGGGTTTTATACCCGTATGCGTGTATGTGCATGTGCTCATGGGTGGGGTTCGGTTTTGGGCAATGTATGTGTGTGATGATGTTGTGATTATGTTTCTTGGGCTTAGGAAGTATGATTTTAGCTTAGAACATGATAGATGATGATTAGGAACTGAATTATCATGTTTAAGTAAGATTTAGTCTGCCCCATGCGCCTAAACAGTGGCCCATGCGCCCAACTGAAAATAACTGCTAAGTGTTCCCCATGCGCCCAACCCCATGCGCCGAATAGTACCCATGCGCCTAGAAAAGGCTAAATTTGACTAAGTGTCCAAGTGCCCAGACAGCCCAGGCGCCTAGGCACTCATGCGCCCTAATAGTGTCCATACGCCTGAAAGTTCCCCATGCGCCTAAGTGTTCCCCATGCGCCTAAATAGTGCCCGTGTGACTAAAGACTTAGAAATATTTTATGATTTTGGGGAAAACGTATAATGTAGGCTTTGACTTGTGAGATTCCTGGGGTATGTAAGTTGACTTCTTGAGGTCATAGATGATGTGATGGGCGACCTATGATGTGATGTATGATTGATGCTTATGCAGTATGGTATGTATGATGTATGTTTTGTATGTATGATGGTGCCTTGTATGGTGATGTTTTGTATGTTTATGTATGTTTATGTTCCTGATTATGTATGTTATTTTTCCATGGCTTTACGTTGAATGTTTATGAATGAAATGAAAGTATTATGTAACGTAAAGTGGAAGATAATAAAAATAGGAACGAAATGAAAGAATGCATGAATTAATGAATGAATGAAAGTAAGAAAGTCTTGCAAGCAATGTAAGGAGGTTCACACCCAATGAAGGGTGTTAGCTCAACTGTGTGCGGGTTAGCTACCCTGGAAGGATGCACACTGGGGTCTAATCTTTGTGATTGACCATACGTATAGGATCCTTTCTACTTGCCCTAGGTACTGGAGTGTAAGGCCCCATTCTCGGGACGCTTACAGCTGGCCAATCATCACTCATAAAACATATAATTACTTTAACTTTAAATAAACTTTGTAGCGGAAACATTTTAAAACAACATTTTCATTACAAATGCTTTTGCAAAATAATACATTGTTATCAAATTACAAAATACATGTTACATTTCAACACAAAAGCATTATAAATATGGATGCCAACCAAAAGGGCTGAGTAGCTGCCCCGCGCCATCCTCAGCAATGCTCACCTGCCAACTGGAAAAATGCATAAAATGTAAGCGTTGTTGAGTGAGTTCTAGTTTTTTAAGTAAAACATACTTTACTTTCTTTAAAACCGTTCTTTACTTTCATACGTGATCATGCACTATACGTACACATAGATGATATCATTATTATCTTCATCGTCATTCATTCATTAACTTTCATTCATTCTTTCTTACTTTCATTCATACGTTCATCATTACTTCTTTTCATCCCATCAAAAACCATGAACTTTACCCCACCGTTATGCATAAAGCAGGTACTGGGCCGAGGTCTATCATAGACCCCCATACATTGCACCTAATGGCCTGACCACAGTACCAGGGTAAATTCAGGTGTACCATTGTCTTGTGCCATACCCCATCGGTCACACATAAAGTGAGTACTGGGCTGAGGTCTATCATAGACCCCCATACATTACGCATGGTGTCCTGACCACAGTACCAAGAGGTAAGCGACAAAGGTTCTATACAAATGGTCAATCACAAAGAAAGCCCCCGATATGCATCCTTCAGGGGTAGCTAACCCACACACCGTTGAACTAACACCCTTCATTGGGTGTGTTTCGACATACAAGGCTGTAAGACTTACTTTACTTTCCTTCGTTCATTAATGCATGCATTCATTCATCATGTTCCTCTTTTCATTATCTTCCACTTTACATTACATAATACTTACATTCTATTCATTAACATTCAACGTAAAGCCAAGGGGAAATAATCATACATAATAAGTAACATCTACATACACAATCAACATCATCATACAGGGCATCTTACATACATAACATACATCATACATACCATCATGCATAAGCATCAAACATACATCATAACATCATCAAATCATATCATACATCACCATACCATGCCCATCATAACATTTGTGACCTCAAAAATTCAACTTACATAGCCCTTGGGAACCTCCCAAGTCAAAGCCTAAATTTCACTTTTTCCCCAAAAAGTCAAAAACTATTCTAAGTGTTCATCCGCATTTCCTTTTTGTTCCTTCCGCATTTGCTTTTGTTCTTCCGCATTTCATTTTGTTCATCCGCATTTCATTTTATTCTTCCGCATTTCATTTTGTTCTTCTGCGTTTCATTTTGTTCTACCACATTTCATTTTGTTCTTCCGCATTTTCTCTTACTTAGTGCTCAATGTTCATCCGCATTAACTTTTCATCCGCATTTCCCCAATACTCATCTGCATTTCTATTACTTAGTGGTCAATGCTCATCCGCATTAACTATTCATCTGCATTAACTGTTCATCCGCATTAACTGTTCATCTGCATTAATTGTTCATCCGCATTTCCCCAATACTCATCTGCATTCTCTTACTTAGTGGTCAATGCTCTCCATATTAACTGTTCATCCGCATTTCCCCAATACTCATTCACATTTCTCTTACTTAGTGGTCAATGCTCATCCGCATTAACAGCTCATCCGCATTTCCCAAATACTCATCCACATTTCTCTTACTTAGTGGTCAATGCTCATCCGTATTAACTGTTCATCCGCATTTCGCCAATACTCATCCACATTTCTCTTACTTAGTGGTCAATGATCATTCGCATTAACTATTCATTCGCATTTCCCCAATACTCATCTGCATTTCTCTTACTTAGTGGTCAATGCTCATTCGCATTAACTGTTCATCCGCATTTCCCAAATACTCATCCGCATTTCTTTTGAACACTTGGGCAGATTCTAAAACTTAGACATATGAGCCCTAAATATCATATTTCAGTTCCCAAACACTATCTATCAAGTTCTAAGCTTAATTTTAATTTCTAAGCCTTAGGAACACAACAATTACATCATCAAGCATGAACATAGTCTAACATCACATCGTACCCATAACATACGCACATTCAAACATACGGGTATAAACCTAGTTTTTTATAAAAACATAAGTTCATGCATTTCCAGCCCCAAAATCAGTTAAAACATGTAAAAGAGGGGTTCTAGAACTCATTTTTGCAGCCTCTTGGGTATGACTTCCTTCAAAACCTATTTGATGTAGGTTCAACACCTAAAATCCACCAAAAACGCACACCGAAACACACACAAACATACATGAGCATACACCCGAGGATAAAACCAGTGAAGAACACTCAAAACCATGAATTCTTACCTTGAATTCGAACTTCTTTCTTGTTCTTCTTTCTAAAACCGAGAGTTTTCAGCTTCCTGCTACTCTCTCTCTCTCTAAAAATCCGCTGGTACAGGATGTGTAAGAGGTGATGGGCGGCCATCACCTTTTACACCCACTTTTTCAAACTCTTTGGTCCTTTTGGCACTTTTTACCCCTCAACTTGGGTAAAATGTCTTTTTTTTTTTTCTTTTTCTTCACTTTATTCTTCTTTTTTGACTTTTAAAAATAATGGGTGTTACATGGAGTTAGCTTCATGCACAATGTTTGAGGTCTATGAAAGACCTCAGGCCCAGTAACCAGCTTCGTGCACAATGTTTGGGGTGTAGCATATGGCATTGATCTGGAATGAAAGAGAAAAGATAAGTGGTGAATGTACTTGCCCTAGGTACTGGAGTCAGCTTCATGCATAATGTTCGAGGTCTATGAAAGACCTCAGGCCCAGTAACCAACTTCGTGCACAATGTTCGGGGTATTGTACATGTCATCGAAAGTAATGAACGCACGAATGAAAGTAAGAAAGTTATGTATGAAAGTGAATGATAATGACGTAAGATGAATGAATGCAAGTTAACAAAAGAATGATGAAGATAATAATGCTATTATCTACGTGTACGTATGATATGTGATCATGTACAAAAGTAAAGAATGGTTTTAAACGGAAGTAAAGTATGTTTTATTTTAAAACTAGAACTCACTCAGCAACGCTGACTTTTATGTGTTTTCAGTTGGCAGGTAATGGTTGCTGAGGATGGCACAGGGTGGCTACTTGGCTCATTTCGGATGGCATTCCTTTGTTTAATGTTTTTGCATTGTAATATGAACAAACGCTGTTTTGTAACGAATGTTGTATTAACTTGCAAAAGCATTTATAATGAAATAGAATGTATGATTTAATGTTTCCGCTGTAATGTTTTACTTAAGTTAATGAAAATATGTGTTTTATGTGCGATGATTGACCAACTGTAAGTGTCCCGGGAATGGGGCCTTGCAAGTTGGTATTAGAGCCAAAGTTTAAGTGAAATAGGTAAATTTTCAAAAGAAACCTAAACTTAAACTGAAAATGGGACGGAAAGGGAAGGGATGCGAGTCCAAGTAGCTGTGTGCCATCAGGTATTTTCTTAATGTTAACTAGTATTACGTGCGCATGTTATGTGGTTTATGTGCCTTTAGTAGATTTAGATATTAATGTAGTCAGAAACAGAAATGCTTGGGGTATGAAGAGTAAAGTAAGTAGCTAATCACAGTTGGCCACTGTAATTAGGGACTTACTATACTTGACATAAACTAAGCTATTCCCTTGAATGACCGTGTTAGTGTTTGAATCTTATAGTGTGTTTAGAGGATGGGCGGTGGTAGATCATCGAAGGCTTCACGTGGTGGAGGTCGTGGTGGACGTGGTGCTGAACCACGGGTCACAAGAGGAAGGCCTAGAGCCGAAGAGGTGGTTCATAAAGAACCGGAGACCCCTCGTCCGGAGGCTAGGGATGAGAGTGCTAACTTGAGAGCCTTAGTGAAGGAGCCTGTTATTGAAGAGGTGCATCAGGTCATGCAGACGATCTTACCGTCTGTAGAGACAGAGGTGATAAAGGCCGTGCGGGAAGGAGAACGAAGGGAGAGGAAAAAGTCCTCAGGAGGATGGGAGCAACCTAAGACTGAGACAGTTCTCTCTGATGATGAGGAGGAGGAAGAGCTTGTGCAGGAGATGACACGAGGCTGTAACTATGAGGCATTTCAAAGATGCAAGCCCTTTACTTTTGATGGTAATGGCACTACTGCTACTGCTCACCGGTGGGTGTGAGAGATAGAGGTGGTACTCGACATTAGTGAGTGCAGGGAAGACCAGAAGGTGAAGTTTGCTACCCATTCATTTATGGATTCGGCTCTATGCTAGTGGGACAACATTGTCCAAGCCGAGTGTATCCGGGCTATTTGGAGAATGAGGTGGTCTGAGTTGAAGAAGCTAGTGATTGAGGAGTTCTGTCCTCATAGAGAGATGGATAAGGTGGAAAGGGAGTTCCTGTAGCTGGAGGCGGGAACAATGACACATCAGTAATACACCATGAAGTTTAATGAGATGGCACGGTTGGTGCCTGATCAAGTGACACCTTTGTCATGAAAGATCAAGAGGTACATACAGGGCTTGCCGGCGGATATCCGTAGGCATATGATCGTTGCCCGACCGAGCACGTTTAGGGCAGCGGTTGATTTGGCAGGGAGGTTGTATGTTGAAAGAACTGTGGTGGTGGCTGAAGGCAGCAAGAAAGGTGGTGGTGACCGGAATTGGAATGGGAAGCGGGTTAGACGTGGCGGTGCCACTCCAAGCAATAAATATGCATGGGTGGATTACCAGCGTGTGGTCATATCTGGTGCGGGGATTAAAAGGTGTGCCAAGTGTGGAAAGGAGCACACCGGAGAGTGTATATGGGGTTTGAATGTGTGCTTCAAGTATGGGAAGCCAGGTCATATGGCAAGGGAATGCAAGGCAGGGAGGTGTTTTAACTATGGCGTGGAGGGCCCATGAGCAGGGACTGCAAGAAGCCGAGGGCTGAAAGTTCCAGTGCAGGGAAGAAGACGACCGGGACTGAAGGGCAGACGGTGAGTGCAAGAGCGTTCACGATGACACAGGAGGAGGCTAGGACAGACCCCAATGTTGTGCCAAGTACGTTTCTAGTATACCAAAATTTAGCTTCTGTGTTATTTGATTCTGGTGCTAGTAAAAGTTTTATTTCTACTGCTTTCTGTGCTAAACCGATTGTTACTAGTAGGAGCGTAGATGCACCCTTTGATGTAGAAACTGCCATAGGTAAGTCTACCAGGATTTCTAAGATGATAGAGGGTTGTGACGTAGAATTGGAAGGTCACAAGTTTCCTCTTAGACCCTTCGTGATGACCTTAGGCAGGTTTGACATAGTCCTAGGAATGGATTGATTGGCGGACTACGATGTGAACATTATGGGTCACAAGAAGATGATCCGATTAACAGCGCCTAACGGGAATACGGTGACGGTTTATGGTTATCGACTCATGACGATCCTGAGAGTGATTTCGATGGAGGTGGCGGGAAAGTGCATGAGGCGTGGATGTAGTGCCTACTTGGCCTACGTAAAGGACGTGGACACGCCAACACTACAACTGTCTGATGTACCGGTTGTGTGTGACTTCCCGGATGTGTTTCCAGAAGATTTACCAGGAGTGCCACCTAACCATGAGATCGAGTTTCAGATTGACTTGATACCAAGTGCCCAACCTGTTGCTATGGCACCGTATCGGTTGGCTCCTACTGAGATGAAGGAGTTAATGGAGCAACTGTAAGAGTTGCTTGATAAGGGGTTCATTAGACTGAGTATCTCTCCGTGGGGTGCTCCGGTCTTATTTGTGAAAAAGAAAGAAGGTGGTATGAGGATGTGTATAGACTACCGTGAGCTGAACAAGTTAAAGGTGAAGAATCGGTAATTGTTACCAAGAATTGATGATTTGTTTGATCAGCTCCAAGGTGTCAGTTGGTTCTCGAGGATAGACCTTCGATCTAGCTACCATCAGTTGAAAGTGAAGGGGCAGGATGTTCCTAAAACAGCTTTTCGCACGTGTTATGGACACTACGAGTTTCTCGTTATGTCTTTTGTTTTGACCAACGTGCCAGCTACTTTTATGGACTTGATGAATCGAGTGTGTCGGCCGATGTTGGATAAATCAGTGATTGGTTTATCGATGATATCTTGATTTATTCCAAGAGTGAGGAGGAATATGCCGGTCACATTCGAGAGGTGTGGAGACGTCGAGAAGGGAGAAGTTGTATGCCAAGTTCTCCAAGTGCACATTTGGCAACGCGAGGTTCAGTTCTTGGGTCATGTAGTGAATCCCAAGGGGATTATGGTGGACCCGGAAAAGGTGGAGGCGGTGATGCAATGGAATTCTCCAAAGACACCATCTGAGGTTTGTAGTTTCTTGGGTTTGGCAGGCTATTACAAAAGGTTCACCCAAAACTTCTATAAGATCGCTTCTCCACTAACCAAGCTGACCCAAAAGGATGTGAGGTTTGTATGGGGTCAAGCTCAAGAGAAGGCGTTTGAGGAGTTAAAGACGAGGTTAAGTCAAGCTCATGTTCTGTCATAACCCGCTGGCAGCGAAGATTTGGTGGTTTATTCTGATGCTTCTACTCGGGGTTAGGATGTGTGTTGATGCAGAGAGGAAAGGTTATAGCTTATGCATCCTAATAGTTGAAAGTGCATGAGGTTAACTATCCTACTCATGACTTGGAGCTACCAGTCGTGGTCTTTGCTTCAAAGATTTGGAGGCACTACCTATACTGGACAAAGTGCACCATATTCACTAACCACAAGAGCTTGAATACTTCTTCGAGTAGAAAGATTTGAACATAAGGTAGAGGAGATGCTTGGAGCTCATAAAGGATTATGATTGTGAGATCCATTACAATCTGGGCAAAGCCAACGTGGTAGCGGATGCCTTAGCCGAAAGGAAAGACCCGAGCCGATTCGGGTGAAGGCATATCAGTTAGTTATGACCTCTGATGTGATGAATCAGGTCAAAGAGTTTCAAGATGAGGCATTGAAAGAAGATCATCTTAACTCTGAAAGAATGAGAGGCCTGGTTGCAGAAATGGGTGAAAACACACTCGGTGTTAGGAGCCGATTCGGGCGGATGTGGATTCCTTGTTTTGAGGATCTACGTGTGAAGATTATGGATGACGCTCATAAGACTCGATACTCCATTCATCCTAGTGCTACAAAGATGTATCAAGACATGAAGAAAGATTATTGGTGGCCGGATATGAAGGGTGATGTAGCGGAGTATGTGAAACTTGCTTGCAAGTGAAGGCGAAGCACCAGATGCCATATGGAAAAATCCAACCTTTGGATAAACCGGAGTGGAAGTGGGAGCACATCACCATGAACTTGATTGCAAAGTTACCACGTACCTTGAAAGGGTATGATGCCATATGGGTGATAGTTGATCATTTGCCAAAGAGTGCTCACTTCCTACCGATCCGAGAGACGTATTCCTCTGAGAAAGTCACGGATCTATTCATCAAGGAGATTGTGAGTTGCCATGGTGTACTGGTGTCTATTGTGTCTGATCGTGACACCGGTTTACATCTAAATTTTGGAAGAAATTCCATGATGTGATGGGGACAAGATTACATATTAGCACAGCTTATCATCCTCAGACGGATGGTCAGTCGGAGAGGACGATTCAAACGCTGGAAGATATGCTACGAGCATGCGTCATTGATTTTGGAGGAAGTTGGATGACCACTTACCTTTAGTTGAGTTCTCATATAACAATAGTTATCATCCCAGCATTGGTATGCCCCCTTATGAGATGTTATACGGTAGGAGATGCAGAACGCCCATGTCCTGGGGTGATATTGCCCATAAAGAGTTAGGGAGTGTCAAGGTGGTTGAGGCTATGACCAAAAATCTGGAAAGGATCAAAGTCTTTATGAAGGCGGCTAAAGATAGGCAAAAGTCATATGCTGATAAACGACGCAGACCGATTGAGTTCCAGGTGGGTGATAGAGTTATGTTGAAAGTCTCACCTTGGAAAGTTATCATCTGGTTCAGAAAGCGAGGAAAGTTGAGCCCAATGTACATAGGGTCTTTCTGAATCATTGCTCGAGTAGGGGAGGTGGCCTATAGACTAGAGCTACCAGATAAGTTAAGTGGAATTCACCCGACATTCCATGTATCTCATCTGAGAAAGTGTTTAGCAGACGAGGATATGGTTGTACCACTGGAAGATATCGAGGTAGATGAACGGCTCAATTATGTGGAGCAACCAGTGGCGATCATTGATCATAAGGAGAGGAGGTTAAGGAATAAAGTGGTTCCTCTTATGAGTGTACAGTGAAAGCATAGGAAGGGATCTGAGTCTACGTGGGAGACTAAAGAGGAAATGAGACAATATTACCCATGATTATTTGAGGAATAATAGGTTTTGGGGACGAAACCTAGATAAGGGGGTGACTTGTAACACCCGGTTATTCTTTTAAAGTTAGAAAAGAAAGAATAAAGTGAAGAAAAAGAAAGAAACACCATTGTACCAAGTTGAAGGGTAAAAAGTGTTAAAAGGACAAAAAGGTTTAAAAGGTTGGTGAATAAAGGTGATGGCCCCCCATCACCCTCTCTTCACACATATCATTCATTTTTTTAGAGAGAAAGTGAAGTGTAAGGCCATGTTTCCGGGACGCTCACAGCTGGTCAATCTTCGCACATAAAACATATATTTGTATTAACTTACTAAAAACATGTAGCAGAAACATTTAAACATCCATTTCATTTTATTATAATAGCTTTTGCAAAATAATACATCATTATCAAATTACAAAATACAAGTTGCATTACATCACAAAAACATTATAAAAATGGATGCCATCCAAAACGAGCCAAGAAGCCGCCCCGTGCCATCCTCAGCAACTTTTACCTGCCAACTGGAAACACATAAAAGTCAGCTTTGCTGAGTGAGTTCTAGTTTTACAAAAACATTATATTAACTTCCATTTGTTAAAACATTTTCTTTACTATCGCACGTGATCACACATCATACATACATCAAGGTAATAATTATTATCTTCATCATCGTTCGTTTCGTACATTTCGCATGTTTCGCACATTTAGTACTTATCGCACTTTTCGTACATTTATTATCTTTCACTTCTATCTAGGTCTTCTCACGTACTTAACCCCCCTCTAGAGCACCAAGCAATTTCATCAAGGGTTAAGCGACAAGGACCCTTGTAAGCCCCCGTTTCCGGGACATTTACAGCTCGTCAATCATTGCACATAAGACATATATTTACATTAACTTCACTAAAACATCGCAGTGGAAACATTAAAAACAAAATTTAATTTTATTATAAAAGCTTTTCCAAAATAATACATCGTTATCACATTACAAAATACGTGTTGCATTACATCACAAAAGCATTATAAAAATGGATGCCATCCAAAAAGAGCCGAGTAGTCGCCCCATGCCATCCTCAGCATCCTTTACCTGCCATGTAAGGCCCCGTTCCCGGGCACCTCACAGTTGGTCATTCATTGCACTTAAAACATTATAAAATGTACATTTATTTTGCAGCGGAATTTAAAACTTTCATTAAAAACTAAAAACATGTCATTTCATTCATTTACAACATTTGTTTTCATCTCAAAATACAAAGACATGTTTAAATACGAATGCCAGCCTCAAAATGCTCCCAGTAGCTTATGCATCCATGCCTGCAACTCCTCAGCATCAACAAATACCAGCCAACTATCATGCATACAAAAGTCAGCGACGCTGAGTGAGTTCTAGTTTTATAATAAAATACTTTACTTTCGTTAAAGCCGTTCTTTGCTTTCTTTCAAAATCATACTAAACTTTACAATCGCTCGTGATCATACATCATACGTACATACAGATAATATCATTATTATCTTTCATTACCTTCGTTAACTTCGTTTATTCAACGTATTACATTATCGTTCACTTCTCTTTCTAGATCCGGTCAGACTTTACCCTCTTCGTGGCACTCAGCCACGATTACTGAGGTCGAATGACAAGGATCCTGTTTAGTACGTTATTACGATAATTCATTAACTTTCATTCATCTCTTGCTCATTACTCTTTATTACTCGAATCTTGTCTCGTGCAATATCCCCGACTCATGCTCGAAAGCTGATGTTGTGCCGGGGCCTGCTCACAAACCCCTAACTCATGTCCGAAGACTGACATAACACCAGGATACACGACAAAGATCCCATATGAGTCAATCACAGGGATTGAACTCTATCCGAGTCTGTTGCAACACATAGTCATTCACCTCATTATCTCGTCTCATGCAATACCCCCGACTCATGTTCGAAGACTGATACTGTGTAGGGGCCTGAACACAAACCCCCGACTCATGTCCGAAGACTGACACAGTACCGGAGTACGCGAAACGGATCTCATCATCCGTCACTTTCGTCATATGCAATACCCCCGACTCATGTCCGAAGACTGATACTGTGCCGGGGCTTGAACACAAACCCTCGACTCATGTCCGAAGACTGACACAGTACCGGGATACACAATCTGCATCCTGTCTTATGCAATACCCCCGACACATGTCCGAAGACTGATACTGTGCCGGGGCCTGATAAACAAACCCCCGACTCATGTCTGAAGACTGACACAGTACCGGAGTACGCGACAAGGACCTCTTTCGAGTCTGTTGCGACACAGAGCCGCTCACCTCATACATATGCTTGCAAGCCTTTCATTCGTTCATTCATCATTTATTCATGCATGCATTCTATTATTAGTTTCTCTTTTCATTATCTTCCACTTTACGTTACATAATACTTCATTACATTTATTAACGTTCAACGCAAAGCCAAGGGAAGACATACATATAATAAGGAACATACACATAATCACAAACATACACCATTACTAATACAGGCACATCATACATACATAACACACATAAGCCATCACATCATAACCAGGCCTATCTCCCATAATACCCCTTAAAGACCACTTAGAAACCTTAAGTCCAAATTGGGCGCATGGGACCTTCCAGGCGCATGAGCATAAAAATTCTAAGTGTAAAGCAGTCTGGGCGCATGGGCACTATTTAGGTGCTTCTGCCCTGTTCAGGCGCTTTGCCACTATGCAGGCGCATGGCACCTGTTTAGGCGCATCAACACTTAGCCGTTTCAATCACTTGGGCGCATGGCACTATTTAGGCGCATGGCATTATTTAGGCGCATGGGCCACTGTTTAGGCGCATGGCCAACACTTAGGTGCATGGGCCACTGTTTAGGCGCATGGGCCACTGTTCTCTCTGGTGATGAGAGGAGGAAGAAGAAGAGCCTGCGTCGGAGGCGGCACGAGGCTGTAACTACGGGGCGTTTATGAGATGCAAGCCCCCTACTTTTGATGGAAACGGCACTACTGCTGCTGCTCACCAGTGGGTGAGGGAAATGGAGGTTGTTCTTGATATCAGTGAGTGCCGGGAGGACCAGAAGGTGAAGTTTGCTACCCATTCATTTGTAGACTCGGCTTTGTGCTGGTGGGACAATATAGTCAAGCCTAGGGTAGCTGGGCCATCGGGAGAATGAGATGGTCTGAACCGAAGAAGTTGGTGATTGAGGAGTTCTATGGTCACATAGAAATTGATAAGGTTGAGAGAGAGTTCTTGGAGCTAGAGGCGGGAACGATGACGCACCAACAGTATACCACCAAATTCAACGAGATAGCACGTCTCGTGCCGGATCAGGTGACACCTCTGTCTCGAAAGATCAAGAGGTATATTCAGGGTTTGCCAGTGGATATTCGCAGGCACATGATCGTTGCCCGGCCGAGCACGTTTAGGTCGGTGGTGGATTCGGCAGGGAGACTGTATGATGAGAGAACGGTGGTGGTGACTGAAGGTGGCAAGAAGAGCGGTGGTGATCGAAAATGGCAGGGGAAGAGGTTTGGTCGGGGTGATGCCTCGACGGGTAATAAGAAAACATGGGTGGATGACCGCCGTGTGGTCACATCAAGTGCGGGGTCGAAAAGGCGTGGCAAGTGTGGAAGGGAGCATAATGGGGAATGCAGGTTTTGGTCGAACTAGTGCTTCAAATGTGGGAAGGCGGGGCACATGGCAAAGGACTGTCGTATGGTCCGATGCCATAACTGTGGTGTAGAGGGTCACATAAGTAAGGATTTTAAGAAGTCGAGTGCGGAGGGCTCTAGGGCGAAGAAGACGGGGGGTGAAGGACCGAGGGCGAGCGCCAGGGCATTCACTATGACACAGGAGGAGGCTAAGACGGACCTGATGTCGTGTCCGGTATATTTCTAGTGAACCAAACTTTAGCTTCTGTGTTATTTGATTCGGGTGCCAGTAAAAGTTTTATTTCTGCTGCTTTTTGTGCTAAGCTGCCTGTTAGTAGTAGACGTGTTGATGCACCCTTCGATGTAGAAACTGCCATAGGTAAGTCTACCAGGATTTCGGAGATGATAGAGAACTGTGATGTGGAACTTGAGGGTCATAAGTTTCCTGTTAGACCATTCGTGATGACCTTAGGTGGTTTCGATTTGGTTCTTAGGATGGATTGGTTGGCGGACTCCGAGGCGAATATTGTGTGTCGCAAGAAGATGATTCATTTGACAGCACCTGACAGGAGTTTCGTAACTGTTTATGGGGATCGGGTCACGACGATCCCAAAGGTAATCTCAATGGCGGTGGTGGGAAAGTGCATGAGGCGTGGATGTAGTGCCTACTTGGCCTATGTAAAGGATGTAGATACGCCAACACCACAACTATCCGATGTACCGGTTGGGTGTGACTTTCCGAACATGTTCCCAAAAGATTTATCAGGAGTGCCACCCTATCGAGAGATCGAGTTTCAGATTGATCTGATACCGGGTGCCCAACCTGTTGCCAAGGCACCATATCGATTGGCTCTGACTAAGATGAAGTAATTGATGGAGCAGTTGCAAGAGCTGCTTGATAAGGGGTTCATTAGACCAAGTATCTCTCCTTGGGGTGCTCCGGTCTTATTTGTGTAGAAGAAAGACGGTAGCATGAGGATGTGTATTGACTACCGTGAGCTGAACAAGTTGACAGTGAAGAACAGATACCCCTTACTGAGAATAGATGATTTGTTCAATCAGCTTCAAGGTGCCAATTGGTTTTCAAGGATAGATCTTCGATCCCGTTACCATCAGTTGAAGGTGAAGGAGCAAGATATCCCTAAAACAGCTTTTCGCAAGTGCTATGGTCACTATGAGTTTCTTGTCATGTCTTTTGGTTTGACCAATGCGCCAACTGCTTTTATGGATCTGATGAACCGTGTGTGTCGGCCAATGTTGGATAAATCAGTGATTGTGTTTATTGATGATATCCTGATTTATTCGAAGAGCGAGATTGAGCATGCCAGTCACATTCTGGAGGTGTTGGAGACGTTGAGGAAGGAGATGTTGTACGCCAAGTTCTCCAAGTGTGCATTTTGGTTGCGCGAAGTTCAGTTCTTCGGTCATGTGGTAAATCCTGACGGGATTATGGTGGACCCGGCTAAGGTGGAGGCAGTGATGCAATGGAAGTTTCCTAAGACGCCATCCAAGATTCTTAGCTTCTTGGGTTTGGCGGGCTATTACAGAAGGTTTATTCAAGACTTTTCTAAGGTTGCTTCTCCACTAACCAAGTTGACCTGAAAAGATGTAAAGTTTATATGGGGTCAAGCTCAAGAGAAGGCGTTCGATGAATGAATGCAAGGTTGACTCAAGCTCCTGTTCTGTCATTACCCGATCGAAGTGAAGATTTAGTGGTTTATTCGGATGCTTCCTACTCGGGGTTGGGATGCGTGTTGATGCAGAGAGGGAAGGTTATAGCCTACGCATCCCGATAGTTGAAGGTTCATGAGGTCAATTATCCTACTCATGACTTGGAGATAGCAGCCGTGGTCTTTACACTAAAGATTTGGAGGCACTATCTGTACAGGACGAAGTGCACCATCTTCACTGACCACAAGAGCTTAAAGTACTTCTTCAAGCAAAAAGATCTGAAAATAAGGTAGAGGAGATGGTTAGAACTTATCAAGGATTATAATTGTGAGATCCATTACCATCCGGGCAAAGGCAACGTGGTGGTGGATGCCCTTAGCCGAAAGGAGAGGCCCGAGGCGATTCGGGTGAAAGCTTATCAGTTGGTCATGACCTCCGATGTGATGAAGCAAGTCAAAGAGTTTCAAGATGAGGCATTGAAAGAAGATCATCTTAACTTTGAAAGAATGAGAGGTCTGGTTGGGGAATTGGGTGAAAACACACTTGGTGTTAAAACCCGATTTGGAGGGTGTGGATTCCTCATTTTGGGGATCTACGGGTGAAGATCATGGATGAATCTCATAAGACTCGATACTCCATTCATCCAGGTGCCACAAAAATGTACCAAGACATGAAGAAGGATTACTGTTGGCCGGGTATGAAATGTGACGTGGTGGAGTATGTGAGTAAATTTCTTACTTGTTTATAGGTGAAGGCCGAGCATCAGAAGCCATGTGGATATACCGGAATGGAAGTGGGAGCACCTCACCATGGATTTCATTACGAAGTTGCCACGTACTCCGAAAGGGTATGATGCTATATGGGTGATTGTGGACCGTTTGACAAAGAGTGCTCACTTCCTACCTATCCGTGAGACATATTCATCTGAGAGGTTGGTCGATCTATTCAAAAAGGAAATTGTAACTCGTCATGGTGTGCCGGTGTCCATTGTGTTTGATCGTGACACCCGGTTTACATCCAAATTCTGGAAGAAATTCCACGACGCCATGGGGACGAGGTTACATATTAGCACGGTTTATCATCCCAAACTGATGGTCAGTCAGAAACAACCATTCAGACATTAGAGAACATGCTTCGGGCATGTGTGATTGATTTTGGGGGAAGTTGGGATGACCACTTACCGTTAGCATAATTCTCATACAACAACAGCTATCATGCCAGTATTGGTATGCCACCATATGAGATGTATACGGAAGGAGATACAGAACACCCGTTTGTTGGGGTGATATTGGTCAGAAGGAGTTGGGGAGCGTCGAGGTGATCGAGGCTACGACTAAGAAGCTTAAGAGGATCAAAGCCTTTATGAAGGCAGCCAAAGATAGACAGAAGTTGTATGCCGATACACGACGCAGACCGATTGAGTTCCAGGTGGGTGACCGGATTATGTTGAAGGTCTCACCTTGGAAGGGTATCATTCATTTCCGAAAGTGGGGCAAGTTGAGCCCGAGATACATAGGCCCTTTCCAAATCATTGCTCGAGTAGGAGAGGTGGCCTATAGACTGGAGTTACCGGATGAGTTAAGTGGAATTCACCCGACATTCCACGTATCTCATCTGAGAAAGTGTTTAGCTGATGAAGACATGATTGTTCCACCGGAGGATATCGAATTAGACGAAAGGCTCAATTACGTGGAGCAACCGGTGGCAACCATCAATCGGAAGGAAAAGAGGTTGAGAAATAAAGTGGTTCCTCTTGTGCATGTATAGTGGAAGAACAAGAAGGGATCCGAGTCAACATGGGAGACTGAAGAAGAAATGAGGCATCATTACCCACGTTTGTTCGAGGAATAACAGGTTTCGGGGACGAAACCTATTTAAGGGGGGTGGACTTGTAACACCCGGTTATTTAACTATTTTGAAGTCAACGAATGAAGAAAAGAAATAAAGTCCAAAGTCGAGGGACCAAACTCGCCAACAAGAGAAAGTTGGGTAAGTGGGGGTATATAAAGGGAGAGGGCAGCCATTACCCTCTCCCCACACCCACATTTTCAGCCAAAGAAAGAGGAGAATAGAGAAAGAAGAGAAAAAGGGAGAAAGGTTGGTTCGGGTTGGTTTGAGTGAGCCAAAATCATTGAGAAGTGAGTCAAATCGAAGCTAAACTCATTGTGGTCGTTTGTGTGAGTTCTAGGACCCCTCCTTTAAATGTTTTTGAATGATTTTGGGGCTGGAACACATCTAAAATCGGGTTTCTTGAGTGTGTGCATGTTTGACCTGTTTGTGTATGTGTATGTGTGTGTATGATGCATTTGAGCCTTGTTTGTGAGCTTGTGTGTGCTTGAATGGTGTTGTGGTATGCATCCCTAAGGCTTAGGATGGTTGATTTGGGTTAGAATGGGTTTAGATGAGTTTGAAGGTCGAAAATGGCAGATTGGGTTCGGGATGAACTGCATTCTGCACCAGCTATGGCTAGGCGACCGAATGGAGGCCATACGGCTGAATGAGGTGCGATTAGGGTCCATTCACATGATTGAGAGTTCATTCGCATGATTGGGGTTGGTCGCATGGGGAGTCATGCGATTGAGGGTCCAGTCGCATAAGTGCTCATCCGCATGAGGTCCATCTGCATTAAGTCCATTCGTACGATTGGGTGTTCATTCGCATGAGTGTTCATCCGCATTGGTTCATTCGCATGATATTCAGTCGCATGGAGGCCATGCGACTGA
The DNA here is from genome assembly GCA_025506515.1 of Flaveria trinervia. Taxonomy (NCBI): domain Eukaryota; kingdom Viridiplantae; phylum Streptophyta; class Magnoliopsida; order Asterales; family Asteraceae; genus Flaveria; species Flaveria trinervia. Next base: position 40,516,779 of record CM046446.1, read on the forward strand.
AGGGTGTCCATACGCCCGAATAGGGCTGTTGCACCCGAGGAGAAGTGTAGTTTAACTTCTGACTTTCGGGGGAAAGTGCAAATGTAAGTTTTGACGTAAAGGTTCCCGTAAGTTCATGTAAGCTGACGATTGAGGCCTTAGAGAGCATGTCGGGCATGATGATGATGATGTTCCATGATTATGCATGTTATGTATGTATTATGTTTCCCTATATGACGATGATGCAAGTGTATATTATGTTCCTTATTATGATGTATGTTTATCTTTCCTGTGGCTTTACGATGAATGTTAATGAATGAATGAAGTATTATGTAACGTAAAGAGAAAGATAATGAAAGAGGAACATGAAGTAAGAATGCATGCATTAATGAATGATGAAGTAATGAAATTCTTGCAAGCACTGGATGTCGGGACATGCCATTAAGGTGTTAGCCCAACGGTGTGCAGGTTCGCTACACCGGGAGGATGCACATCGGGGTCTTTCTTTGTGATTGACCATATGTATGAACCATTGTTGTGTGCCTTAGGTACTTTGACCATTTGGTGCTGAGCACCACCGATGAAGGTCTTTTATAGGCTTAGGTCCAGTACCACGAGACTGAAGGGCATAGCATATGACAGTGGTATACCTGAACGTTTCCTTAGGTATTGTGACCATTTGGTGCCGAGCACCACCGATGAAGGTCTTTTATAGGCTTAGGTCCGGTAGCACGAGAATGAAGGGTAAAGTTCATGGTGATGACGAAAGGAAAAGATGTAATGATGAACGAACGAATGAAAGTAAGAATGAATGAATGAACGGAAGTTAACAAACGATGAAGATAATAATTATTATCTATGTGTACGTATGATGTGTGATCACATGAAAGTAAAGAACGGTTTTAATGAAAGAAAAGTAAGTTTTATTTTTTAAAACTAGAACTCAGTCAGCAACGCTAAATTTGATGTGTTTCCACTTGGCAGGTAATGATTGCTGAGGATGCCACGAGGCGGCTACTCAGCTCTTTTGGATGGCATTCTTTTGTTAATGTTTTTGCATTGTAATGCGAACGAGTGATGTTTTGAAATGAATGCTTGTATTAACTTGCAAAAGCATTTGTAATGATATGAAAAGTTATTTTTATGTTTCCGCTGCAATATTCTCATAAGGGAAATGTAATTATATGTTTTATGTGCGATGAGGATCCAACTGTAAGCGTCTCGGGAACGGGGCCTTACACATGAGCAGTCTAAGTCATCCTAAATATCATAATTCGGTCCCCAAACAATCACCTATCATGTTCTAAGCTTAAATCATACATTCTAAGCCTTAGAACATAACCATAGCATCATCAAACACATACATAGCCCAAAATCAAACCCCAACCGAAATCACACACATAAACACAAACGGGTGTGAAACCCAACTTTTATAAAAAGTTCATACATGCATTTCCAGCCCCAAAGTAGTTTAAAACAAGTAAAAAGGGGGTTATAGAACTCACCTTTGTAGCCTTTGGTTATGAATTCTTCTAAAAACCGTTTGGAACAGAGTTCAACCGCCTTGAAACCCACCCAGACACACACCCGAACACAAACAACATACATAAGCATACAACCGAGGATAAGACCAGTTAAGAACATCTTAAACACACGAATTCTTACCTTGAATTCGACTTTTCTTCTTGTTCTTCTTCAAACCTGAGCTCTGCTCTTTCTCTCTCTAAAACCCGAACTCAAAAGGTGAAAAGTGGCATGGCATGGGCGACCATGCTACTTTTGTACAAAATAAAATAAAGTTTGTATCTTTTACATATTTAACCGTTTAACTTGGATTAAATAGCATTTCTTTCTTTTTCCTCTAGTTTTATTCTTTCTTTCATGAATACAAAAATAACCGGGTGTTACAAGTCCACCCCTTTATATAGGTTTCGTCCCCGAAACCTGTTATTCCTCAAACAATCGTGGGTAATGTTGTCTTATCTCTTTTTCAGTCTCCCACGTAAACTCAGATCCTTTTGTGTGCTTTCACTGTACTCACACAAGAGGAACTACTTTATTCCTCAACCTCTTCTCTTTACGATCAATGATTGCCACCGGTTGCTCCACATAATTGAGCCGTTCATCTATCTCGATATCGTCCACTGGTACCATCATATCCTTGTCTGCTAAACATTTACTTAGATGAGATACATGGAATGACGGGTGAATCCCACTTAACTCATCTGGTAACTTTAGTCTATAGGCCACCTCCCCTACTCGAGCAATGATTTGGAAAGGCCCTATGTATCTCGGGCTCAACTTTCCCCGCTTTCTGAACCGAATGATACCTTTCCAAGGTGAGACTTTCAACATAACTCTATCACCCACCTGGAACTCAATCGGTCACGTCATTTATCATCATACGAATTTCGCCTATCTTTAGCTGCCTTCATAATGGCCTTGATCATTTTCAGCTTCTCAGTTGTAGCCTTGACCACCTCAACGCTCCCTAACTCTCTATGGCCAATATCACCCCAATACACGGGTGTTCTAGATCTCCTACCATATGACATCTCATAAGGGGGCATACAAATGTTGGCATGATAACTATTGTTATATGAGAACTCACATAATGGTAACTGGTGATCCCATTTTCCTCTAAAATCAATGACGCATGCCCAAAACATATCTTCCAATGTCTAAATGGTCCTTTCTGACTAACTATCTATTTGGGGATGATAATTCATGCTAATATGTAACCTCGTCTCCATCACATCGTGGAATTTCTTCCAAAATTTAGATGTAAACTAGGTGTCACGATCAGACACAATAGACACCGGCACACCATGACAAGTTACAATTTCTTTAATGAACAGATGCGCCAACCTCTCGGATGAATATGTCTTACGGATCGGTAGGAAGTGAGCACTCTTTGTCAAACGGTCCACTATCACCCATATAGTGTCATACCCTCACGAGGTACGTGGTAGCTTCTTTATAAAGTCCATGGTGATATGCTCCTACTTCCACTCTGGTATATCCAATGGTTGGATCTTCCCATATGGCTTATGATGCTCTGCCTTCACTTGCAAGAAAATAAGGAACTTACTCACGTACTCCACTACATCACGCTTCATACCCGGCCATGGGCCACTTTTTAGGCACATGAGCAGTCTAATTCACACTTAATATCATAATTCAATCCCTAAATCATCACCTATCATTTTCTAAGCTTAAATCTTACATTCTAAGCCTTAGAAACACAACCATAACATCATCAAACACATACATAGCCCAAAATCAAACCCCACCCGCAATCACACACATACACACATACGGGTGTAAAACCCAACTTCTATAAAAAGTTCATACATACATTCCAGCCCCAAAACAGTTAAAACAAGTAAAAAGGGGATTCTAGAACTCACCTTTGCAGCCTCTTAGGTATGACTTTTTCTAAACCCATTTGCAATTGAGTTCAACCGCCTAGAAACCCACCAAAACACACACAAACACACATAAGCATATAACTGAGGCTAAGACCAGTAAGAACATCTTAAAAACATGAATTCTTAGCTCGAATTCGACTCCCTGCACTTGTTCTTCAAAACATCCGAAGTTCAGCCTTCTTTTTCTCTCTCTCTTCAAAGCCCGAGACAGTTGATGTGAATAGGCAATATGGGCGGCCATGTTGCTTTATTCATCAACTTTTAAAGATTTTGTCCTTTTGACACTTTTTACCACTTAACTTGGGTAATATCTTTTCTTTCTTTTTCCTTAACTTTATTCTTTCTTTCTTTGACTTTTAAAATAACCGGGTGTTACATGAAGGAGAGCTGAAACTCTCGGGTTTTGAAGAACAAGAGCAGGAAGTCAAATTCAAGGTAAGATTTCATGATTTAAGATGTTCTTAACTGGATTTAGCCTCAGTTATATGCTTATGTGTGTTTATATGTGTTCGGGTGTGTTTTTGGTGGGTTTCTAGGCGGTTGAACTCAATTGCAAATAGGTTTTGAAAAAGTCATAACCAAAGGCTGTTAAGGTGAGTTCTAGAATCCTCTTTTTACTTGTTTTTAACTGCTTTGGGGCTGGAAATGCATGTATGAAAGTTTGGTTTTATATCCGTATACGTGTATGTGCATGTGTTCATGGGTGGGGTTTGGTTTTGGGCAATGTATGTGTGTGATGATGTTGTGATTATGATTCTAGTGTTTAGGATGTATGATTTAAGCTTAGAACATGATAGATGATGATTGGGAACTGAATTATCATGTTTAAGTGAGATTTAGTCTACCCATGCGCCTAAATAGTGGCCCATGCGCCCAATTGAAAATAACTGCTAAGTGTTCCCATGCACCCAACCCCATGTGCCCAAACAGTACCCATGCGCCTGTAAAAGGCTAAATTTGACTAAGTGTCCAAGCGCCCAGACAGCCCAGGGGCCTAGGCACTCATGCGCCTGCATAGTGCCCATGCGCCTAGATTTGCCTAGAAATGACTAAGTGTTCCCCATGCGCCCTAATAGTGCCCATATGCCTGAAAGTTCCCCATGTGCCTAAGTGTTCCCCATTCACCCAGAAGGCCATGTGCCTAAATAGTGCCCATGTGCCTAAATAGTGCCCATGCGCCTAAAGACTTAGAAATATTTTCTGATTTTAGGGAAAATGTATAATGTAGGCTTTGACTTGGGAGATTTCCGGGGGCTATGTAAGTTGACTTCTTGAGGTCATAGATGATGTGATGGGCGATGTATGATGTGATGTATGATTGATGCTTATGCATGATGGTATGTATGATGTATGTTTTGTATGTATGATGGTGCTTTGTATGGTGATGTTTTGTATGTTTATGTTCCCGATTATGTATGTTATTTTCCCCTGGCTTTACGTTGAATGTTATGAATGAAATGAAAGTATTACGTAACATAAAGTAGAAGATAATGAAAAGAGGAACGAAATGAAAGAATGCATGCATTAATGAATGAATGAAAGTAAGAAAGTCTTGCAAGCAATGTAAGGAGGTTCACACCCAATGAAGGGTGTTAGCTCAACTATGTTCGGGTTAGCTACCCCGGAAGGACGCACACTAGGGTCTAATCTTTGTGATTGACCATATGTATGGGATCCTTGCTATTGCCCTAGGTACTGGAGTCAGCTTCATGCATAATGTTCGAGGTCTATGAAAGACCTCAGGCCCAGTAACCAGCTTCGTGCACAATGTTCGGGGTGTAGCATATGGCATTGATCCGGAATGAAAGAGAAAAGATAAGTGGTGAATGTACTTACCCTAGGTATTGGAGTCAGCTTTGTGCACAATGTTCGAGGTCTATGAAAGACCTCAGGCCCAGTAACCAGCTTTGTGCACAATGTTCGGGGTATTATACATGTCATCGAAAGTAATGAACGTACAAATGAAAGTAAGAAAGTTATGTTGAAAGTGAATAATGACGTAAAATGAATGAACGAAAGTTGACGAACGAATTATGTAGATAATAATGATATTATCTACATGTACGTATGATGTGTGACCATGTGCGAAAGTAAAGAATGGTTTTAAACGGAAGTAAAGTATGTTTTATTTTAAAACTAGAACTCACTCAGCAATACTGACTTTTATGCATTTTCTAGTTGGCAGGTAATGGTTGCTGAGGATAGCACGGGGTGGCAACTTGGCTCATTTTGGATGGCATTCTTTTGTATAATGTTTTTGCATTGTAATACGAACAAACAATATTTTGTAACGAATGTTGTATTAACTTTCAAAAGCATTTATATTGAAACGAAAAGTTATTTTAATGTTTCCGCTGCAATGTTTTATTAAAGCTAATGTAATTATATGTTTTATATGCGATGATTGACCAGCTGTGAGCGTCCTGGGAACGGAGCCTTACAGTTTTTGCCTTACAAGAGTTTTTATATTTTTAATTAGGGTTGAGGCTTAATAAAATATATATTTTTTTTATTTATTGTTGATACTTAGTTTTGGTATTTTGGGTATTTGGGTTCATATATTTCCTTCAAATAATATTCGGCATTTGGTCGCTCTTAATTTGTTCCTTATTGTGTTAAGTCTATATTGCTAAGTAATTAGGTTCATTTATAATCGCTTATCCTTTACAAGTCTAATTGGTAAATAATTCCTCTAGGGACACCGGGCCTAAGGCCCACTAGTGTCGGTAGTTCATGAACAATATCATAACATGGCCTAATGGCACATTAGGGTTTTGTGGGTCAAGCCCGATTAGCATTGTGGCCCATGTCTAGTTTAAGGGCTGATGGGCCTAATCATCACATTATGGGGTGTGTGTGTGAGAGAGAGTGTGTGTGTATCTACGTTTCGGAGTTTCATCACGTTAGGCCCATTTCATGGGCTTCCGATATGATCATTGTGTGGGCCATTAAGTTTTCTAAAAAAACTTCTGGCCTGAAAACCAGGGTTGTCATAGAGTACCACGTCTTATGGCTTCATCCAAAAATTTTCCTCTTTGATCTCATAACACGAAATCCACATATGTCCGAATCTACTTCTAACACCAATGATGTTTTCCCCTAATTTCCGCAAACTGCCGTATAATTCTTTCTAAATCGGTCTCATCCTCTTTTAATGCTTCCTCCTGAAATTCTTTAATCTATGCATAAAATTTGGCGTTACTATCAACTGATAAGCCTTTACTCGAATAGGATCAAGTCTCTTCTTATAGCTTAAGGTATTAGCTACCATGTTATCCATTCCCAAATGGTAATGAATCTCACAATCGAAATCATTAATCAACTTCAACAATCTTCTTTCTCTTATGTTAAGATCTTTTTGTTCGAATAAAAACTTTAGACTCTTATGATCCGTGATGCACTTTACCACACATAAGTAGTGCCACCGGATCTTTAGTGCGAGAACCACTACTACTAATTCTAAATCATGTGTGGAATAAATTGGCTTTGTGAATTGTCAACTTGCTACAACAATAGAAGGAAACATATCAAGTCCATTTTATTAAATACCTTTGTCACTATAGTTCTACCCTAATATTAATATGATTATATATGTAGTATTGTAATTTTTTTTCTAACAAATACATAATATGTCATTAATTAATAAATTTACTCATAAATAATGTATTAATTAGAAGGTAGTTTATTAATCAAGAGCAAAATAAGAATGAATGCATAGAACACTTGTAATCTATGATTTTATAAGTTGTATTACAGATGTCTTAAATTTGAAAAAAAAATACAATAATATTATTCTAGCATGCTTATATAAGTTGTATAGATAATTGTAATATGACATGAAAATACAAAAATGCATTCAAATTTAACAAAAAATCTAACGTTTATTACTTCAAACTCTTAGTACAAAAACTTGTTATTTATAATAGGAAAATTGGATTTTATAATATAAACCACTGTCTATTGACAAATAATAGTCTAAACTATTAATTTGGTCGGCAATACTTTCAACTTTACTTTTGTTACCAACAACATTATCAATTATATAATTTTCAAATATTTACATATGAATTTTATTTATTTTAGGCTCAATTTAACTTGTATGTTTCTTCATTTCATTCATAATCATTATCGCACCTGAAATCGGATCCAAATCAAACGTAAAAAAGTTGAAAATTATATCATTAAAACTGTTGTTGATAATAAAAATGAAAGTTGAGAGTGTTACCGGTCAAATTAATAGGATATATTATTATTGGTCAAATAGTAATAGTGTGGATTATTAAAATTCTATTTACCTTTTAAATAAAACAAGGACAATCTACCTATTTACCTTTTAAATAAACCAGGGACCATATATGTAATTAACTTAAAATATTAAAAGTCTACTATTAATTTATTATGATCAAAGACATTTAATTAGTAAATTTATCTATACTATATATATAAAGCATATGAGAAGGATATTTTAAGATATTATTAAATTAAGAACACTTACTCAACTCAATGCATAAGGTATAATAATTTTAAGGGTAAAATGGTATTTTTAACATTATTTACAAATTACCCCTTATAATTAGTTACAAAATAACCTTATAATTACTATAAATTACATAAAAATTTACATTATCTATCCATAAATCAAAAAAACTTAATTTGTTTTGAGATTTTGTTATATCAATCAATCATGTCTACAAACTTTTTGATACTACAATCATAAATGTGTATTTTTTAAAGGTTTTGGTGTAAATTTTTTACTGAACCGATATGTATTTTGTAAGTTACAATAAGTTAATACATAATGTACAAGTTGTCATGCAAAATATATTTATTTTGGTGTTTAAATTTTAACTTTCAAAAAATATAATAAACTTCTATAAAATTGCTATAAGAATAACAAAAATTAGAAACTCGTGTCATAGTGTAAAATGTTGTTTCAACTGTATTTGTCTCTAAGTTGTTTCAATTGTATTTGTCTGTTTACTAACATGCATGCGGTGAACTAATCTCTAAGTTGTTTCAATTGTATTTGTCTGTTTTATAACGATAAATACCCACATCCTAATCTACGCACTTTAGAGTGTTCTTTTATAAAATTTTATTCCCCTAACAAACTTTTGTATTTTTATGCAAATCTTCTCATCTTTTTACCGGTAAAATTGTAAATTTTTATCAGGCACTAACGGTCTCTCGTGGTTGCCACATACTTTGATGTGTGGAGCATTCATGTTTACATTAAGAGCTAATTATTTGAGTATCAAGTAAGAGTGGTGTTAGAAATTATTATTTGATTATTTGTAATCATTAATTAGATTTAATGAATTACTTTTGATTCAAAACGCTTTCTTTGCATATTGTTGATATCGTTCAAGTGTTCTTGTCTATATATATTGTGTTCAATATTTAATATTTGATCAATTAAATAACGATTAATGATGTGGAAATCGAAATCAATCTAACACTGATAATTCATGATTGCGATCTTTGTATTCACAGGTGGTATCAGAGTCAACTGCTCATTAATTTAGATCAATTGATCTATCAGTGTTAAAATTGTTTAATTGATTACTTAATTCGTTAGATCTATTAGTTTTCTGACTAGATCTGTCAAAGTTTAGCAAAATTGATTTGGTGTGACAATTTAAAATTTAATAAAACAATGAGTTGTCTTTCAGCGAGTACTATTACATTGATCGGTTAACTTTGATCTATATTCACAATAAATTGAAATATAGATCTGTGTTATTGATTAACATTCATTAACTGTTCAATCAAGTGAACAAAAACATTAACAAAAATCCTTGATTTAATATTACTTATCAATAAGAGGATTTACTAATCTTTGATTTTACTACTTGGTTAATTCAATAATTAAGTTCTTGTCATTTATCAGTTCATTAATTCATAAGAAACTTTGTTTTACTTAAAGCCTTAATATTTGACTAAAATAAGTGACTTTGTTGGTGGATCATCATTTCAGCCTTCAAAGTTGAAAACAAAGCGGATTTTAAGTCCTGAAAAATCAAGTTCAAGAATCATGTGAATTACACTGATTTTGACTTATAGGTGTCTATAACTAAAGGTCCTTATATTCCACCTGCTCTTGGGCCGGATTATAATAACAATAATCAACGCATAAGTACAAAAGATCTATCACCTGAAGATGTCAAAAAGGTTAAAGTCGATATTAAAGTATACTAATATGTGTGAGAACTATAAAACAACAAATTCCTTGTGGAAAATACTTCATACACTTTATGAAAAGAGTGATGAACTCAGAAGCATAAGGAAAGATACTCTCTGCACACAATATGAAACATTTTATCATATTGAGGGTGAGTCAATTCCTCAACAACTTCATAGGTTTATGTAATTGGTAACCAAGATAAACATCTTGGAACTGAAGTATACCATTGATGAATTAAACAAAAAAATGCTCCATACTTTGCCAGAAAGTTGGAAGCAAATTGTGTTAACTCCTTTGATCTCAAAACCACTGATCTCAAAACCACTGGTTTAGATACATTGGTGGCTAAAGTTGAAGATCTTACAATGGATGAGAAATCAAGAAACAAGAGTGTGAGAATACATATCACTCCTTATCATTTTAAAAAAAGTATTTATTTCTAATGAGGATAATGACAACTCTTGTGCCATGAGTGAACATCAAGAAAAAGTTAGTTTCTATGAATCAAAACCATCAAAGAAATCTACAGAAGAACAAAAATGTTCATCCATAGATGTTTATTACACTTAGTCAATTTCAGAAATGACCAAGTATAATGTTTGAATCCTGCAATCATACACATCAACAAATATACGGGTTAATGTAACACCCGAATATTTATTATTTTGAAGCCGGTGAAGAGAGAAAAGAAAATAAAGTCCAAAAGTCGAGGGACCAAACTCGCCAACGAAAGAAAGTCGGGTGAGGGGAAGTATATAAGGGAGAGGGCAGCCCTTACCCTCTCCCCCACACTCACAAATCAGCCAAAGAAAGGGGAGAAGAGAGAAAGAAGAGAAAAAGAGGAAAAGTGCCGGTTCGGGTTGGTTCGGGTCGCCAAAAATCGTCGTGAAGCAAGCCAAATCAAAGCCCTTAACGTTGTACTCGTTTGTGTGAGTTCTAGAACCCCACTTTTACTTGTTTTCAAACGATTTTGGGCCTGGAAAGCATAAAAACCCGTTTTTTTGTATGTGTATGTATTTGACCCATTTGGGTGTGATGTGTGTGATGCGTTTCGTGTATGTTTCCGGGCGTTTGTGTGCTTGTGTGGTGTTATGGTATGCATTCCTAAGGTTTAGGATGGTCGATTTAGGCTTAAAATAGGTTTAGATGAGTTTGGAGGCCAACTGGAGGCCGAATGGAGGCCATACGGCCGATTAGGGTACGATTGGGGTCCATTCGCACGATTGAAGGTCCATTCGTACGATTGAGGGTCCAGTCGCATAAGTGCTTTGTCGTATGAGTTCATTCGCATTAGATCAGTCGCATAGGTGCCCATTCGCATTTGTTCCATCCGCATGAGGTTCATACGCACGACTAGATGCCCATTCGCCTAAATGCTCATCCGCTTGAGTTCAATCGCATGATGTTCAGTCGCATGGAGGCCATTCGACTATTGGGTGTCCATACGCACTAGGGCTGTTGCACTCGAAGAAAGTGTAGATAGACTTCTGGCTTTCGGGGGAAAGTGCAGATGTAAGTCTTGACGTAAAGGTTTCCTGTAAGAGCATGTAAGATAGCAGATATGGCCTTAGAAGCATGTAGGGCATAGAGATGATGATGTTGCATGTTATGTATGTATGATGTTGCCCTGTATGATGTATGTGATGCATGTTAATGTTCCTGAGTATCATGTATAATATCTTTCCTATGTTTTACTTATTTGAGGAATGAACGAAGTATTATGTAACGTAAAGTGAAAGATAATGAAAGAGGAACACGATGTTGAATGCATGCATTAATGAACGAATGAAACGTCTTGCACGCATCGGATAACGGGTCCTTCTTTGTGATTGACTCTTAATGTAGAACCTCTACCTCACCCCTAGTACTGTGGCATACGTTTAGCTGTTCATTTATTGACTTCGGCCCAGTAGCTAAGACTGATGGTTACTCCTAGTACCGTGGCATACGTTTAGCTATTCATTTATTGACTTCGGCCCGGTAGCTACGACTAACCAGGGTGTAGCACATGGTATTGGTACGGATGATGTCCGATGCGCAAGTAAAGTCATAAAGAACGAATGAACAAATGAATTAATGAAGAAGATAATAATGATATTATCTATGTGTACGTACGATGCGTGATCATGTAAAAGTAACGAATGGTTTTATATGAAAGTAAAGTATGTTTTGTAATAAAACTAGAACTCACTCAGCCACGCTGACTTTTTATATGTTTTCTGGTTGGCAGGTAATGTTTGCTGAGGATGGCACACCGTGAAGCTACTCAGCTCTTTTGGGGATGGCATTCTTTTGATTAATGTTTTTGCATTGTAATACGAACAAGCTATTTTGTAATGAATGTTGTATTAACTTGCAAAAGCATTTACATGGAAATGAAAGATTGTTTTAGTTTTCCGCTGTGATTTATGAAATACAAATGCAATTATAGGTTTTATGTGCATGAGACCCAACCGTAAGCGTCCCGGGAATGGGGCCTTACAAGTTGGTATCAGAGCCAAAGTTTAAGTGAAATGGGTAAATTTTCAAAATAAACCTAATCTTAAACTGAGAATGGGACGGAAAGGGAATGGGATGCCAATCTGAGTAGTTGCGTGCCATCAGGTATTTTCGTAAAGTTAACGGTTTTATGTGCGCATGGTATGTGTTATGTGTTGTATGTAAATTTAAATACTGATGTAGTCAGGACAGGTAATACTTGGGGTATGAAGAGTAAAGTAAGTGGCTAATCACAACTGGCCACTGTAATTAGGGACTTACTATACTTGACATAAACTGAGTTGTTCCCTTGAATGACCGTGTTGGTGTTTGAATCTTTCAGTGTGCGTGTGATGGCCAGAGGTAGATCTTCGAAAGCTTCTAGGGGTGGAGGTCACGGTGCTGAACCGCGACCCAAGAGAGGGAGACCCAGAGTTGAGAGGGTGGTTCATGAAGAACCAGAGACCCCCCATCCGGATGGTGGCGACGAAAGCGCCAATCTAAGAGCCTCAGTAAAGGAGGCTGTTGTAGAAGAAGTCCATCAGGTCATGCAGACAATCTTACCGTCTATGGTGACTGAAGTTTTTAAGGCTGTACGAGAAGGGGAAAGAAACAGATCCTCTGGAGAACGGGAACACCCAGAGCCTGAAACGGTCCTGTCTGATGATGAAGAGGAAGAAGAAGAGTCTGTGCCAGAGGCAGTGCGAGGATGTAACTACGGGGCATTTATGAGATGCAATCCCCCTACTTTTGACGGTAATGGCAATGTTACCGCTGCTCACCGATGGGTGAGAGAGATGGAGGTCGTTCTCGACATCAGCGAGTGTCGGGAAGATCAGAAGGTGAAGTTTGCTACTCATTCATTTGTGGACTCGGCACTATGTTGGTGGGACAACATTGTCCAAGCAGAGGGTAATCGGGCAATCGGGAGAATGAAATGGCCTGAGTTGAAAAGATGGTGATTGAGGAGTTCTGTCCTCACAGGGAAATGGATAAGTTGGAAAGGGAGTTTCTGCAGTTGGAGGCTGGAACCATGACACACCAGCAGTGTACCACCAAGTTTAATGAAATGGCATGACTCGTGCCTGATCAGGTGACGCCTCTGTCTCGGAAAATCAAGAGGTACATTCAGGTTACCGGTGGATGTTCTCGGCATATGATCGCTGCCCGACCAAGCACGTTTAGGTCGGCGGTTGATTTGGCAGGGAGGCTGTATGACGAGCAGGAGGTGGTGGTGACTGAAGCGAGTAAGAAGGGTGGTGGTGATCGGAACTGGAATGGGAGGAGGTTTGGTCGGGGTGATGCCTCGACAGGTAACAAAAAGGCACGGGTGGATGACCGCCGCGTGGCCACATCGGGAGTGGGATCAAGGAGGTGTGGTAAGTGTGGAAAGGAGCATGCGGGAGAATGTAGGCTGGGTTTGACGTGTGCTTCAAGTGTGGGAAGACAAGGCATATGGCGAAGGATTGCCTGTTGAGCAAATGATTTAACTGTGGGGAAACTGGTCATATGAGCAGAGATTGTAAGAAGCCGAGGACTGAGGGTTCAGGGGTGAGGAAGACAGGAAGTGAAGGACCGAGGGCGAGCGCCAGGGCATTCACTATGACACAGGAGGAAGCTAGGACAGACCCTGATGTCGTGTCCGTACGTTTCTGGTGAACCAAACTTTAGCTTCTGTGCTATTCGATTCTGGTGCTAGTAGGAGTTTTATTTCTCTGCTGCTTTCTGTGCTAAGCTTCCTGTTAGTAGTAGGCGTGTTGATGCGCCCTTTGATGTAGAAACTGCCATAGGTAAGTCTACCAAGATTTCGGAGATGATAGAAAACTGTGAGGTGGAGTTAGAAGGTCACAAGTTTCCTGTTAGACCGTTTGTGATGACCTTGGGTGGTTTCGATTTGGTTCTTGGGATGGATTGGTTGGCGGACTTCGAGGCGAACATTGTGTGTCGCAGAAAATGATTCGGTTGACAGCGCCTGATGGAAGTTTGGTAACGGTTTATGGTGATCGGGTTACTACGATCCCGAAGGTGATCTCAATGGCGGTGGCGGGAAAGTGTATGAGGCGTGGATGTAGTGCCTACTTGGCTTATGTAAAGGATGTAGATGCACCAACACCACAACTGCCTGATGTACCGGTTGTGTGTGACTTTCCAGACGTGTTCCCAGAAGATTTACCAGGGGTACCACCTGACAGAGAAATTGAATTTCAGATTGATCTAATATCGGGTGCCCAACCCGTTGCCAAGGCACCATATCGGTTAGCTCCGACGGAGATGAAAGAGTTGATGGAACAGTTGCAAGAGTTGCTTGATAAGGGGTTCATTAGACCGAGTATCTCTCCTTGGGGTGCTCCGGTCCTGTTTGTAAAGAAGAAGGATGGTAGTATGAGGATGTGCATTGACTACCGTGAACTGAATAATTGACGGTGAAGAACCGCTACCCCTTACCGAGGATAGATGATTTGTTCGATCAGCTTCAGGGTGCCAGTTGGTTTTCAAGAATAGATCTTCGGTCTGCTATCATCAGTTGAAGGTGAAGGAACAAGATATCCCTAAAACAGCCTTCCGCACACGCTATGGTCATTATGAGTTTCTTGTCATGTCCTTTGGTCTGACCAACGCGCCAGCTGCTTTTATGGATCTGATGAACCGTGTGTGTCGGCCTATGTTGGATAAATCAGTGATTGTGTTTATTGATGATATCCTGATTTATTCAAAGAGCGAGATTGAGCATGCCGGTCACATTTGAGGGGTTCTAAAGACGTTGAGAAGGGAGAAATTGTATGCTAAATTCTCCAAGTGCGCATTTTGGTTGCGCGAAGTTCAGTTTTTGGGTCATGTGGTGAATCCTGACGGGATAATGGTGGACCCGGTGAAAGTGGAGGCGGTTATGCAATGGAAGTCACCAAGGACGCCAACCGAGATCCGTAGCTTCTTGGGTTTGGCGGGCTACTATAGAAGATTCATCCAAGACTTCTCTAAGATTGCTTCTCCACTAACTAAGTTGACCCGAAAGGATGTGAAGTTTGTATGGGGTGAAGCTCAAGAGAAGGCGTTCGAAGAGCTGAAGGCAAGACTGACTCAAGCTCCAGTCCTGTCCCTACCCGATGGAAGTGAAGATCTAGTGGTTTATTCTGATGCTTCCTACTCGGGGTTGGGGTGCGTGTTAATGCAAAGAGGAAAGGTTATAGCCTATGCATCTCGACAGTTAAAGGTTCATGAGGTCAATTATCCTACTCATGACTTGGAGCTAGCAACCGTGGTCTTTGCGTTAAAGATTTGGAGGCACTATCTCTACGGGACGAAGTGCACCATATTCACTGACCACAAGAGTCTGAAGTACTTCTTCGAGCAAAAAGACCTGAACATGAGGTAGAGGCGATGGTTGGAGCTTATAAAGGATTATGATTGCGAGATCCATTACCATCCGGGCAAAGCTAATGTGGTGGCGGATGCCCTTAGCCGAAAGGAAAGGCCCGAACCGATTCGGGTGAAAGCTTGTCAACTAATCATGACCTCTGATGTGATGAAGCAAATCAAGGAGTTTCAAGATGAGGCATTGAAAGAAGACCACCTTAACTCGGAAAGAATGAGAGGTCTGGTTGGGGAATTGGGTGAAAACACACTCGGTGTTAGAACTCGATTCGGTCGTGTGTGGATTCCTCGTTTTGGGAATCTACGGGTGAAGATAATGGATGAAGCTCACAAGACTCGATACTCCATTCATCCTGGTGCCACGAAAATGTACCATGACATGAAGAAAGATTGTTGGTGGCCGGGTGTGAAGCGTGACGTGGTGGAGTATGTGAGTAAGTGCCTTACTTGCTTACAGGTGAAGGCAGAGCATCAAAAGCTGTATGGGAAGATCCAACCTTTGGATATACCGAAATGGAAGTAGGAGAACATCACCATGGACTTCATTACGAAGCTGCCACGTACTCCGAAAGGGTACGATGCCATATGGGTGATAGCTGATCGTCTGACGAAGAGTGCTCACTTTCTACCGATCCGCGAGACGTATTCATCTAAGAGGTTGGCTGATCTGTTCATCAAGGAAATTGTAGCTCTTCATGGTGTGCCGGTGTCTATTGTGTCTGATCGCGACACTCGGTTTACATCTAAATTTTGGAAGAAATTCCACGACGCTATGGGGACGAGGTTACATATTAGCACGGCTTATCATCCCCAAACCGATGGTCAGTCAGAAAGAACCATTCAGACACTGGAAGACATGCTCTGGGCATGTGTGATGGATTTTGGTGGAAGTTGGGATGACCACTTACCGTTAGCCGAATTCTCATACAACAACAGCTATCATGCTAGCATTGGTATGCCACCATATGAGATGCTATACGGTAGGATATGCAGAACACCCGTTTGTTGGGGTGATATTGGTCAGAAGGAATTGGGGAGCGTCGAGGTAATCGAGGCTACGACAGAGAAGCTTGAAAAGATTAAAGCCTTCATGAAGGCAGCCAAAGATAGACAGAAGTCGTATGCCGATAAGCGACGTAGGCCAATTGAGTTCCAGGTGGGTGACCGGGTTATGTTGAAGGTCTCACCTTGGAAGGGTATTATCAGACTCAAAAAGCGGGGCAAGTTGAGCCCAAGATATATAGGCCCTTTCCGAATCATTGCTCGAGTAGGGGAGGTGGCCTATAGATTGGAGTTGCCAGATGAGTTAAGTGGGATTCACCCGACATTCCGTGTATCTCATCTGAGAAAGTTTATAGCTGATGAAGACATGATTGTTCCACTGGAGGACATTGAAATCAATGAAAGGCTCAATTATGTGGAGCAACCAGTGGCAATCATCGATCGTAAAGAAAAGAGGCTGCGAAATAAAGTGGTTCCTCTTATGCGTGTACAGTGGAAGCACAGGAAGGGATCCGAGTCAACGTGGGAGACTGAGGAAGAAATGAGACAGCATTATCCACGTTTGTTCGACGAATAACAGGTTTCGGGGACGAAACCTATTTAAGGGGGGTGGACTTGTAACACCCGAATATTTATTATTTTGAAGCCGGTGAAGAAAGAAAAGAAAATAAAGTCCAAAAGTCGAGGGACCAAACTCGCCAACGAAAGAAAGTCGGGTGAGGGGAAGTATATAAGGGAGAGGGCAACCCTTACCCTCTCCCCCACACTCACAAATCAGCCAAAGAAAGGGGAGAAGAGAGAAAGAAGAGAAAAAGAGGAAAAGTGCCGGTTCGGGTTGGTTCGGGTCGCCAAAAATCGTCGTGAAGCAAGCCAAATCAAAGCCCATAACGTTGTACTCGTTTGTGTGAGTTCTAGAACCCCACTTTTACTTGTTTTCAAACGATTTTGGGGCTGGAAAGCATAAAAACCTGTTTTTTTGTATGTGTATGTATTTGACCCATTTGGGTGTGATGCGTGTGATGCGTTTCGTGTATGTTTCCGGGCGTGTGTGTGCTTGTGTGGTGTTATGGTATGCATTCCTAAGGTTTAGGATGGTCGATTTAGGCTTAAAATGGGTTTAGATGAGTTTGGAGGCCGAAAACCCTCGGCTGTAGTCGGGATGAACTGCATTCTGCATCAGTTAGGGCTAGGCGACCGAATGGAGGCCATACGGCCTATTAGGGTGCGATTGGGGTCCATTCGCACGATTGAAGGTCCATTCGTACGACTGAGGGTCCAGTCGCATAAGTGCTTTGTCGTATGAGTTCATTCGCATTAGATCAGTCGCATAGGTGCCCATTCGCATTTGTTCCATCCGCATGAGGTTCATACGCACGACTGGATGCCCATTCGCCTAAATGCTCATCCGCTTGAGTTCAATCGCATGATGTTCAGTCACATGGAGGCCATTCGACTATTGGGTGTCCATACGCACGATTAGGGCTGTTGCACCCGAAGAAAGTGTAGATAGACTTCTGGCTTTCGGGGGAAAGTGCAGATGTAAGTCTTGACATAAAGGTTTCCTGTAAGAGCATGTAAGATAGCAGATATGGCCTTAGAAGCATGTAGGGCATAGAGATGATGATGTTGCATATTATGTATGTATGATGTTGCCCTGTATGATGTATGTGGATGCATGTTAATGTTCCTGAGTATGATGTATAATATCTTTCCTATGGCTTTACTTATTATGAGGAATGAACGAAGTATTATGTAACGTAAAGTGAAAGATAATGAAAGAGGAACACGATGTTGAATGCATGCATTAATGAACGAATGAAACGTCTTGCACGCATCGGATAACGGGTCCTTCTTTGTGATTGACCCTTAATGTAGAACCTCTACCGCTCACCCCTAGTACTGTGGCATACGTTTAGCTGTTCATTTATTGACTTCGGCCCAGTAGCTAAGACTGATGGTTACTCCTAGTACCGTGGCATACGTTTAGCTGTTCATTTATTGACTCCGGCCCGGTAGCTACGACTAACCGGGGTGTAGCACATGGTATTGGTACGGATGATGTTCGATGCACAAGTAAAGTCATAAAGAACGAATGAACGAATGAATGAATGAAGAAGATAATAATGATATTATCTATGTGTACGTACGATGCGTGATATGTAAAAGTAACGAATGGTTTTATATGAAAGTAAAGTATGTTTTGTAATAAAACTAGAACCCACTCAGCCACGCTGACTTTTTATATGTTTTCCAGTTGGCAGGTAATGTTTGCTGAGGATGGCATACCGTGAAGCTACTCAGCTCTTTTGGGGATGGCATTCTTTTGATTAATGTTTTTGCATTGTAATGCGAACAAGCTATTTTGTAATGAATGTTGTATTAACTTGCAAAAGCATTTACATGGAAATGAAAGATTGTTTTAGTTTTCCGTTGCGATTTATGAAATACAAATGCAATTATAGGTTTTATGTGCAATGAGAACCCAACCGTAAGCGTCCCGGGAACGGGGCCTTACAGTTAACCTATATACATAATACATACATCAAAATAATGAATTACAAACGTTTATTACGAGCATTGATTAAAATTCTAAGCCTATACAAAATGATCTAGACCTATTGCTTCTAAATCTAACTAGTGGTCAACTACATAAGTACGGGCTAAGTCAATATTAATTCAAATTCGAGCCAATAACAATGCAAGTGCTTCTCATCAACATCAATTCAAACTATGGGCAATAACAATACAAGCACTAAAGTCGACTTACGTAAGTGTGCTCAATCCAAGCTAACTCGTATTCAACTCAAATTAGCTCAAAGAGCTACTTGCTTTTTTTCCTTTAAATTTTGATGATTATAAAGCATTCATAGTAGGTTCCTCATTTTAAAATGTGTTTCATATATCATGGGGATGCTTGTGATTGGTTGTGAGTGATAAAGAGATAGTTCATAAAGACTGTACTGTGATACCACATATTTGAGCAAACACAGTACAACCCCCATAAATTTTTTAATATTTTGAAATTAATTGCGAGCGGAAGAGAAAGAAAATGTAATGGTAATCTATAAAAAATAATATTTAATTGAAAGAAAATGTGAAAAAGTAGTGTTTTGGTGTAAATATAAGGATGAAGACGGGGAACCCAGTGTGAGAGCATTCACAATCGATGGCTCATTTTAATGTAAATGTGTATATTATATTATGAGGGATGGTTATAAGTGATTGTGAGTAAAGAAGAAAAAATTTATTGGGATTGTATTGTGATTCTCCACGATACAATCCCCATAAATTTTTTAATATTTTTAAAAGTGGTTTTGAGTAGAGGTTAGATAAAAGGTAATAATAAAGATATGAAAAATTATTATTTAATTAAAGATGAGAATAAAAAAATAATGTTTTTAGTATAAATATAGAAATAGGGATGTGGATGCTAGCGTGAATGCTTTGAATACTCATATTCTTCATTTTTATGTAAGTATATGTTATATATTACGAAGATGATTGTAAGTGAAAATTTATGTGGTTTATACCATGATTTCATATATTTGAGGAAACACATATAACTTTCATAATTTATAAATATTTTTTAAAGTGGTTGGAAGTAAAAGAAAGGGAAAATGTAACAATAAATATATAAAAAATGATTATTTAACTAAAAAAGAAAAAAAATAGTATTTTTAACATAAATGTAGTGTGAATGCTCTTAGTACTTCTGTACTTTTGTATGTGCGCTTCTCGAATCACAAGCTATCAGCCACAGAATATCCATTTCTAACATTATATTAAACTACTAAAAGAGTGTTTGCGTAATACGACAAGGTAACATTTTGCATCTGACACATATTTCTAATTTTTGTTATTCTTGTAGTAATTATATAAGTCTATTATATTTTTTCTAATCTAAAATTTAAAAACCAAATAAATGAATTTTACATAACAACTTGTATATTTATACATTAACTTAATGGTTTTGCAAATAATTCACAACAAAACATTTAAAAAGTACCCAAGTTACAATTTTTTTATACATAATAGATTAAAAATATAAGTGAAATCTTAAAACTAATTAAAAAGATTTTTTGGGTAGATAGTGTAAAATTTTATGAGTTATAAAAAGTCTAAAATTATTAAATAATAATCTATAAATAATGTTAAAAAACTATTTTACCCTTAAAAATTATTGTATCTTATGCATTGAGTAAGGTAATTGTTCTTAATTTTATAATATCTTAAAATACATCTATTATATGCTTTATATATATTGTACATAGATATATATACAATAAATAGAAAAGAAAAAAATCAAGGATGTGATTGAGAATTTGAGCTAAATAAGCGAGTAATATTATATTATGTCAACGAGGTTAACAAGCAAGTTACCTTCTAGCACTCCCATGAAAATCAATACACGTTGACTAGCTCAACAAGTTTTTAGAAAACAAACTGACAAGCTAATCGCAAGGTCGGTTTATTTGCTTAGCCGCGAGAAAATTAAAACAAAAGGGAAATACAAATATACGCTTCAACTTTACAAAAATACAGAAATAAAAAAATACCCTTCAACTTTACTTGAATCGCATTAATTGACTTACGAGCAATGAATTAATTTATCGATCCCTAAAAATACAACAAACAATATACATTTTACACCCCTGGATATAACATAAAAGAATTTCAGTTATATATACACATTAGGTTAGAACCCATGTATTACATAGATAGAAAAAGTAAAACATGTTAAAATCATTAGTTTCATAAATATCTTATTTTTCAAGATGTTATAAGTTTTTGTGAAATAAAAATATAATTAATATTTGAAAATTATAACAAATAATGAAATTGAAAATTATTACACTATCTTTAAAGATAAAATATAGTTGAAATCATATAATTTGTATGTATTAATGAATTGTTAAAATAAAAATAATTTATATTTAAGATTTTTGATAGTTTAATTTAGTTGTTTAAAATAATTATCATTTAATATAAGAAAAACAAAAACACAAATATAAATATATTTATTGTTAAACATATTTAGTAATAGAGGAAAGTCAGATTGATTGTTGTTATTATTTTCGCATTTATTATGAAAGAGATGCGGGAAATAATTTTTTTGATATGCTAGAATGAAGACACGTGTCATATGATGTGCTAGAAATCTAGAATGATAACACGTGTCATATGATGTGCTAGAATGATAACACGTGTCATATGATGTGCTAGAATGATGACACATGTCTTTAAAAAACCTTCTTTTATTATAAGTTATAAATTTGTTCAAAACTTTTAACTTCTTATGAACAATTATTGTACCAAACATGATTATATAAAATTGTATCACTTTTAAAGCAATCGAACTTTAGTGGAATACATGCTTACCCTATATCAAGGAATCATGAAATTTGCACTTCCACTAGAAGCCTGAGAATAAAGATATTAATAGTTACACAAAATACGAATGACCAAAAACAGGAAACTAAGATTTAATGGTGGCATGTTCAGTCTGTTTGCTTATAAATGAGTCAATTCCAGTTATGTTTTATGACAAACGAATCATATACAAAAAGCTGATAAAAATGTAAACTAAAAGGGGTTGAAAAGGTTAACATGTCGAAAGTCGCCAAACACGCATCGTAATGCACGGGACTCTTGAATCGTATATTGTATAAGTTAGATTATGCTTCTAATATTAAAGTTTCTAATCACATCTAACACATCAGGTCAACAAGACCCATTTTACAACCAAAACAGGTTTAATTTCAGTGTTTGAATATTCTTGTTATAATGGGAAAAAAGGGTGAAACTAAAGTATGTGATTTTGTTTAATTGGTAATAGGTGTACCATGTATGGATGTTTAAGGCTGCACACGCCATAGATGTTGGTTGCGTGGTCACGAGAAAATTGTAGTTGTACATGCGGAATGTTTTTCCAACTTTCACCAAGAGCCGGCTTAAGATGACCTCCTTCTCCACTAACCATATGATTTGTAACCTTGAACACATATTAATATCATAGCATTGTTACTTGAACAAAACATCATAGTTCTGAACTAACAAAGTATTTACTAGAGGCGGAAAACAGGCAGGTCACCAAACTGGTCAAGGCGGGTTAAGGTCAAAACGGGATGATTGGGCTGACCTGGATAGCACATTCTGTCTTTAATGTATTAGAAAGAGCTATATATTAAAATGATATTATAATTTGGTTTTTGTTTTCATGCGTTATAAAAACATGTAAGTGGCTACATATCATGATTAAGGGAACCGCAGGAATTATTTAATTTAACCCATCATTAGACCTACAAGTAAAATCATGAAGTACAAACACAAAAAAAAAATAACAGAAATGGAGATTAAAAAACATGAACATTCAAAGACAACCAATATAAAAAGCAAAAATGATAAAAGGTTGCTCACCACCACAGCAATGTTGTGTTTGTCTGCTAACTTTTTAAGCAAATATCCAACAGAAACCATCATTGCATGTCCTAAAATCACGGTTTTACCCAATCATGCAGCCATATCAACTTCTATAAAACTCACAAGTGATATACAACTTAAATAAGTGATATAATACCTTGTGATTTGTTGCACCCAAGAATTGGGGCAATAAGTGATGATATTGAATCAATTATTATCAATCGTAGTTTGCATCCAGGCTGCATTAGGATACAGTTTGTCACAAAAGGGCATCAATAACAAATAAAATATACAAATAATAAACATAAAAAGGAGAAAGAAGGAATAATGTTTTCATTCAACAAACCTGTGTTTCTAAATTTGACTGTAGCTGATGAAGAACATTTAGCAAGGCATAAATGTCATAAACAGCATGGCATTCTATGTTCCTCATTGCTTGTTGAAGAATACCATTGACCTACAGGACAATATATAT
This sequence comes from Flaveria trinervia, assembly GCA_025506515.1. Taxonomy (NCBI): domain Eukaryota; kingdom Viridiplantae; phylum Streptophyta; class Magnoliopsida; order Asterales; family Asteraceae; genus Flaveria; species Flaveria trinervia. The sequence goes on from CM046446.1 coordinate 40,540,120, forward strand.
AATAGTACATTCGCACACTTCATTTGGTATTGTTCAAGATAGTTAAAATTAAATTTTCTTTAGTTAAGATTTTCTACTGAGATAAATTTAAGTTTGAAGTTGCATATTTCACAAAATGATCAATGAAACAAGCGATCTCTCTTTTACAAAATAGATGACTGCATTGTGCTCAATAAAATAAGCAGGAATCAGCGAAGTAAGTGAAAAAAGTGGTTGATTTACTGATAAAACAAACATATACAATTTCTTTGTCTGATGTAAAAAGTCATGAGTTGGTAAACAAGCTATTTCAAGTCATCCCATAAATAAGTACATATATTGAGTAAAGTGAGATGCAGTGACTTGAGTTTCCAACAAATAGTTATAAATCAGAAAAAACTGAAGAATATTAATTTTTTTAATGGAAAAAATATTAATTATGTAGACAAAGATGCACAATATACCCATAACAAGGTCGAACAGTGCAATAAGATTGGGATAAAACAGAGAAGTTAAGAAAGCAAGAAAATAATAAATAAAAATGTTTGCCTCATTGTTATCAGAACCAGATATGTGAGTAACTATTTGCTTAATGCGTATAGGCGAAAATGAATTTCCTGAGTCAATGAACGCCACAAGACCCAACTTCACAGCCACATTTGATGCAACTTGAAAGCACAACTGAGCAGCTTTAAGGAATCAGAATAAAGATTTGACATAATAGGAAATCAGATAAATGAGATGTCATTGATTGATTCTAACTTGTGTTTTTCCAGATGATGATGGGCCCACTAACTCGGTTACATGCCCCTCAAACACTCCACCTTGGAGTAACACATCAAAGCTGGTTTAGTGTATGCAGTCAATAACTCATTTTCACCACATTCTAAATTTCTTTATAATAATATATGGAAAAGATTATATAAAATACTATACCTTTTACACCCTGTAGGTAAACAATGTTTATTTTGTTCTCTGTCTTCCAATAATACTAAACCATTCATCCATGGTCGATGGCAAGTTTCTATCATTGATAATAGCTGGTTAATACCCTGTTGTGCAGCAGAGACAATGTACACATGTAAAATAATAGAAATACATGCATTAAATTAAACATTAGACGCATAATTAAACATTAACCTGCTTTAATCTATCTGAATTTGTGAGTTGCTCTGCTGAAGCCACTAACATGCACACATCATGAACTAAGAAATCTTCAACTGCGGGAAGAAAAAAACACTTGCTCCATAAATTAAAAACCAAAAAATGATCCAAATGTATATCAAGTCGAGGTGAATCAGGAACATAATGTTGCTGTCAGCCTAAATTATATTATCTTCAGGGGCAAACTTAACAAGGAGAGGGAGGGGTAAATAGAGCCCTAGACATACATCAGCCGGCCCTAGTCTAGATCTATAGCCTACCCTTGTAACCTAGTATAGATCTATATATATGTCTCTATTGTATTTTATGTTCATTACAATCAATACACAATCATATACAATCTTTGTCCCTATTTAATTTGGTACCAGAGCCTAGGGTTTCTGTCCTGCTCTCTTTGCCATCACCCTCCTCACAAGGGGGCCGATCCAAATTTTTTTTCCCCTTCGTCTCATCGATCCCACAATAGCCGATCAGATTATTGCCTTCACCACCACTGAGAAAACTGTATTGATTCACCCTCTCCCCTATCAACTATGGTCATTGGAAACTAATGATCCAGCCCTTTCTTGCTACCCACTGCTTACTCGGTTATGTTGATGGAACTATTCCGTGCCCTCCTCCAACTATATCATCTCCAGCATCGTCTGCCGATCAAGCTGTTGTCACCATCCCAAACCCTAGTTACAAAATCTGGTTATGTAACGATGCCCACGTTCGTATGTTACTTCTTTCAACAATTTTTGAAAAATCCTTTCCACATGTTCATGGTACCACCTCGTGTGATCTTTGGCTCGGCCTTGAACAAGCATATGCCCCACACACTTCTTCAAGAGAATTCACCTTGAAAACACAACTCCTGAGGCACAGGAGAGGGTGAATATTGGCCACCCTATGCACAACTCCAGATGAAAGGAGATGAGACAGCAACCGCCTATCTTGCTAAGGCACAGGAGTATGCCAACGCCCTTGCAAATATTGGCCACCCTATGCCTGAAAAAGATCTTGTTATGTTAGTCGTGGCAGGCCTTCGTGACAAGTACAATGGAGTTAAACAAGGCCATCTCACGAGGGAATTCACTGCTGTTTTTTATGAACTACCTGCACTTCTTGCAAACCACAATTTTCTGATCGAGAAACCTGCAGCTGAAATCCCACCTGTTCAGGCCTTCACTGCTGTCACTGCAACCAAACCCTCTCCTGTTCAGAATGACACTATTCAAGCCCTTCAACAACTAGTTGCTCGTCTCGGCTTCCAGCTACAACCTTCCTCCGCCCTGTCCCATGCCACTGCCCCTCAAGCCTTTTACACCAACAAATCTGGCCCTTCCAACTTTGGGCGTGGCCGAGGACACTGTGGTGGCCGAGGTTACAGATCCAATCAGAATAGCAACACTCGCAACCCAGGTCAGTTTAGTTGGACTACTACCCAAAACACTGTTTATGGCACTTGTAACAAGTGTGGTATTGGACATGTACCATCGCAATGCCCGAATAGAGACCCGTCTACCATTCGGTCAAGACAACCATCTGCTAATTATGCCGACTATCATTCACAAGCTTCTACTTCATGGCCTCCGGACACAGGTTCCAATAGCCATGTAGCACCGAATATGTCTGGTTTTGACTTCGCCAAGCCTTATTCTGGTGATGACACTCTACTCGTTGGCAATGGTAAGGCCCTACCCATTCTACATATCGGTACCTCACAAATCTCCTCAACCAACAAAAAGTTTTATCTAAACCATATACTCCATGTACCTGAAATCAAGAAAAACCTACTTTCTGGACAAAAATTGTCAAGATAATCACGTATATTTTGAATTTCATGCCAATTTCTTTTCTGTGAAGGACACGTCTACTCACATTATCCTCCTCACAGGTCCAAGTGATGGTGAACTTTACTCCATCGAACTTCCAACAGCTCAGTCGATTCCAAAATTTGCTTTCTCCACCACACGTGCTACAACAACCACATGGCATCAACGTTTGGGACATCCGCACTCCTAGTGTTTCAAACTATGCATTCAAAATATAGTTTACTTAATTCTGCAAATACTTCTCATTTTCATTGTGATTCTTGTTTAGTTGGAAAGTCTTCCAAAATTCATTTATTATCTTCTGATTATAAAAGTAATCATACTTTAGATTTAATGTTTTGTGATGTTTGGGGACCAGCTCCTGTCACCTCGTTTGATGGTCATACCTATTTTCTATTGTGTGTAGATCACCTTTTCTAAATTTATGTGGTTGTTTTCTTTAAAAAGAAAATCTGATGTATTTTCCACGGTTAAACAATTTGTCACAATGGCAGATTGACAATTCTCCATTACACTTACAACTGTGCAAACTGATTGGGGAGGGGAATCCTGAAACCTTTCTCCCTTTTTTGCTTCCATGGGCATAGTTCACCGTCTTTCTTGTCCTCATACAAGTGAACAAAAGGGTGTTGTTGAACGATGTCACCGACACGTTGTTGAAACCAGCCTAACTTTAATGGCACAATCTCACGTTCCTCAACGTTTTTGGCACTATGCCTTTGAGACTGCGGTTTATCTAATCAACCGAATGCTTTCCCATGCAAACTCCTAGATTCCTCCCTTTGAACACTTGTTCAAACAAAAACCAGATTTTTCCTTCCTTCAGGTGTTTGGTTGTCTATGTTTCCCTCGTCTTCGTCCCTACAATCCACACAAAATGGATTTTCGATCTACCCCGTGTGTGTTTCTTGGTTACAGCACCTCTTATCACGGCTATCGTTGCTTTGATCCCGTCTCTGAACACACGTACCCTTTTCTTTCTAAACCACCCGAGCCTTCACTCTCACCCAACCCCTATGTCTCGTCTTACCTGACAAATTCCATTCCTCTACACACTAACATGCCACCTCCACCTAGGACTACCTTTGACTCCGTCTTTCCTGATTCAACACAAGCCACACACCACCACCTCATACTTACTCTCGTCGGTCCACAACCACACCAACATCTTATGTTCCAGCCTTTGATCGTTACACCCACCAACAACCTCCTTCACTTGACCAACTACCTACCCAATCCACCCAAACCGACCACTCACCACTCTACCCCACTCAATCAGACTCCTCACCATCCTCTCCACTCACCCCACCGCCACCGCCTCCACCTCCCATACAACCTCAATGTCCACCTAACTTAAGACCCAACCCAAAACAGACCAAACCTTACAATCCCTCTACCTTCCATACGTCCACCACTGCACCCGACAATGAACCTACATCTTTTACCATTGCCAACCGAGAACCTCCCTACGTAAGGCTATGGCGGATGAATATTCCGCTCTTATTCGTAATGGTACTTGGTCCTTGGTTCCTCGTGTTCCGAACGCCAATGTCATTGATTGCAAATGGGTATACAAAGTCAAACGTGATCAACATGGAATATTAAGCGCTACAAGGCGTGTTTGGTTGCAAAAGGCTTTAGTCAACAACCTAGTATCGACTACACTAAAACCTTCAGTCCTGTAATGAAGCCTACCACCACCCGCGTTGTTCTTTCTCTAGCAGTTACTCACGGATGATCCCTTCGTCAGCTTGATGTTCAAAACGCTTTGCTGCATGGTGATTTGAAAGAAACAGTATATCTTAAGCAACCATAAGGATTTGTTGATCCTCATAAACCAGACCATGCGTGCCTCCTACATAAATCCTTATATGGTCTTAAACAGGCACCTCAAGCTTGGTTTGACAGCTTCTCAATTGCTTTACTTGCTCTCGGTTTTCGGGGATCTAAAACAGATCCTTCTCTGTTATCTATTCTGCTAATGGGACGCTTATGTATATGCTAGTATATGTCGACAATATGATTTTGACAAGTAACAACACCTAGGCCATAATCATGTGGTACATCGCCTTAGTCAACTGTTTCCAATACAAGATATGGGGCCCTTATCTTATTTTTTGGGCATTGAGGTGGCTCGTAAAGGTTCTAATCTCATTCTTTCACAAAGGAAATACATCAATGAGTTGTTGCACCGTGCAAACTTGTCTCAGTCCAAATCGATTCCATCCCATGTGCTATAGGCGCTTCTCTCTCTCTGGGTGACAGTTCCTTTTTTAATGACCCAATTAAATATCGACAAATGGTTGGCGCCTTGCAGGATGTTACCCTCTCACGGCCTGATATCACCTTTGTCACTAATAAAGTTTGTCAGTTCATGCATTCACCTACTAAAAATCACTGGTCAGCTGTAAAGTGCATTCTATGATACCTTCATGGGACTGCTGATCATGGTCTCCTAATTTCTAGCCATCATCCCCTATTTTGCATGCCTATATTGATGTCACCGGTCCACGGTTACCGCTTTCTCTAATGCGGACTGGGCATGGTTGCCCAAATGACCATCGATCCATGGGTGGTTATGCTATTTATCTTGGGTCTAATCTAGTTTCATGGTCAGCCAGCAAACAAAAGATTGTATGTCAATCATCTACTAAATCTGAATACAAGGCCTTGGCCGACATGGTTGCTGAACTAACATGGCTTCAAACACTAGTGACAGAACTTCGTGTCTCACTGCCTTCGACTCCAATTCTATGGTGTGACAATTTGGGAGCCACATACCTATCTGCTAATCCAGTTTTTCATGCAAGAACAAAGCATGTGGAAATGGATTTCCACTTCGTTTGAGAGAAGGTTGCCTAAAGAAAGCTATTTGTCCAGTTTATTTCTACACATGATCAGATTGCTGATGCGTTCACAAAGCCATTGCCCTCAGATCGTTTCCTATTCTTGAAGTCCAAGTTTAGAGTTAGTCCTCGGCCTTAACTTGAGGGGGAGTAATAATCAGTATACCTAAGTCATAGTGGGCCCGGCCCTAGACATACATCAACCGACCCTAGTGTAGATCTATAGCCTACCCTTGTAACCTAGTATAGATCTATATATATGTTGTCTCAATTGTATTCTCTATTCATTACAACCAATACACAATCATATACAATCTTTGTCCTTGTTTAATTGGGGTCAACCGACCCCATATAAATTTTATTTTAACATGTAGCGTGTCTTAACAGTTTCCGATTCGACCCCGTGATTTCTTAAAAGGCGATCCTTACAAAAAACTTTAGACCCTAAACGCAAATAATTTTTTTCTAATCTTTAACCCACTAACAATTAATTAAGAGCCCATTTTGTTAAAATTAATAAGCCTAGCTAAAATCTAACAATCAACTAAATTTATTCTATATTAAATCTACTAAGCATGTTTATTTAATTAAAGGCCCAAATTATCTTCAATTAACTCATTACCAATCTATCATTCTATAATTATCTCTAAAGTTACCCTAATTGAAGGGATGCTACTCACGAATTGTCATTTGCGAAGAGAATATTAGGACTTTAACCGAAGATTAGCAAATTGCAATTCCTGCTTTGATGCTTCGTTACGCATACAAATCAAGACATCAAGTTTTTCTTAATGTGTTTAGTATGGATTTCAATTGATTACCATATATGTTCAAATATTCCAAGCATAGTGTTGGCATATGATCTATCATCTTTTTATTATATGCTCACACATTTATAACACATGTGTTCTGATTTAGTTATTTAAGTTTTTGTATCCTTTTGGTTTTCTAAATGAATAATAATAATTGATTCAATTTATATTGAAAGATACTAATTGATTTTAATTCTAGGGTGTCTCGAAAGATTTTAAAAAGAATTTATACGAACCGTTATTGTCTTGTGATATTCCTAAAAATTTAATTTAGAACATTATTCATGAAATCCTTGTATACATAAACCAATTAACATCTATTTATGTGATCTTAACCACCTGAACTGAAAAATCTAGCATCAGGTTGAGACACACTCGAGAAACGAAAAAACCCCCCCGAAGAAAAAGCAGGTCAAATTTTGTCATCTACGTGCACGTAGAATGTAAGATGATAGCCGATCCCTCGGAGATTTAAATTATCTAGCCGTTACACCGGACGTCAACGGAGCCGAACCAATAACTGACAAGCATGGATTGAAAAGGATGAATCAAACTTGGGTTAACTTAATCACATCGGAGGACCCCATTACGTGAGCTACATGCATGAAGAATGTCCTCATCCCACGTTGCATTCCAATTAACTCAATTTTTCTTCAGTTGGTTCATTTAACTTTTAGTAATTAACTTTTTATTATTTAAATGTTATTTACACCGTAAAGCTAGTTTCTATTTTTCTAGAATTAAGCATCGTGGGTTTGTATGTGGTTTCCACTCTATGTAACTTGCAGAGGATATGAATGGAAAGAACAGTGAATTTATGCAAGTTTGTATTGTCTCGGTTCTTGAGATAACTATTAATCCATTGCTATCCTAATTCGTGGCTGTGTTAGGAGGTGATCTTTGGAGCCTTAATTTGGATTGCGTGGTGTTATCAGTATCGCAATTCAAGTTTTGGAGTGCCCCACGACTAAACCGGGTGGTGATTTCTGTATCTCGGATTATTCGTTGAATTTCGTTACGTGTAAAATCTTCTCAACGTTCGAGTTTCTAAGCCTCTGTATATCATAAGATTTATATGCTGAAATAACCAGTCTCTTCATCACGATCCAACACGGATGAAACCATACAAATACAAAATTGAACAATGATATACTAGTGTAAACAGAAGAAGTCATCACTTCCGATTCAGAGACGAAAATCTATCATATGGAATAAAGAAACTAAGATCGCTATCATGCAAGTAAAGACAACAACATTCATCAATTTAGGGATAGAAATTTGCAGAGATTGAGTGAGTAAATGACAACAAAAGTCGTTCTAACTAGCTTACTTACCGGCAAAAATGCCGTGAGATGCACAGAACTGAAGAAAATTGGCATCGATTGTAGCGTGCTCTTCCTCCAGAAATTTCAGAGCGCCCATCTCCCCGTTCGAACGATACTTCTAGCACACGCTATATCTAAAAAGAAAGAGAACTGCAAAACGCCTCTTTTTAAAGGCTAGAAGTTCAAGTTTACGTTTAAAATAAGTGGTGTCATGGATAAGTTATTTAAATTATTTTTATTTGTTAAGTATTTGGTTTTAAAAAACGAGAAGCACGTCAAGGCGATAAAGTCTAAAACTGAAGAGGGAAGTGCAAAAACGGTGTGGTTTTCATACGAGAAGCGCTTAGTGTTTATATAATATAATCTTATGGGGTTTTTAATATAATCTTATGGGGTGTTAGCATCTTCACCATATAGCTTTAAATAATATTTATGTATGTTTTAATGTATAAATTATATGTATGTATAACTTCTTTAGCAACATCTATAGCACTTTGAAGAAAAAAAACACCTTTACAAGAAGCGCACGCCTCGGAAGGATTTTTCCTAAAAAATGATGTTTTACTTGCACTTCTTGTACAACATATGCCTTGTGTTACAAAAAGCCCCAACCCTTGCCTTAAGGGTCGCCTTGCGCCTGGGCGCGCCTCAGGCGCACTTTTTAAAACCAAGGTTAAGTTATAGACCTATGTATTATAGAGGTTTATAAAAAATATATATAATAAAATTACATATTATCCTATATATTAAAAACACAACGTGATGAATAGCAAATCTGAGGCATTTTTGGTATTTCATCGAATATGATACGCGCCTTCCCCATACAACATGAAAGAAAGTAAGGATGAGTGCACCATGCTTAAAGCAGAAAAAAGCCATTTCCATCTCTCTTCTTTCAATTTCAGGTGATGGTGGGTGGCTATCAAGGAAAGAGCAGTGGTAGTGAGCGTAAGTTGTAATGGAGGAGGTGTTCTACGATGTTGGTGGTGGTTGTGCGGTAGGTATTTAAAGTGTCTTTTGAACTCATATTTTTGTCTTTGTGTATGAGCATTTAAAGTGTCTTTTTGTGCTTTTCTTGATTGATTAGTATCGGTACATAAACTACCTTTCTTTGGTTACATACACAGAAAATAAGTTAATCATAGTTGTGAAGATATCTTTTAATGAACTTGAATAAATTTTAATAGTATTGATATATGATGGAATGATTTGTTAAGCTTCTTTCACAACTTTTAATAGTCCACGCAAGTCATTAGTTTAGGCAATAAAATAATAAGATATAACAATTTTGAAGCTTTTCTCTATCCTAACGTTTATGGATCTAATGTATCAGTGACTTCCTGATGTTATATTACATATCTGAATATCTAAAGCTTTATGGTTCATACGGTACTAATAGGGGCACTGATTTCTCATATGATGTCAAAGGTGGTAGGATTTATGGGCATGTTAACATATGCATCCATGCTATTGTTATATGAAATTGCCCGCCGCAACACGTATGGAAATTTCACTAGTTACATAAAGAAAAGTTATAGTTTCTTTGTATACAAACACATACCAAATTAAAACATATATTCTTGTATACACAAAGCCTAAGTATTCAAACACATTAGCGATTTCTTTTGTATATTAATTAAAATCATAAATTAATAAGGGTTCATCTTAGGGCAAATATATGCATTTGAAATATTGAATGGGTCAAATTCTGTAACTATGTACCTGAAACACATGAAACCTATTAACCTAGTAGATTAAATCATTCAAAAATTATATAATTAGTTTAATAGTATTTGTTTAAGCAAAAGTGATTCTGGTCTATCCTGTATAAATTAGCATGCAATGGTTGTTAAGATTCTTAAAAACCATACCTTTACCATAAGGCATATCAATCATTTAGGGGTACCGAAGAGGTTAGTTATCAGGTTTCGAGTTATTGGGGTTTTTAGTGTTGAAAGTCTATCTGAAACACGATCCAAATAACAATTAGTTTAATAGTATTTGTTTAAGCAAAAGTGATTCGGGTCTATCCTATCAGTATAAGTTAGCATCAATGGTTGCTAAGATTCTTAAAAACTATTAGGGACCGTGTATTGGACGGAGTACTAACTGATTCACGTGTATACCAACTCAAATAGTGCTGAATCCTATTTGATTGGTGATCCAATCAGTGAGAACACTAACCCGATCGATATAAGATTAAACTACACGTTAAGAACGAATAGGAATTGATCAAGAACGATCTATGAACTTGGACTGGCTTTCTTGGACGTTTTGGATGGCTAGGGTACGAGTAGGAGTCGAATTCTTCAAAGTCTTTTTGTTTTTCCATGAATTAAGTGGTATTATATGTTAGGGTTAGTCAATCGTACGACTGGACCATTAGCATGGTTCAATCATGCGACTGAGTCAATCACACGACCGAAGGTTCAGTCGTGCGACTGAGTCATCCGTATGTCTCAGTCGTGCGACTGATCCAGTCTCCTGGCTCAGTCGTGCGATTGGTCTATTAGCATGAAGTGTTCATACGTATGGTCCATTAGCATGGTCCATTCGCATGAAGACTTCATACGACTAAGTTTGAATATGTTTCTCAATCATTACTTGACTAGGATCTATTCAAACAACCACAAACCTATATAGTTGGTTCAATATGCGTAATAAATAATAAACACTAAAACATAAACTGAAATATTAGACATTAAGATCAACAACCACATAATATGTTTCATTCAACTCATTTATTTCATTACATTTAGGATATGACAGACATATTACATTAAGATCGTAAACTAGGTACATATGGATCAACAAACTCCCCCTTGGACCTAGTTTCCTTCATTGTCTGGCATCCTTCATTAGCTCGTCAAACTTATTATGGCTCTCCTCGATTGTGACTCCAGCATGTATCTCGAATGCAAAGCAGAGTCTTATCACGTTATGAAACTGGAGGGCCTGTATAATATCATGTGGATCGTAGAATAATGGCCACATGTATAAAGTATAAACATCACTAGCTGACAGGTTGGTTAGCCACATTGGGTCAAATACCCGATGGTCTTCATTTGGCGCTCTTTCTGTAATACCATGACCGCATCTTCTGTACACCGGTCATAATACCACCACTTGAAGTGGGGAGTGAAGTCCTATGGTATTTCCCTCATGGGGATCTTTGACATAGTATGTGGTGGACTCCACTCAGCACCACTTTAGGTTTCCCAGTCCTTGGGTCCACCTCCGACCTTCGAATGTATCTCGTAGGTTGTTGAGGCTTGAAATTAACCCATCATGTGTGGTATTCTCTCTTCAACGCAACTTCAAACCAGCCTGACATCTTCCTGGGGTCAGCATACAGCAGGTTTAGGCGTGCCAACTGGTTGAGCTCAAGACCAGGGAGAGTCTTCAAATCATATGGAAATCTGAAGTACTCGATTCCCTTCTCCCTCTTCACAACATATACATTAAGATCCTCAAAGTAAGCCCACACTATAATCTTGCCAGACACCTTAAGATGCTTCTTGACTTTGTAGAGCTTGGCATATGCACTCGGCTTTGGCGCTGTGCGTTGGGCACGAATCTCTGCAAAGCAAGCCGCCCATTCAGCCTTTTTGTTCTCAACATCAGCATCAGAGGCTTGGGATTGGCTTTCTGATTTCTCAGTTTCCCTCTCCATCGTATCCAATTTAATATGCATATCACTAACGAGTGTATCTCCAAAATTTTGAACCACATTTCCCTCTCGATCAGTACATTCTGGATAGTGTTGTGCTGTGATGTCTTCAATCTCTATCTCATTAACATCGTTGAGCGCATCATCACTAGCAATATCGACGGTAGGGGCATCCTTAACCAATTCATCCGGGTTTAACCGGAACATTTCTGCGAGTTGCTCATCAGTGAGGTTGTGAATAATTTCTCCTTCTTCGGGAGTATAACTAACTGATCTCCTGACAATCCCTAGCAGATCAAGTTTCATTATGAGTTGAGACTTGATCTGCTAAAGGGGAGCAACATCGTAGTCATCTCGCTGATAATGTGGATCTGCTTGAATTAAAACATTTAACATATCATGCATCAGTAAATAATCAAGACAGTAAACATTAAATATATACATAAACATTCATGCACATAAGTTTAATATAATATTCAATTACACATGATTTAAATTACACAAACATCTATGTATTACTTTTGGCTTGGATCATGTGTTCCTCTGCTGTCGGGGCTGATGTCGAGGCACCCGGATCTTGATTCCGTTTGGTCCACCTCTCACTAGCTTCTTGGGCACCCGAAGTAGATGGATCTCCTTCTCCTTCATTGTCTCCTCCATCCTCATCATCACCTCCCTCTGTATCATCCTCCTTATTATCACCTTCATCATCATCACCATCATCATCACTATCATTATCATCACCATCATCGCCATCTCCCTCTCGGATCTTCAGAGGCTCATCCTTTGTGCCCTTAAGTTTGAGCATGACGGTTCTTTTGGCATCCTCCAACTCCTCGATCTTCTTAGTAGATAGCATGTTCTACTCCTTGAGTTAGGCAATCTCTTGACTTTGAGCAGCCATATGCTGAGCCTGCTCCTCAATCTGCTATGCCTGCTGAGAGATCTGTTGTGATTGTGCAGTAGTAAGCTCCACTAACTGTCAGAGCTGAGCAGTCTTCTCATCATCGGCAGCCAATAGCTTCAACACCATACAATTTAGTGCTGAAAGCTGTTCCTCTACCCCACTTGGAGGTAGAGATGATCCTGAGAGAAAAGATGGGTGATATGATGGTCTTGCCTGGTGGCTAGAGGTGGTGGTGGTGGCAGTGGTGAATATGGGAGGTGGTATATGTGTGGGTGGTGATGGGTAAGTTGTAGTGGTGGTGGATGTGATGTGTGTATGTGGTGGAGTGGTTGTGGTAGTGGTGGTGGATGTGATGTGGGTAAGTGGTGGAATGGCTGTGGTAGTGGTGGTTGAATTAGTAGCAGTGGTGGTGGGTGGAATGGTGGTAGAGGTGGCGGGTGGAGTAGTGGTAGTGGTGATGGGAGGAGTGGTAGTAGTGGTGGTTGTGGTGGTGGTGGTGGTGATGAATGTCATCCTCCTTTTCTTCGTCTTCATCCCATGGGGCTGAGCCATCCTTTTTCTCCTCGTGCCCCTTGAAGAGGATGCTCCCCCTGGGATGCTACTGGGCTGATCCGGTGTGTAGATGGGGTCTGTCACAGTCTCCCCAGACTCACTAGGGAGTCCTCCAACCTCCCGAATACCTCGGTCGGTGGCAACCACCCTACTGCCCACTGTCCTTGTTAGTGGCTCCTCATCACTCTCTTCCTCCTCATCAGGAGGGCGGAAATCCTGATGGAAACTGGCGGTGGTGGCATCTCCATGAGTGGGTGGTGGAGGTGTAACATGTGCAGTGGTGGACCTAGAAGTAGCGGGGCCAAACTCTCCACCAGCACCACTGTCGTCATCATCGTAGTCATCAGATGGAAGAGCAATTTGCTCAACATCTAAGTCACTCTCTTCTTGGCGCCACTTACACCTTGTCGGCGCCACATAATCCACCCGGGCCAGGTGCCCGAACAGTCTCCTCATAGGGGGTTTGACTTGCTTCCCCTGTAGACCTTTATGTGGCCTAGTGTAGTGTCATCCATCACCTCAAGTGATACCGCATCATGGCTCTCCTTAGGCAGAATGGGCAGCTTCTGGTCGATAATCATCTGAAGAAACCTCGGGTACATGCAAAATCCCTCTTTGCCTTTTGCCTCAAGATTCTCGATCAGGTATGAGAATATCATGTTGGAGAAGCTGAAGGGGTGATTCAGCACCAGTGCCACGTAGGCATTCGGGATTTGGTATGATAAGTCGTCAAATCCACCCCTTCTCAAAGCTATGCACTTTAGTATGACGTGTGCCAAGTACTTGAACTGGGGACACATGTTGCTTTTGTTTAGCACACCTGCATTGATGTCCCTAGAGTACTTCATTATAAGGAAGCATCCTCTCACAGTCAGAGGGTGTAGCCTGGTTGGGTGAGCAGCATCATCACCCAGGTCCAATATGCATCTAAGATCTGCAACTGTCACCTTTATGTCATGCCCAAAGATGGTACTCCTGATGTAGTAGGGCTTACTAGATCTATCAACTGATGCACCCTCCCAGAAGGCCTGCTATATAGACCTGTAGAGAGTGCATGGTGTAGATATGGCTCAGTGTATCCTTGATCTCTTTAGAAACGCAATGATGCCAGCAAACTCAGCTGTGTTCCGAGTGGTGGCGTCCAAATAAGCACATATATTGTGCTTGGTGTTGATGGTCCACCGGTCCGGCATAGATCTGTAATATAAGACACATATGTATTAGATCAACACATAACAGAAAGTAATTCACTCTAAACTGTTTGAGGTCAGTCTGCTTCAACCGTACGATTGAACCAGACAACTGGGTTCAGTCGTTGACCTAACATGCGACTGAATACAGTCGGGTGACTTATCATGCGACTGAGTTCAATCGGGTGACTTAGCCTGCGACTAGTTCAGTCGGCCAACTGAGCTCATACGCCTTGTTCATTTGGTTGACTGAGTCATTGGCCCAGCTCAGTCATGCAATTGTAGTTCATCCGGGTGTCTAGTCGCATGATAGACTTTCTGTTCGATTGAAACTTAAAAATTATGAGAAAATCTTAATATTAGACATCGTGTTTTGCCTCATTAGACTCGTAATAACCTTACTTAGCACCTAATAACCTTGATTTTAACATTTTAACTCGTAAGTCTTGGTTCTTCGTTAGGCCGAATTCAGTAATCTAGGGCACAAATCGACTGCGATTTGGGTAGATTGTACCGCATTGTACCTGTATAAACACCAACAATCGTTAGTAAACAGAAATCTGAAGTCAAGCAAGGTTTAAGGAAAATTTGGCAGAGTAACGACACTCTAGGAGATTTTAGGGCGAATGAGGGGTGATGAGTATATGCGATCGACTATGGCCCTATTTATACTGAATCTGGTTTCAATCGGGCGACTGGATCCATTCACTCTTTTCATTCGGGGGATTGGATCTCAGTCGTGCGATTGGTTCAGTCGATCACATTCAGTCGGCCGATTGGGTCTCAGTCGGGCGACTGACTCATTCGGACAACTCCATTCAGGCGAATGGCTCAATCTTGTAAGCCATTCGTGTGAATGGTTCATACTCATGCTCCATTCGGTTGTATAGTGCATAAGTATGGTCTAATCGTACGATTGGTCCATACTCATGGTCCAGTCGTGTGAATGGATCATACTCATGATTTTGACTTTATGACCATTAGACATTTAACACCATTTAACTTTTGATTAAACATTTTGATCATTCTATCATCTCAGACATGATCATTTTAACTTTTGAAACATTTGATCACCTCAGTCATGATCCTTTTAAACACATTTTGTCACCTCAGACGTGACCCATTTAACAAAACACGTTTGGTCACCTCAGACGTGACCCTTTTAAGTGATTAAATCCTAGATTGAATTCCACGACTTAGTCCGACATATAACACTAGATTGACTAAATGTGAAAACAAAATAAAAGAGCTAACATTAAAAGACAAAACTAAAAATGTTTTTGTGATTTTGTGTAAGGTGGAAATCCTAAGATAGAAATCTAACAAATTTATTTCTTGAACGGACAGCTTCAAGTTATTTTGACCATAAGTGGAACGATTCATTATGGAATCATACAGGTAATCAAATCATTCAGGACGTGTTACCAAAATCATTTGATGCTAAATTATTGTTTTCGTCGAGAGTCATTAGCAAGTTTAGGAAATCATACTAGTACTATAAGATGCACACATTGATTTGGACTTTCAAAAATTACAGCCACGATGATTGTCAGTATACATGTCCACTTAAACCCATACACAGACTTTTGACACAGATTGGTGATGGTTTAAGATTTAATTATTTCAACAAGCATTTGTGGATCCCACGCTTATATGGTAATCAACATTCCTCAGGAGATTTTTGAGCAGTCTACGGGTATTTTTGAGAAGATGAAACTATTCTTAGAGCTTTCAAAGAGAAGCTAAGCCTCAGGTCAGTGCCACCGCATAGCAGAGAGGCGATAAACAACAATGAATTCTAGAATATATAGGTTATGCTTATCCTCAGGTCAGTGTCACCGCACAGCAGAAAGGCACATAACCTATCTTCTTGTTTGAGCAATTTTATTCTTTTTGCACAGATAGCACCAAGAACATAGATTATTAGTTTGATTGCTTTTTGCATTTTTCATCATGTGCTTTGCTCATATTTTGGTCATCTGCACATATTTGTGGCGTTTATTTTGCTCGTCACCCCTTATTGGACTCTGTTGATTGTGTTAACCAAGGATAAGATGATAACCCACAGCTTGGTAAACAACTTAGTTTGATCTGAGATCACCAAGAGGTCTACTTATCTATTGTGTTGAATCTACCGATACATCATCTAATGGTCTAGCAACCTCTAGGTCTACTTTCTCCGTGTTACCTTAGTAGCAACTACTTTTACTATCATTTTTCCTTTTATTTTTGCTTAGACTTCTCAGACTTATACTTTGAATTTCACATCTAAATCAATTTAAATCTTTTAAAGTCCCAATTCTTTGTTCTTGTGTATTATCATTTTCTATAGTTGCTGAATTGATATCTCAGATACAATCTCATTTCTTTTAGCTTGCCTGTCCTCATTCCTCATTTTTTTAATACTAACTTAACTTAACCTAATCTCCCCCTAAAATTCTAAAACCATAAATGATTTGCGTTTTTAAGATTTTAATAGGCAAAGAAATAAAACCAATAAAATTAATTAACTGAAATAAAATTAAAGAAAATAAAAAATTACTCGACACATCGGACTAACATGTTCATCTTCTGGAATTACATCACTTTTCTTTTTAATGCCGTTGACCTCTAACAGATATAGAAACGTGGTTTATCGAAGGCTTTTGTATAGAGATCAGCGCGTTGAAAATCCGTATTTATTTTAACAACATCGATTAGATTCTTTTCAAAATATTCACGTATAAAGTGATATTTAATGCCGATGTATTTGGTCTTAGGATGTTGGACATGATTTTTGGTAATGGCTATTGCAGCAGAATTATCAACAATATAGGGGTGTTAGAAAATTTCAAACCGTAGTCCAGCATCTGCTGTTGAATCCAGATGATTTGAGAGCAGCATTTGCCGCAACAACATATTCAGCTTCACAAGTTGACAGCACAACTGATGTCTGCTTCTTACACTGCCACGTGACTAATCTTCTCCCAAAGGATTGACATCCTGAGGTGGATTTGTAGTTCATCTTGCAGTCGCCATAATCCGAGTCACTGTATGCGGTAAGCTCAAATCATCTTCATGAGGATACCACAACCCAAGTGTTGGTGTACCCTTGAGATAACGAAATATCCTCTTGACCCCTATAAGATGGTTAACTTTTGGTTTCGCCTGATATCTTGAACAAAGACATGTCGCATACATGATATCAGGTCTTGAGGCAGTGAGGTACATGAGGGATCCAATCATTCCTCGGTACATGGTGGCATCAACCAGATCACCATTTTCATTGGGTGCTACATCATGGTTTGTAGCAAGTGGAGTCCCAGCTGCGAAAGCATTCTCCATGTCAAACCGACTGAGAATATTGTAAGGCCCCGTTCCCGGGCACCTCACAGTTGGTCATTCATTGCACATAAAACATTATAAATCATACATTTATTTTGCAGCGGAATTTAAAACTATTTCATTAATAACTAAAAACATGTCATTTCATTCATTTACAACATTTATTTTCATCTCAAAATACAAAGACATGTCAAAATACGGATGCTAGCCTCAAAATGCTAACAGTAGCTTATGCATCCATGCCTGGAACTCCTCAGCATCAACAATACCTGCCAACTATCATGCATACAAAAGTCAGCGACGCTGAGTGAGCTCTAGTTTTATAATAAAACATAATTTTCTTTCGATAAAACCATTCTTTTACTTTCTTTCAAAATCATACTACACTTTACATTCGTTTGTGATCATACATCATACGTACACATAGATAATATCGTTATTATCTTCATCATTACGTTCGTTAACTTTCATTCATTCAATGCATTCCATTATCATTCACTTCTCTCTCTAGATCCGGTCAGACTTTACCCTCTTTGTGGCACTCGGCCACGATTACTGAGGTCGAATGACAAGGGTCTATATCGTACATTATTATGATAATTCATTAACGTTTATTTCATACGTTCATTTTTCATACATTTCTTCGTTCATTACTCTTCATTACTTGAATCTTGTCTTATGCAATATCCCCGACTCATGCTCGAAAGCTGATGCTGTGCCGGGGCCTATACACAAACCCCCGACTCATGTCCGAAGACTGACATAACACCGGGATACACGACAAAGATTCCATACGAGTCAATCAAAGGGATTGAACTCTATCCGAGTCTGTTGCAACGCCAGGTCGCTCACCTAATTATCTCGTCTCATGCAATACTTCCGACTCATGTCCGAAGACTGATACTGTGCCGGAGTACGCGACAAGGACCTCTATCGAGTCTGTTGCGACACAGATTCGCTCACCTCATAGGCAATCTCAACGATTGCACGCTATCCGAGTCTGTTGCAACAACAGGGTTGCTCACCTCATACATATGCTTGGCTTTATGCCACACCCCTAAAGTTATGCGTAACCCGGGTAACCATCATATATTTCACCCCCAACATTATGGGTAACTACACCCCCATCAAAATGGGTACATCACCCCCATCAACATGGATACTACACCCCCATCGAAATGGGTACATCACCCCCATTAACATGGGTACTACACCCCCATCGAAATGGGTACATCACCCCCATCAACATGGGTACTACACCCCTATCAAAATGGGTACATCACCCCCATCAACATGGGTACAACACCGAAGGTCAGCCACAAAGACTGGAACCCTTGCGTGCACACTTTAGGATTAGCTAAACCTCACGCGGTTGAGCCTAAGGCATTTCGAGCCGTGCACTTCACTACACTTCACTTGCAAGCCTCTCACGTTTTCATTCATTAATACATGCATGCATTCATTCATTACTGTTGGATCCAGAAAGGCTGGTGCAACCAAAACCAAGTGACTTAGAAGATTTTGGTAACTACAAGTAAAGGACTTCCAAAGCTAATTGTGGAACTTCCGAAGGAAAAAGGAGCTCTTCCGAAGACAAAGTGTAAAGCTTACTTCCGAAGGAAAAGTTCCAACTTCCGAAGACAAAGAACATACTTCCGAAGTTCAAGATCTGAAGTCAACTTCCGAAGTACAGAAGTCCTCAAGCCTCGGAAGTATAGAAGCCTTTTCCGAAGTATAAGTGGGTTCGGAAGAACTTGTTCTTCCGAAGCCAACTTACCTTCGGAAAACACTGCTATTATCCAGTGGACATAAGTATGGCCTTCCTGACACTCCGCTGCAAATCTTTGATATACTGCATGGCGTTTTCTCAAAAGCCATGCAGATGACTATACTCTAATCCACTGTTTACCTTTTTATGTTTGTACAGTTGCCATCTTTAGTTGGTGACAAAAGGTAAGTCATGGACATGTCATGACTACCATATCTTAGATAATACTTTATCTAAGATACCTTAACTTTAGCATTGTAGTATATGCTTTAGTCTTAGGTTTCCAGCTGGTATCAAAGTATATCCGGCTGTAGGATCTAGTATATATAGTCTCTCATTGTAACTCATATATCATGCTTGTAAGAGTCTTGTAATATCTTGAGTTGAGAAATAATATATGCAAGTGCCTTGAAAATTTATTTATGTGTGTTCACTACTTATTATATTATTATCAACTCTTGTGAAAGACTTTACTTCATCTGAATTGAGTGTTTGTATAAGTGAGTTTGAGAGAAATCCTAGTGTTTCTGTGACAATCCCGATCCTACAATTGGTATCAGAGCTTTTTAGGCTCTTGATTGTGAGATCTTACCATCCTAATCAACCTGTTTTTCACTCCCCCTTACACCTCACTCAATGGCCCTCAACAAATCTGAAGTAGAGATGGGGACGATGACCAAAGCACCCATCATCACCCTTGAAAACTTCGGTTCCTGGAGTAGAAGAATGGAAGGCTTCATCAGATATCAAGACAGCAAAATGTGGCAATCCATTATCAATGGCCTGTATAAGCCAAAAGTAGCTGGTGGAAACGGTGCCATGATCGAGAAAGCTGTTGAAGATTATTCTGATGAAGACAGGAAGAAGCTTGACATTGACAGCAACGCTATGACTGCTATCATGACTGCAATTCTAAACTCTATCATGGTGGGGTTTGAGTATTGCAGGTCTACCAAAGAACTGTTTGATGCGCTTGCTCAAATGTACTCAAGCTCAAATGACTCCAAGAAGGACTCACTGAAGCAGCAGTTCGAGAACTTCACCCATATTACTGGAGAGACTCTTAGCCAACAATATTTTAGGTACATGGATCTGATTTCTTCCCTTTAATCTATGGAATTGCTCATGAACTCAGAGACCTTACAAGAAAGTTCATGAGTACGTTACCCAATGAGTGGACATTTTACTGTGTCTCTATCAAGAGAACAGAAAATCTGAATACACTCACCATGACCGAACTCTATGGGATCCTTGATGGATACCGTTCAGAAATGGAAAGTAAGAGGGGTCATTAGACAAGCAGACCCTTGAGTCTTCCTGCTAGCAACGCCTTAATGGTTGCTGAAGGCTCAGGAATCTCCCGGCCTTAACAATACCTGACTTACACCCAGCAATCATCTTGTTCTTCTAGGCCATACATCACATTTCCTGAGACTCCAAGGTCTCAACAAGCTCAGGAAGCTCCTTTCAGGACAACTGTGCTTTTGTCTCAGAAAGTGGAAACTCAAGTAATTATCAATACTGCTTTGATGATCTAGAGTGTTTTAGCCCGGATGACGTGGAATACGTGGACATAGTCCAGCAAATGGATCTTCTAACCTACAGAGCAAAGAAGTTCTTTAAGAGAACTGGAAGGCAATTTCCCCAGAACCCAATCAACAACAAATTTGGGTTTGACAAAACCAAGGCCAAATGTTACAACTGTAACCAACTTGGTCATTTTGCAAGGGAATGCAAGGCTCCCAAGTCCAACCCGGGAACCCCACAGGCCTCCACACATCCCTCTACACCAAAACCCACCGGAAAGTCAACTGAAATAGCTGCAATGGCTCAAGAAGTTGACTGGAGTTTCAAGGTACATGATGTGACTCCTGCTCAAGCACTAATGGCCGGAACATATGAAAATAAGGTATATGAACATCTTTGTACTCCTGCCTGTATTGCTAAGGTTAAATTGTATCAGGACTACAATATGGAGATTAAGTCTGATATTGAGTCTTTAAATGTTTTGAAATCTGACTTTAAAAGGGCTGAATCTGAGTACCAAAGAAAAATTGAGGAGTTAGAGAAAACTGTGTCCTTATTAAAACATGAACACACAAATTATAAGACTCAGATAAAGGATTTAATATCCAAATTGACTAAGGCTCAAGCCCAGCTTGTCACAGTTGAGGCTCAAGCCAGGAAGTATGCTATTTCCGAGCAAAACTTCCAAGCCATTCTGGCATCATCCTCTCACTCAAAACTTTGTTACCAAAACAAAGGAGGGTTGGGAACCAATGAAATTGCTCCACCACACTCTTATAAGTCTATAAGGCAACCAAGGTGTGGTACTGAAGAGCAAGAGGTTCCATCTGCTGACCCACCTTCTCATGAGTCAAAGAATGATACAACTATGGAGACCATCACAGGAAGAACCAGGTAATTATTCCCTCCTCTACCAATGATGATCAAACCCTGACCACCAAAGCCAGAAGAAGCAGAGCTAAGGCAGCCAGAAAAACCACCAAGAAAGTGGCTGAGTCCAAGCTAAAGATAGACCCAAAGCAAAAGGGTATATTCATCTCAGCCGGATTCCAGGTGGTTGGAAACTCTGATTCAGGAAAGGGTTGTAGTACCAGCACTCCTGTCCTACCAAAGAATCAGAGGTTAAAGGAAAAAGTTGCTGATGAAGATAAAAAGAACAAGAACAACAATCTTCAAATCCCAAAAGATTAACATTGCATGCATAATGTGTGGTCTGCAAAACACATGGCCAAAGATTGTCACTACAAACCTGCTAGCACACATTATGCAAATAATGTTAAAAAGGAAGGAGTCAGGGAAGGTTTCTCATTTGGACCATATCAAATGGTTCAAGTGATGAAAAAAGGAAAGCTTGTTTCTGAAGCAAGGCTGCTTTCGAAAGAAAATTCTTCTCCCGAAAGGAAAAAGGCTTCTGAAGCTAAAGCTATCAAGACTCAGAAG
This sequence comes from Flaveria trinervia, assembly GCA_025506515.1. NCBI lineage: Eukaryota > Viridiplantae > Streptophyta > Magnoliopsida > Asterales > Asteraceae > Flaveria > Flaveria trinervia. The sequence continues at coordinate 40,562,441 of CM046446.1, forward strand.
AACAAAACATCCCCTTGAAACCATCCCAGAAGAAGACTGCTTCGGAAGAAAATATGGTGAAGGCTTCTTCCAAAAAGAAAGAAGCTTCGGAAGAATGCCAAGTTACAAATGCTTCAACAAGCTCATCCTCCATAATCAACCAAGGGATGGAATGGAAGATCAAGGAAGATGTTGTAGCCCAAACCTCTTCTTCAACGACATCCATTGAACCCCCATGCATAAATTTTGGTTCAATTATGTCATTATCTTTGGAAGAACCCAAGACCAATAAAGCTTGGGTTTCCAATCAAAACTAATCATCTCATCTTATACGCAGGGACATCCATTTGACAAAAATAACAACATTTGATTGTAGATAATGGATGCTCCAGGCACATGACAGGAACAGATCTCTCCTTCAACAATTTCAACATTATGATGGAGGTCTTGTCCGTTTGGAGGTGAGGCCGGAGGATATATTTCTGGCAGAGGGAGTATATCCAATGGTAAGTTAACAGTTGACAAAGTTAACTTTTTCAAACAGCTTGAACACAATCTGTTAAGTGTTTCTCAATTCTGTGATCAAAAGCACCAAATGCTTTTCACAGAACATGAGTGCATTATTCTCAAACCAGGGATGACAATTCCTTCGGAGTTGGTGCTTCTTAGATCTCCAAGGAAAGGGGATATGTACAAGCTTGATATGAACAATGCTTCCCCAATGGGTGAAGTATCATGCTTTCTTTCCAAAGCTGATAGTGATGAGTCAACACTGTGGCATAAACGTATGTGTCATGTAAATTTTAAGAGAATGAATAATTGGCTAAAAATAACTTGGTACATGGTTTGCCTAAAAAGGAGTTTTTTGCAAAGACAACTATGTTGCATGCCAGAAGGGAAACAACACAGGACATCTCATAAATTCAAATGTGTTAACTCAATCACTACTCCATTGCACTTATTGCACATGGATCTTTTTGGTCCCACAAGTATAATGAGCATTGGAAGGAAATCATATTGCCTTGTGATAGTTGATGAATTACAAGATTCACATGGTATTCTTTTTAAGAACTAAAGATGAAACTGCTGAAACATTAAAATCTTTTATTCTTAAAATAGAAAATCAAATTGATAACAAGGTTAAAGCTATTAGAAGTGATCAAGGGATTGAATTTAAGAACTTCGTTCTTGACTCATTCTGTAACTCAAAAGGGATTGCCAGACAATATAGTGCTCTCAGAACTCCTCAACAAAACGGTGTTGCTAAGAGGAGGAATAGGACACTTATTGAGGCTGCTCAAACTATGTTAGCTGATTTAAAGCTACCTCTAACATTCTGGGCAGAGGCAATCAGCACTGCATGCTATGTGCAGAACAGAGTTCTTGTAGTTAAGCCCCATGGAAAAACGCCATATGAGCTATGAACAAGAGGCCACCGTTCATTGGCTTTCTAAGGTCCTTGGCAGCAGTGTCCATACTTACATAAAGGACAATTTAGCAAAATTTGCTAAAAAGTCGGATGATGCTATCTTTGTTGGATACTCTTCTAGCTCCAAAGCTTACAGAGTATACAACATTAAGAATCAACAATTTGAGGAGTCATCCAATATAGTTGTTAATGAGCACACTGCTTGTGTTAGGGGGAATGGACCTGATCACATCTTTGATTTAGAATTGTTTCCAAACTATTCTAAACCCTTTATGAGAATGTTTCAGCTGGAATAGGTGCTCAAAATGATGCTGATGCTGCTGCTAATGATCAATGTTTGAGCTTCCCAGGCCTAGACCAAATTCTCCAAGTGCTGCAATACATCAAGCTTCCACTATTCACAGATCAGATAGTTTAACTATATCAAGGAATAGTGAAGCTTCAACAAGCGAGTCACCTATTGAGCCTCAAAACTCATCTGGTGATCCATCACCACCAGGCAAAAGGAGGTAGTATATTGAAGGAACATGAAACTGTTAACTACTTCACAGCCAACTATTGATGATGTTTCTCATTCATTCATCATCAGTCCTCATTGAATGACTTTGAAATAGCAGCTGGACAGAGTGTTTTAGTTCCTGAGCAGAATATGTCTAACCTGGATCTATCTCTGCAACTGGAAGTGATTCCTCGTCTTAGGATCATACACTCATCCAACTGAGAACATCATAGGAATGTCTCTGAGGGTGTGAGAACAAGAGGACAGACTCATCAAGGGAATGTATGCTTGTACTCATGCTTTCTATCTCAGATGGAACCCAAGAAGGTAGAAGATGCCTTGAAAGATAGTAGTTGGATTGAATCGATACAAGAGGAGCTGCTTCAATTCAAGAGACAGAAGGTATGGAACCTATGTCCGCTACCATCTGGTCAAGTACCTATAGGCACCAAATGGGTTTTCAGAAACAAGAGAGATGATAGAGGTTTGATCATCAAGAATAAGGCAAGACTTGTGGTTCAAGGATACACTCAAGAGGAAGGAATCGATTATACTGATGTCTTTGTACCAGTTGCAAGACTTGAGGCAGTTAGGATCTTCCTTGCTTATGCTGCATCCAAGGACTTCACAGTATACCAACTTGATGTCAAGTGTGCTTTTCTATATGGAGATATAGATAGGGAAGTCTATGTATGTCAACCTCCAGGATTTGAAGATCCATAGCACCCCAACTATGTGTGCAAATTGGATAAAGCTCTATATGGGCTGCACCAAGCACCTAGGCTGTGGTATGAGACTCTGTCTTAGTTTCTTCTAAAGAATGGCTATACTAGAGGTACCATTGATAAGACGCTCTTCATCAGAAAGTCTGGAAAGGACATTTTACTTGTACAAGTCTATGTTGATGACATCATATTTGTTCCTCAAATGACCAAATGTGCAAGGACTTTGAGAGCATTATGAAGAAGAAGTTTGAGATGAGCTCCATGGGAAAAATGGACTTTTTCCTTGGAATTCAGGTAAAGCAACTGAAGGAAGGGTTCTTCATTAATCAATCTAAATATGTCTCTAACATCTTAGAAAGATTTGAGATGAAGGATTGCAAGCCTGCCAAGACACCCATACCCAGAAACCATAATCTTTGTCCTGACCTTGAGGGGGAGGATACTGATCAACATCAGTATAGGGCAATTATTGGTTTTCTAATGTATCTAACAGCCAGTAGACCTGATATCATGTTTGCTACTCGCATTTGTGCAAGATACCAGGCTGCTCCAAAGGTGTCTCACCTAGCTGCTGTTAAGAGAATCCTCAGATACCTTAAAGGAGCACCTAAACTAGGTCTCTAGTATCCCAGAAACAAGGATTTCAATCCTTATGGATACTCTGACAGTGACTATAGAGGCTGCAATATTGACAAGAAATCCACATCAGGAGGATGTCAATTTCTTGGTGGAAGGATCATCTCATGGCAATGCAAGAAACAATCCTGTGTCTCTACATCAACTGCTAAAGCTGAATACATTGCTGCTGCTAGCTGCTACGCTCAACTGCTATGGATTCAAAATCAGATGTTAGACTATGGATTTAACTTTATGAGTACTCCTATCCATATTGACAACAACAGTGCTATCTCCATTACTGAAAATCCGGTGAAGCACTCCAAGACTAAGCACATTGACATTAGGTATCATTTCATTAGAGACATTCATTAGAAAAATCTAATCAAGTTAATCAAAGTTGATTCAAATAAACAATATGCTGATTTGTTTACCAAAGCTTTTGATGAACAAAGGTTCAAGTATCTCATAACAGCTATTGGGATGATAAACATTGATTAATTTGATCTCTTTTGAAAACCTTTTTAATATGAAGTCTTGTGTCAATACAATTTAAGCCCTGTTACACGAAGTTCTCTCTAAAATTTTCTAAGTGTAAATTCCTTCCGAAGAGAAATTAACATTCGGAAGACATTCTCATATCTTCCGAAGCAAAATCTCTCAAAGGATAACTTTCTTCTCGGAAGAATTTTTGGCCTCGGAAGAAGCGATTGATTGTATATCAGATCTACTTCCGAAACTTACAAATTATCTATTTGAAAGCAACTCTAACCTTCAGAAGAAAAGTTTTGGCTTCGGAAGTAAGAATTGCCTTCGGAAGACGAGTTACCTTCGGAAATGTTTTACACTCGGAAGAGAGATTTCACTGTGTAACGTAAATTTCTTGGGCCCCACACTGTAAAAAGCAAAGATTTTGTTAATGATGTCGGATTATTTAATTGATTTTAACCTTACTGCACTGGCATCCTTCCACTAAACCATCACATCACCTTATCCTTACCCCCATTACCGCCTTTCCACATTCTTTTAAATAATCTCGACTATTCAATTTCACTCTTTTACTTGCAAATTTTACTACCCTAGAAATTTCTCCTACTCAACTTTACCCAGCTCAAATCATCCCCGTTCACCTTTCCAAATGGCCTTCAACCCTCAGTACAACCAAGTCGCACTTCTTGATTCTTCAAGAGATGCTGACTTCTCAGATATCATCTCCTTTCTAACCCAATCTTCTTACTACACCGCTTTGACCGTAAACCCCACAATTTACTCAAACCATATGTCTGAATTTTGGGCAAATGGTCAGATTGAAACCCTAAATGGGGTTCATGTCATTCGATCGAGCATCTATGGCCAGGAGTTGGTCATTTCTGAACAGATCATCAGGGAGCATAGAGCTTCATGATGAGGGCACTCCAACGGAATTCCCCAAGCAGATTTGGACAATTCTTATCCAAATGGGATATGGTGGAGACGTTAGCAGGTCAACTGTCTACAAATTTAACTTCTCGTACAAATGGAAGTTCCTGCTACACGTGGTCCTTCACTGCTTGTTGAATAAATCTGGGGGATGGGATCAAATCCCATATGAACTTGGGTGCCTAGTTCATGGGTTGGTGAAAAGCCTCCGCTTCAACTATTCAAGATTTGAGCTGACTAACCTCATGGGAAATCTTCAAAAGGACACATTCTTCATGTATCCCAGGTTTCTCCAGCACATAATCAACTGTGAGCTGGACCAGAGCAAGCTTGTATGTGCAGCTGCTCTGACTGCTCCTCAAATGAGGCCGACCATCTTCAAGACTTTGAAGAGAGTGTCCACCAACTTCACCGGAAGAGATACTGCACTTCTTCCAGGTATGATTGAGCCAACGGCTCCTGGTGACATCCCTGTTAACCCCACAGGTGATGAACCCACACTAGAAACTACCCCCACTTTGCCAAATCTACCTTCTCCAACCATTACCTTTACTTATCAGAGACGTCCCAAATGAACCCTTGTTCAATCTTCTCTGATTGAACAAGCTCCTCATGTTCTACCCAAAAAGGCTAGAGTGGAACAAAGGGCTCCCACTCAGCCTGAGGTCCAACCATCCTTCACAATTGACCTCAATATGGGTCTTGAGTCTCCTCAGTCTCAGACCCATGAGCCCAAAACCCAAGCTGAAAGCCCTCAGGGTGAGTCTATATACTCCCCTGAGCAGCCAAAAAGGGACAGCCCTATCACAGGCTCAATGCCTTTAGACATTGATCAAAGTCCCGGGTCATTAGGTTTCACTTCTATATCCTTTACTAGCCTTTTAATTGGAACTGATGAAGAGATTATGTCTCTTAAGGGCAATGTAGTTGATCCACAACACCCTCTCAAGGATCAACAGTGCCCAGAGAGACCTCTTATCTCTAGCCCCCATCAGCAAACCTTTACTGAGGTGAGTCCCACTAATGTGGAGAGGACTCATGTAGATTCAGCTGCCACTACTAAAGGATTCTCAATGGATCCTTAGGACAGTGGTAACATCACTGAGACTGAATCTACGACAACCATTCCTTTGATGACTCTGAAAGAGACATCTTTGAGCAAGGGAAACAGGGTGCCCAGAAACCATATTTGGTGGTGAGGATGAACATACAAGGTATGTTACCTCATCTCCCCGTGATTCTTCAAAAGAAGATGAGGGAAGAATGCAACTTACCATCCAGACCTACTTTCTAAAGTCTTAAATCTTGAATCCAAGGTTAAGACTTTAGAGGATAGGTCTGCCACTCAACAACTTGAGATTAAACCTTTTAAGGCCAAACTAGCTGAGAAACAGATTGAGAGGTCTGTTAGGCATGTACCAATTCAGGTCTCCTTGACCTCTTCCTCTAGTTCATCAAGCTCTTAGGATGATGCTACCAAAAAGGGGGAGAATGTTCAGAGACAAAGTCAAAGACAAAAGGAAACCCAAAGTCAAGCTCTCACTTCCTTGAGATCAAAATATCCTGTGCAACAAGCTTCAATCTTCCCTGAGCCTCCTCCAGCCATTATTCAAATAGATCAAAGGATGCTCCAAAATCTCAATAGGTTCTTTAACAAGTTCCTATTGGATTCTCTTATAGAACAGCCAAGCCCTGATATGTTTGTGATCTACTTCGAAGCTCAAGAGCTTTGGAGGTTAAATGCACCTTCTACCACTATTGAGGAAGTTGGTCAACCTAAGGTCCAAGTGGAACCTAAGATTAACTTCGAAGAGGAAACAAGGACTGATGGCCCAGCAACTGAAACTGTTGGGACAAACAGTGCATTTTCACAGACTTCCGAAGCACAATTCAAAGCCTCGGAAGAACAAGTTCAAACTTCCGAAGCTGAGATTGCTGCTGCAGAAGGACTATTCTCATTATCCGATGATCTAATAGTCACAGATGCAATCCTGGAACTCACATCTGAGGTTAATAGGAGGATTTTCTCACTCAACCTTTAGCTCCAACATCAGCATTAACTCCAGCTCCCATCTCCACTTCCAAATACATCAAAGGAAAAAGGAAGATGACTTCGGAAGAGCTTCAGGAGGAAGAAAGGTTGAAAAAACTCAAAAGAAAAGGTGGGCTTACAACTGGAAAACTGTTAGCTGCAAGTACCAAAGCAGCTGCAGCCAACCAGGAGGCGGTCAACAACCGAAAAAGGGTAGAGATTATCGATAGACTTGTTAGTCTAGAAGCTGCAACTGAGGGTGTACTCCTGCTACCATTAGAGGAGTTAATAGAGCTGGAAAAGGCAACCTTGCCTCCAAAACAGCAAAAAGAAGAAGCTGCAAGGCTGGCCTTGGAAGAAGAAGGAAGAGGAAGGAAAAAGAAGCTGATCTACAGCTCAGGAGGGAAAGGATAACTTTCCTAACCTCCAGAGGTTTCTCTCAAGAAGAATTATCTCCATATAACAATGATATGATCTTATGGCTCTTCAACAAAGAGCAAGATCAAATGGAGAAAGAGAGAAAGAGAGCTGAAAGGGAAAAGCTATTGTAGAAGAAGAAGAAGGAAGAGGAAGCAGGACTGACCGCTGCCAAGACAATAGGTGAGAAGGCTTGGATGAAAAGCTATCTCAAAGCTCATGGCTTCTCTGGCAGGCAGGTGGGTCCTATGTCAGAAAAGACTCTCCAGCGACATGTCAGTGACATTAAAGCTGATATTTGCGCGGGGCAGAGGAAGGAGATGTACAAAAGGGGACAGGGGATGACTTCAAAGCAACCACTCAACCCAAACTCCAAACCCAACCACAACCTGAAACCATACCCTTCTCACTTCCCATCAAAACTGAACCAACCACTGAACCATATACCCCTGAACCTACACCATCACTCCTACCAACTCCTTCACCTCAACCACCTAAACTTCCCATCCTCCAACCCAAAACTCTAGCTAGAACCCAAACACCTCAACCTACCCATCAACCCATTAAACCATCCCCTCAGCCTTCTAAATATCTCTCCTTAGAAGAATTCAAAGTTGTCAAGACAAAGCTCATAAAATGCACAACTCTGAGCGATATCTCATGTGTGGAGGATTCTGTCAAATTGACCTATGTTGACGGATCCTCAAGTTCCCTCACTAGAGAACAATTCTTGATCTGCCCAGAGGAACATTGGACCAAGCTACAAATCTCCTTAGCCTCAATTCGGACACTTTAAATGAGGAAGAAAAGAAGTTAAGGAGAAGGCTGGTGACTCTACTAGATACCAAGAAAAGCGACAGGGTGCCAAGACAACCTCTTGCACCTAGAAAGAAGATCATCCGGTGGAGGTTCAAAGTCTCTTCTCACAACTTTGTTGTTGACAGAGAGAATGGAGAGCTCAGCAGGCTGAGTGCCTCATCTCTGCTACACTTAAGCAGATTTGATATTGTTGAGTTAGCAGAGAAGACATTCTCCAACCCTTCAAACTCTGATGTAGCTGCCCATATCAAAAATCATCTAGGCAGCCTTCATATGGCCGAGCTAATTGCTAGAAGGAAGGTTGAAGTAGAGTTGAAACTGAGAGAGGAGGAGGAAAGGAAAGGATCAGCAACCCAAGGCAAAGCCTTTTTACAAATGGTTGAAGGTCCTGAACTAGAATCCATAGTTAGATGGGAGTATGACTATAACTCCCGTCAATTAACTCTTTTCAGGGGGCACAACAAAGGGTACATGTCATTCAGAGTGATAGACTAGATCTCCTATCCACCAATGACTTGTACAAGCTTCTCAGCACCACTTCCGGGAAGAACAAAGAGACAGACAAATATCTTTTGTCCCTAGTGTTGAAAGCTTTAAGAAGCAGGAATAAGTGAAGTTTTGGTAGCATCAACCTAGGGGGAGTTGTTGGATCTAGAAAGGCTGATGCAACCAAAACCAAGTCACTTAGAAGATTTTGGTACTACAAGTAAAGGACTTCCGAAGCTAATTGTGGAACTTCCGAAGGAAAAAGGAGCTCTTCCGAAGACAAAGTGTAAAGCTTACTTCCGAAGGAAAAGTTCCAACTTCCAAAGACAAAGAACCTACTTCCGAAGTTCAAGATCTGAAGTCAACTTCTGAAGTACAGAAGTCCTCAAGCCTCAGAAGTATAGAAGCCTCTTCCGAAGTATAAGTGGGTTCGGAAGAACTTGTTCTTCCGAAGCCAACTTACCTTTGAAAAACACTACTATTATCCAGTGGACATAAGTATGGCCTTCCTGACACTCTGTGGCAAATCTCTGATATACTGCATGGCGTTTTCTCAAAAGCCATGCAGTTGACTATACTTTAATCCACTGTTTACCTTTTTATGTTAGTACAATTGCCATCTTTAGTTGGTCACAAAAGGTAAGTCATGGACATGTCATGACTACCATATCTTAGATAATACTTTATCTAAGATACCTTAACTTTAGCATTGTAGCATATGCTTTAGTCTTAGGTTTCCAGCTGGTATCAAAGTATATCCGGCTGTAGGATCTAGTATATATAGTCTCTCATTGTAACTCATATATCATGCTTGTAAGAGTCTTGTAATATCTTGAGTTGAGAAATAATATATACAAGTGCCTTGAAAATTTATTTATGTGTGTTCACTACTTATTATATTATTATCAACTCTTGTGAAAGACTTTACTTCATCTGAATTGAGTGTTTGTATAAGTGAGTTTGAGAGAAATCCAAGTGTTTCTATGACAAACCCGATCCTGCAATTGGTATCAGAGCTTTTTAGGCTTTTGATTGTGAGATCTTACCATCCTAATCAACCTGTTTTTCACTCCCGCTTACACCTCACTCAATGGCCCTCAACAAATCTGAAGTAGAGATGGGGACGATGACCGAAGCACCCATAATCACCTTTGAAAAATTCTAGTCCTGGAGCAGAAGAATGGAAGGCTTCATCAGATATCAAGACAACAAAATGTGGAAATCCATTGTCAATGGCCCGTATAAGTCAAAAGTAGCTGGTGGAAACGGTGCCATGATCGAGAAAGTTGTTGAAGATTATTCTGATAAAGACAGGAAGAAGCTTGACATTGACAACAACGCTATGACTGTTCATATGACTGCAATTCCAAACTCTATCATGGTGGGGTTTGAGCATTGCAGGTCTGCCAAAGAACTGTTTGATGTGCTTGCTCAAATGTACTCAAGCTCAAATGACTCCAAGAAGGACTCACTGAAGCAGCAGGTCGAGAACTTCACCCATGTTGCTGGAGAGACTCTTAGCCAGCAATATTTTAGGTACATGGATCTCATTTCTTCCTTTTAATCTGTGGAAATTGCTCATGAACTCAGAGACCTTACAAGAAAGTTCATGAGTGCCTTACCCAATGAGTGGACATTTTACTGTGTCTCTATCAAGAGAACAGAAAATCTGAATACACTCACCATGACCGAAATCTATGGGATCCTTGATGGATACCATTCGGAAATGGAAAGTAAGAGGGGTCATCAGACAAGCAGACCCTTGAGTCTTCCTGCTAGCAACGCCTTAATGGTTGCTGAAGGCTCAGGAATCTCCCAGCCTCAAAAATTACCTGACTTACACCCAGCAGCCATCTTGTTCTTCTAGGCCATACATCATATTTCCTGAGACCCCAAGGTCTCAACAAGCTCAGCAAAGTTCCTTTCAGGACAACTGTGCTTTTGTCTCAGGAGGTGGACACTCAAGTAATTATCAATACTGCTTTGATGATCTAGAGTGTTTTAGCCCGGATGACGTGGAATACGTGGACATAGTCCAACAAATGGCCCTTCTAACCTACAGAGCAAAGAAGTTCTTTAAGAGAACTGGAAGGCAATTTCCCCAGAACCCAATCAACAGCAAATTTGGGTTTGACAAAACCAATGCCAAATGTTACAACTGTGACCAACTTGGTCATTTTGCAAGGGAATGCAAGGCTCCCACGTCCAACCCGGGAACCCCACAGGCCTCCACACATCCCTCTACACCAAAGCCCAACGGAAAGTCAATTGAAACAGTTGCAATGGCTCAAGAAGTTGACTGGAGCTTCATGGTACAGGATGTGACTCCTGCTCAAGCACTCATGGCCGGAACAAATGAAAACAAGGTATATGAACATCTCTGTACTCCTACCTGTATTGCTAAGGTTAAATTGTATCAGGACTACAATATGGAGATTAAATCTGATATTGAGTCTTTAAATGTTTTGAAATCTGACTTTAAAAGGGCTGAATCTGACTACCAAAGAAAAATTGAGGAGTTAGAGAAAACTGTGTCCCTATTAAAACATGAACACACAAATTATAAGACTCAAATAAAGGATTTAATATCCAAATTGACTGAGGCTCAAGCCCAGCTTGTCACAACTGAGGGTCAAGCCAGGAAGTATGCTATTTCCGAGCAAAACTTCCAAGCCATTCTTGCATCATCCACTCACTCAAAACTTTGTTACCAAAACAAAGGAGGGTTAGGAACCAATGAAATTGCTCCACCACACTCTTATAAGTCTATAAGACAACCAAGGTGTGGTACTGAAGAGCAAGAGGTTCAATCTGCTGACCCACCTTCTCATGAGTCAAAGAATGATACAACTATGGAGACCATCACAGGGAGAACCAGGTAGTTATGCCCTCCGCTACAAATGACGATCAACCCTGACCACCAAAGCCAGAAGAAGCCGAGCTAAGGCAGCTAGAAATATTTCTGGCAGAGGGAGTATATCCAATGGTAAGTTAACAGGCACATGACAGGGAACAGATCTCTCCTTCAACAATTTCAACATTATGATGGAGGTCTTGTCCAGTTTGGAGGTGAGGCCGGAGGATATATTTCTGGCAGAGGGAGTATATCCAATGGTAAGTTAACAGTTGACAAAGTTAACTTTTTCAAACAGCTTGAACACAATCTGTTAAGTGTTTCTCAATTCTGTGATCAAAAGCACCAAATGCTTTTCACAGAACATGAGTGCATTATTCTCAAACCAGGGATGACAATTCCTTCGGAGTTGGTGCTTCTTAGATCTCCCAGGAAAGGGGATATGTACAAGCTTGATATGAACAATGCTTCCCCAATGGGTGAAGTATCATGCTTTCTTTCCAAAGCTGATAGTGATGAGTCAACACTGTGGCATAAACGTATGTGTCATGTAAATTTTAAGAGAATGAATAAATTGGCTAAAAATAACTTGGTACATGGTTTGCCTAAAAAGGAGTTTTTTTGCAAAGACAACTATGTTGCATGCCAGAAAGGGAAACAACACAGGACATCTCATAAATTCAAATGTGTTAACTCAATCACTACTCCATTGCACTTATTGCACATGGATCTTTTTGGTCCCACAAGTATAATGAGCATTGGAAGGAAATCATATTGCCTTGTGATAGTTGATGATATTACAAGATTCACATGGGTATTCTTTTTAAGAACTAAAGATGAAACTGCTGAAACATTAAAATCTTTTATTCTTAAAATAGAAAATCAAATTGATAACAAGGTTAAAGCTATTAGAAGTGATCAAGGGACTGAATTTAAGAACTTCATTCTTGACTCATTCTGTAACTCAAAAGGGATTGCCAGACAATAAAGTGCTCTCAAAACTCCTCAACAAAACGGTGTTGCTAAGAGGAGGAATAGGACACTTATTGAGGCTGCTCGAACTATGTTAGCTGATTTAAAGCTACCTCTAACATTCTGGGCAGAGGCAGTCAGCACTGCATGCTATGTGCAGAACAGAGTTCTTGTAGTTAAGCCCCATGGAAAAACGCCATATGAGCTATGGAACAAGAGGCCACCGTTCATTGGCTTTCTAAGGTCCTTTGGCAGCAGGTGTACCATACTTAACAGAAAGGACAATTTAGCAAAATTTGCTGAAAAGTCGGATGATGCTATCTTTGTTGGATACTCTTCTAGCTCCAAAGCTTACAGAGTATACAACATAAGAATCAACAATTTGAGGAGTCATCCAATATAGTTGTTAATGAGCACACCCCTTGTGTTAGGGGAATGGACCTGATAACGTTTTCGAACATAAGGTTGTAGACCCATGGTTGCTTTCAAAATGTTTACTTAGTATGCATAATAGCCACAAAAGCGTTGAAAAATCAGTAAAGAGGGGTTCTAGAAATTCACCTTGAGCAGCCTTTGAGCAACACACTTCCAGTTCGAGACCCACCTTCGATTCAGCTCTTGAATCCCGAAAACAAACACTTTGCACTGCTTCTTCCTCTTTCCCTCTTTAGGAACAGGGCTCTCTCTCTCTTCTTTCTTCCTTTCAGCCTAATGAAGAAGATGAAGAAGAAATGGCCGACCATGCCCCTTTAAACCTTAAAATAGATAGGTTTTGTACTTTGTACACTTTATCCCCCTCTACTTGTGCTCATTATCTATTCTTTCTATTTACTTTTCTTTCCCTTTTGTTTAAATAGAAATTCGGGGTGTTACAAATCTACCCCCCTTAAAGATGTTTCGTCCCCAAAACCTGTCGTTTCTCAAACAATCATGGGTAACACTGTCTCACCTCTTCCTTGATCTTGCACTTAAACTTAGATCCATTTAGGCTTCACTGCACCCGCACAAGTGAAACCATCATCCTCCTTAGCCTATCATCTTCTTCCTATTAATAATGGCCACCAGTTGCTTCTCGTGGTTGGATACTTTGTCCATCTCAGTGTTCTCTAGTAGCATGATCATATCCTCATCGGTTGAGCTCTTTCTTAGACGAGATGCATGGAACATCAGATGAATTCCACTTAACTCATCGGGTAGCTCCAGTCGATGTGTCACTTCTCCTACCTGAGCAACAACTGGGAATGACCCTCTTATACTTTAATATTAGCTTTACTTGATTTCCAATTCAAACAATCGGCTTTCATGGTCGAAGCCTTCATCATAATTCATCGTCATAGGTCAGTACCGAACTCTGGTCGTGCACGGTTGATCAATCCATCTTCTTGCAATACTTGGGGTTTAAGTCGTAAATTACTAATCAACTCACCCGAAGATGTACATCTATCCACCTACGCCTGTCTTGAACAGTGTAGCAGGAACAAGCACTCTCTCTCTCAGTTCTATGCGTAATCCTCTAGGGCATTAGGTAACCTGGTGGACTTACTAATAACAATGCTTACATCGAAGGGTTCATCGATCTTCCTACTCCTAACGGGGAACATCACAGAAGATAGCAACAACAAAACAACTACTAGCGCCACATTTAAAGTATAGATGCATAAATCTAAATTATTAAAAATGTACTTAATGTTACCTCAAAGTCTGATCTAGCCTCCTCCCGATCATAGCAAAGGCTCTAGCCTTCACCCTCTGTTCTCCTTCCTCGTACCGAAGCTTCCTGCCCTCGACTTCTTACAGTCTCTGCTCATGTGACCTTCCTCACCACAAGAATAGCACCTCCCCATACTACAGTTCTTCGCTACATGTCCAGTCCTTCCACAACGAAAACAGACATTGCTCCCCAATCTACATTCCCCGGGGTGCCTGTGTCCACACTTGTCACACATTTTCGACTCCGCATCAGTTATGACCACACGCTGATCATCCACTCGCGCACCTTTGTTACCTGGAGCGGCTCTGCCATGTCCCAATCGCTTTCCGTTCCAATCTTGATCACCCTTTCCTTTCTTGCTACCTTCAGTAACCATCACAGATCTTTCATCATACAATCTCCCCGCCAAATCAACCGCCGACCTAAACATGCTAGATCGGGCAACGATCATGTGCCTATAGATTTCCGCCGGCAAGCCATGAATGTACCTCTTGATCTTTCGCGAAAGAGGTGTCACCTGATCCGGCACCAAACGTGCCATCTCGTTGAATTTAGTGGTATACTGCTGATGTGTCATCATTCCCGCCTCCAACTGCAGGAACTCCCTCTCAACTTTATCCATCTCACAGTGAGGACAAAACTCCTCAATCACCACCCTTTTCAACTCTAACCATCTCATCCTTCCGATAGCCCTGCTTCCCTCAACCTGGACAATATTGTCCCACCAACACAAAGCTGAGTCCATAAAAGAGTGGGCAACAAACTTTACTTTCTGGTCCTCTCGACACTCGCTGATCTCAAGGACAACCTCCATCTCCCTCACCCATCGATGAGCAGCAACAACAGTGCCATTACCATCAAAGGTAGGGGGCTTGCACCTTTGGAATGCCCCATAATTATAGCCTTGTGTTGTCTCAGGCACAGGCTCTTCTTCCTCCTCTTCCTCATCAGTAGGGATAACCATCTCGGCCTCTGGTTGCTCTCTCCTTCCCGAGGACCTATTCCTCTCCCTCCTTTCGCCTTCTCTAAGAACTTTAATCACTTCGGTCACTATAGACGGTAGGACTGTCTACATGACCTGATGTACTTCATTAGCAATCGCCTCCCTAGCTGAGGCATTCAAACTAGAATTCTCATTCTCTTCGCTCCGGCCATGAACCTCAGGGTTCTCATGGGTCGTCTCAGGAGCCTTACCACTACTCCTAGTCACACGTGAATGGCCTCTGCCTCTAGGAGCCTTGGAAGATTTCTGCCCAGCCATCCTCTTACACACTATAAGATTCAAACACCAACACGGTCATTCAAGGTAATAACTCAGTTTATGTCAAGTATAGTAAGTCTCTAATTACAGTGGCCAGTTGTGATTAGCCACTTACTTTACCCTTCATACCCCAAGCATTTCCTATCCTGACTACATCAGTATCTAAATCTACACAAAAGCACACTAGCCACATAACATGCCAACATAATACCAGTTAACGTTAACTTACCTTAAACGTTTACATAAAACTTTACCTGCAGGCACGTAGCTACTAGGACTGGCATCCCTTTCCTTTTAGTCCCATTCTCAGTTTAAGATTAGGTTTTTCAAAATATTTACCCAATTCACTTAAACTTTTGCTCTGATACCAACTTGTAAGGCCCCGTTCCCGGGCACCTCACAGTTGGTCATTCATTGCACATAAAACATTATAAAACATACATTTATTTTGCAGCGGAATAAAAAACCATTTCATTAATAACTAAAAACATGTCATTTCATTCATATACAACAATTATTTTCATCTCAAAATACAAAGACATGTCAAAATACGAATGCTAGCCTCAAAATGCTCCCAGTAGCTTATGCATCCATGCCTGCAACTCCTAAGCATCAACAAATACCTGCCAACTATCATGCATACAAAAGTCTGCGACGCTGAGTGAGCTCTAGTTTTATAATAAAACATACTTTTCTTTCGATAAAACCGTTCTTTTACTTTCTTTCAAAATCGTACTACACTTTACATTCGTTCATGATCATACATCATATGTACACATAGATAATATCGTTATAATCTTCATCATTACGTTCGTTAACTTTCGTTCATTCAACGCATTCCATTATCCTTCACTTCTCTCTCTAGATCTGGTCAGACTTTACCCTCTTCGTGGCACTCAGCCACGATTACTAAGGTCGAATGACAAGGGTCTATATCGTACATTATTATGATAATTCATTAACGTTCATTTCATACGTTCATTCTTTCATACATTTCTTCATTCATTACTCTTCATTACTCGAATCTTGTCTCATGCAATATCCCCGAGTCATGCTCAAAAGCTGATGTTGTGCCGGGCCTTGTACACAAACCCCCGACTCATGACCGAAGACTGACACAACACCGGGATACGCGACAAAGATCCCATACGAGTCAATCACAGGGATTGAACTCTATCCGAGTCTGTTGTAACGCCAGGTCGCTCACCTCATTATCTCTTCTCATGTAATTCTCCTGACTCATGTCCCAAGACTGATACTGTGCCGGAGTACGTGTTGGACCAAAAGAACCAATGAGCCAGATTAGAAAAACCTTTAACTCCAACAAACATCAAAACAACTGAAGTGGTCTACAACAGCTGAAGACAAAGTCTGATGACAAAGTCTGAAGACAAAGTCTAAAGACAAAGTCTGAAGACAACTGCTGAAGACAAAGTCTAAAGATAAAGTCTGAAGACAAAGTCTAAAGACAAAGTCTGAAGACAGTCTGAAGACAAAGTCTGAAGACAACAGCTGAAGACAAAGTCTGAAGACAACTGCTGAAGACAAAGTCTGAAGACCAAGTTCTCAGAAGTTGTCACAACAGCTGAAGTAGTTCTCTTTAGTAGTTGTGATGGTTTACTTTTCAGTAGTTTGTAATAAGTAGTTTTATATTATGTAAAACATCTGAAGTTCTTACACTTCAGATGTTATAACTTCAGTAGTTGTAATGTTAGCTTGTACTTAGCTTTTTGTAAAGGTGTCTTCAGTTGTGGACATCTTCAGTAGTTTAGTTTACTTTCAGTTGTTTGTATAAATCAGTTAGCTGTCACTATCAAGTGACGTCAGCTGATGTCATATTCCTTTATAAAAGGAATGTTGACCTAATTTCTTTGTAACCGAAGCGTGTGCGTGAATGAAAACATTCTCTTTGCAGAAAACTTTCTCTCTCTATAACCGTCACTGTTTGATTGAATATTCATATTATTCTTGCTTAAATTTTGTCTAATTCTTGGCTATTCCGCTGCAAATTTTAATCTAATTGATCAAACTAGATCCCGATCCTTTCAAATGGTATCAAAGCAGGTTAATCATTGATCGATTTAACAATTGATTATTGAAATTGTTCTTTTGATATCTAAGTTTGACCGAATTAGCAAATTTGCAAGAATTGGTTATAGAGTTTGAGTTTCTGTTGCTTCCGGTGAATTAATTTGAGATTCATCTTGTTTCAAACTGTGTTGTTGAGTTTTTGAGCTAGATTTGTTAAAATCTCATTAAACCTGTTTGAATTGGTGAAAATGGCTACATCAATCAATGATCCTCACAATACTGGCTCCTCAACAAAGCCTCCGATGCTTGTTAGGAGTGAGTATAACATATGGCAACGCCGAATGCTCCATCACCTGTCTGTCAACACTTCAGGTTGTTGGAAATCGGTGGTTCATGTACCATATAAGCCTATGATGAGTAATCTGGAAACCAATGAGATGGTTCCGAAAAAGAAAGAGCAATACTCAGATGAAGATCTGAAACTATTTGAAATTGATGCTAAAGCCCATGGAATTCTGGCCATGGCACTGCCAAATGAAATCTATTCTGGGCTTATGCATCATGAAACTGCTCATGACCTCTGGGTTGCTCTGAAAGAACAATTTGGAGGAACTGATGAGGTCTTGGCAAACAATAGAGAGATCCTTTCCCAGCAATATGAGACATTCTCTCATAGAAAGGGTGAGTCACTGACTCAACAGTTTGAGCGATTTTCCTGTTTGATATCTGAGTTGAAAATGGTTAAACATGAATATACAAACAGTCAGATGAACAACAGATTCCTTAGATCCCTGCCTGAGAGATGGGACACATATACTATTGTCCTACGCTCCAGTGCAAATCTGGACAATCTATCTCTCACCCAACTTCATGGGAAACTGTTAACATTTGAAAGAGAGATAGAACAGAAAAGGAAACTGGCTTTATCTGGGAAGCTCACTGATGATTTTGTACCAGGGAATACTGCTCTGGTTGGTCATGAGTAAGAATATGCTGCATCAGAAAGTTCTTATGATGAGTATATAGATTTCTCTTCAAACAGTGGAGATCCTGCTTTTGTTGGTGTTGATGGTAATTCAGGGTGTAGTAGTGATAATTTGTGCTTTTTGATGGGTGATTTGAAAGGAATTGCTGATGATGATTTGGAAGAGATGGATATTTTGAGTCAAATGGCATTAATCAATATCAGATCTCAAAAATTTTACAAAAGGATAGGTAGAAAATTTCCTGGTCTCTCTGGAAAAACCAAAGTTGGTTTTGACAAGAGCAAGTTGAGGTGTCACAAGTGCCATAGACTTGGACATTTTGCAAGAGAGTGTAGATCATCTGGATCTAACTCCTCTGCACCTTTTGTGACCTTTCCATGTAATAGCTCACAAAACAAAGGCAACATTCTACCGGTTCTGGTCATCATTCACAAATTCAATCATCTCCTGCATATTTTCTTCCTCAAGGTCAAATGCCATATCCTTATCCTTGTTTTTACATGCCTCAGTCCAATCAGGTTCCAGTACCCATAGCTCAACAACCACATGCCCTACCTCAGCCTCAACCATCTCAATCAAATCAACAATCTCAATCTTAATCACATCAAAGCTTTTTCACACCTGGAGTTATTGACTAGAGTAGCTTACCAGATGACCTTTCTGGTTATCTGAACAAGTGTTTTCTGGTGTTGGTCAACATGGTGGTGAAAATCCTTTTGGAAATATTGCTCTTATGGCCTTGGAGTCTACTGATGGTTCATGCTCAAATGCTTCATCATCACAGGTACCACAGGTATCTTCTGAGGCTAAGGCCAAGTTGTGTTCTGAGTCAGCATAGCTGCTTTTGTCTCAATTAGAGAAGCAAATGTAGCTTTAATTAATCAAAATCTTGACCTAGAGAAAGTGATTTCCAAAAGAAAAGCTGAGTTTGAGCCTGTTTTAAAGGAAAAAGATGATGAGATTTACAAATTAAAATGCCAAATCACTGATGAAAAGGCAAAGGTAGAGGTCATTTTAGAGAATCATAAGAATCTCAAAGAAACACTTGCAGCTACTCAAGTAGAGTGTGAACGCTGGGTAACATCCTGCAAGGGGTTTGAAATGCTTCTCAGTAAGTAAACAGCTTCAAATATGAAGTTTGGAATTGGGTATAATCACACTGTACCTCCTATAGATTTTACTCCCAAGATAGAAGTAAAATCTGAAGGTGAAAGCAATTTCCAAACCACATCATCATATGTCTCATCCTCAAGTGATAATGCAAAATCAGAGGATGAAGTCAGTAATAGTACCTCAGCTAATCAATCTGATGATGGTCTCATTGTTAATAAACACATGATCAAAGAAAAGTTGAGCAATTCAGGTGTTGTCTCACAAAGTATTAAAAGTACTGAAGAGCAAGTAACAACACCTGAAGAATATTTCAAACCAATGAAAACAAACATGGTTTGACAACTGCCGAAGAGTCTATCAGGAAATCCAAAAGTACTGATAGAAAATTTTTGAAGAACAAGTCTTCAGTTGTTACTAATCCTTTAGTACTTAACATAAATACTGAGATGAAGAAATTACTGAAGAACACACCTTCAGTAGTTTCATATTCTTCAGTAGTTGAACAACAGAAGATGAAGAAAAAGCCATGTGAAATATGTGGTCTATTCAATCATCTGACTAATGAATGTTGGTACAGAAAGGGTTCAAAATTCAATAAAGATAAAATCATTAAAAAGAAAATTAATAAAATGAAAGATGAATTTAAAACCAAGTTTGTGCCATAAACATCTCAAACTGATAACCCAAAGTTCTTACAAAAATCTAAAGAGAAGGAAGGGGTTTATCATAAAACAGCTAAAAATATTCTTCATGGAATATCAAAACACCAGACTAAGTCTATGTCTTTCAAAAAGGAGGACATGGTGAGTCACTAGACCGATCAAAAAGCTATGATGGTTCAACATCTGTTGGGGAGAGTTAACCAAATAGATGTACCTGTGATTAAACCACTGAAAAGGAAAACTAAGCCAAAATCAAAGGAATCCTTTTTAGCACCATCTCCACCTTCAAAGGCTGTTAATCATGACAAATCAGTTAGTATAAAATCTGTTGATGAGAACAGACCCAAAACTAAAATGGTTTGGGTCTCAAAAGCTAACTAGTTTGTTGTGACAAATGCAGGGTTCTTCAGCATGCCATAGAAGCATCTGGTATGTGGACAGTGGAGGATCTATGCATATGACAGGGAGCAGTTCTCTTCTTCATGACTACTCTCAAGGAAAGAAGGGATTTGTATCTTTTGGTAGTGATGCTAAGGGTTACATCATCGGCAAAGGCTTTGTGTCAAATGGTGAGATAAGATTTGATGATGTTAACCATGTGGAGAATCTCAAGTACAACTTGTTGAGTGTCAGTCAAATGTGTGACAAAGGGCATGTTGCACTTTTCACCAGTCAGAACTGTCGGATTCTGTCTTCCAATGTTTTGAGAATGATTGACAAGAATTGGATGAATATACTCTCCTAAAGGCCAACAGGATTGGAAGAGTTATGCTTTAGAATTATCAAAGAAAATTGATCTAAAAGGCCATCCATGTCTGTTCTCCCAGGCCTCTCCTCAGGAATCTGAACTATGGCACAGAAGGCTTGGTCATGTGAATCTTAAAAACATAAACCAGCTGATCCATCATGGTTTAGTGAGAGGTCTACCATTAAAGGAGTTCAAATGTGATGACAACTGCTCTGCTTGTTTAAAAGGAAAGCAACATAAAGTATCATTCCCTCCAATAGAAGAACCAAAGTCTACTGCCTGCTTGCAATTACTGCATATGGATCTTTTTGGTCTAGTAAGAGTGATGAGCATGGCAAAGAAAAAATACTGTCTGGTAATTGTGGATGATTATTCCAGATTTGAATGGACCTTCTTCTTACATTCAAAAGATGAGGCTGGTCAAATCATCATCTACTTTGTGTTGCATGTGGAAAAGCAGTACTCCCTTTCTGTCAAGTGTGTGAGGAGTGATAATGGCACGGAATTTAGAAACCACACACTTGATGAATTGTATTTCTCTAAGGGAATCAAGAGGCAGTATAGCATTCCAAGAACTCCTGAACAAAATGGAGTGGTGGTGAGAAAGAACATGACCCTTATTGAAGCCGCAAGGTCAATGTTGGCTAATTCTGGTTTGCCACTAACCTTTTGGGCTGCAGCTGTCAACACAGCTTGCTATGTGCAAAATAAAGTGTTAGTAAATAGAGGTTGATGAAGACTCCTTATGAAGTGTTACATCGTTTGGCTCCTCTGATTTCCTTCTTTAGAACATTTGGGTGTCCCTGTTATATTCTTAACACAAAGGATCCACTTTAGAAGTTTGAATCAAAGGTGGATGCAGGGTACTTTGTTGGGTATTCATCTACTTGCAAGGCATACGGAGTTTTTAATTGCAGAACAAAGATAGTTAAAGAAACCTTGCATGTAAAGTTTAATGAATCTCCAAAGGAGAAAATCCCATAAAACCCTGTGGAGTTATTTGATTTGGACATACTGCAATATGTTCCTTATCAGCCTCCAGCTGTTGCAGATTCTGTGAATCTATCATCTCCTGCAACTAGTCATTCATCTGGTGATACAAATGCAAGGTTTAGTGATCACCTGCCTGAGTCTACTAACCTTGATGTTCCTGTAGCTTCAGCAGTTCCATCCATAACAAATGCTGATGAGATCTTTGATTCCTCTACTTCATATGAATTGCCATCTCATTCTAGGTTTCAAGAGTCAGGATCAATATCTGTTGCTGCTGAATCACCGATCTTATTGAGTATCAAGAACTGAAGAATCATCCCATGTCTCAGATCATTGGTGACATCAATGCTGGTGTTTCAACTAGAAGTCAATTGTCCAATTTCTGCTATTATGCTCTCTTCATCAGTCAGCAAGAGCCAAGGAATTATCATATTGCATTAAGAGACAATGGATGGGTTGAAGCCATGCAACTTGAGCTTCTTCAGTTTCAAAAGCAGCAAGTGTGTGAACTGGTTCCTCTACCCCAAGGTAAGTGTGCAATAGGCACTAAATGGGTGTTTAGGAATAAAACTGATGAAAAAGGTCAAATTGTCAAGAACAAGCCTAGACTGGTTGTACAGGGGTTTTCACAAGAAGAAGGTATTGATTATGATGAAACCTTTGCCCCTGTAGCCAGACTGGAGGCAATCAGATTGTTCTTAGCTTATGCTGCTTTCCATAATCTTAAAGTTTTTCAAATGGATGTCAAAAGTGCATTCTTATATGGTAAAATAAAAGAAGAAGTTTATGTGTGTCAACCACCAGGTTTTGAAGATCATAAACATCCAGATTGGGTGTATAAGCTTGATTAGGCTCTTTATGGGTTAAAACAAGCTCCCAGAGCCTGGTATGAAACATTGTCTAACTTTCTTCTTCAAAATAATTTCACTAAAGGCTCCATAGATAAAACTTTGTTCATTAAGAAATTAGGCATGCATAAACTCCTTGTTCAAATATATATAGATGATATTATTTTTGCATCCTCGGATCCACAGTTGTGTGATGCCTTTACTAAGTTGATGTAACAAAAGTTTGAAATGAGTGCCATGGGAGAATTACAGTTCTTTCTGGGTTTGCAAATCAAACAAATGGCTGATGGAACTTTCATTCATCAGTCAAAATATACAAAGGATTTGTTGAAAAATTTTGATTTACAATACTGTAAGCCATGTTCTACTCCTATGTGCAGCACCACATAACTGGATGCTGATCAGAAAGGTAAAGCAGTTGATGAAACTCTTTACAGATGTATGATTGGTTCCTTGATGTACCTTACAGCTTCTAGACCATACATTATGTTTACAACTTGTGTCTGTGCTAGATTTCAGGCTGCACCTAAAGTATCCTATATGATTGAAGTCAAAAGGATCTTTTAATATTTGCAAGGAACTCAATCTCTAGGACTTTGGTATTCCACTGGGCACTCTTGCAAATTAGTTGCTTTCTCTGATAGTGACTATGCAAGGTGTAAATTAACCAGAAAATCAACCTCTGGTGGATGCCAATTTCTAGGTAATTGTTTAGTTTCTTGGCAGAGTAAGAAACAAACTTCAGTTGCTACATCCACTGCTGAAGCAGAGTATATTGTTGCTGCAAGTTGTACATCTCAGGTACTCTGGCTTCATAATCAATTACTGGATTATGACATTACAGAGACTAAGACTCCTTTATTGATGGACAATGCTTCAGCTTTTTGTATTGTTAAGAATCCTGTCCAGCATTCTAGGACCAAACTATTGAGATCAGACATCATTTTATCAGGGATTGTTATGAAAAGGTCTGATTGATCCAAAGTTTGTTCCTAGTGCTGATGAGCTTGCAGATATATTTACTAAGCCTTTGGACAGTGCAACTTTCCAAAATCTAGTGCTAAGGCTTGGTATGCTGTAGCTTGAATGATTTGACAACTACTGATGATCTCAGTTCACAAGTACTGATGAGCATTAGTATACAGCTGTCAAAAATAAGTACTGATAAGTTATTTTATCTTCAACAGTTTTCATAACTACTGAAGACTAAATTACTTAAAAGTACTGAAGTACTTTATTTGTTGAAAAATACTGATGTGGTTACAACTACTGATGTGGTTACAAACTACTGATGACTAACACCAAGTCTTCAGTTGTTTATAACATCTGAAAGTTAAAACCATGTCTTCAGTAGTTTTCTAACAACTCATGACTAACATCAAAACTTTTAGTTGTTTTCTTTCAGCCGTTTCATAACCTATAAATACCTAACCCTAACTTCAAACTTTTCATAAGTCGTTTTCCGAACGTTCATCTTCCATTAATGGCGACCATGCAAATCAAACAACGACACAACTGTGTTGCCTACTTCATAAAATCAGCCTTTTGGACTAAGTTTGATGTTGCCATTAATCTGATGGTTGATTCCCCGTATCAAACTGCTTTTCTTCTGAATCCAACCATCTATCCCGATACCTTTCGCCAATTCTGGACAAATGTAACTATCCATACTGGTGAGAATGATGTCACGATCACTCTCCAGTCATTTGTAAACCAGAAGAAGGTGGTAGTCACTCCTGCTATCATTCGGCAAACCCTAGATCTGAATGATGCCACCTTTGTCACCAAATACCCGAAGGGCACCATTGATCTATCATTCATCAACCATGGATATGAGGGCGACCTAAGTGCTATAAGCATTCTGAAGAAGCACTTCCATGATGCTGAACACCTAATCTTCCACATGATCAATGTCTGCCTTGCCCCCAAATCCTCTTCATGGGATCAAATGTCATCCAGGTGGCAACAGGTATTGTATTCTATCCTTGAACGTAAAAGCTTAAATTTTTCTGAAATTATATTTTTGGAATTAAAAGATCTGGCAATGAAACCTGTGGCTAACAGATGGATATTATATCCAAGGTTTCTTATGGCCATAATCATAAATCAATTAAAATTTGATGGCCCTGTTGGCCTTGGAGTCCCTGCTATGGTAGTTTTGCCAGAGGTATACTCCAGGCACAACTCTGACCCACAACTCAAAGAGGTTGCCAAACTGCTAAAACCCAAGCAGAAGGAACCCACAACCTCATCCTCCAGATCTAAAGTCCCCTCCAAACCACAATACAAATAAACCAAAAAGGCTACTCAGGGAGTTGAGTCCCCTGATGATGCCCTGCAACACAAAGGCAGGATGAAACTATGGGTAGTAATCCCCCTGTAGTTTCCAAGACTCTACTAGCTGAACCTGCTCAGGTATCCTCTCAATAGGATCCTGATGCAACTGAAAATGGGGAAACCACATTATTGGAATCTCTCTCACTTGAGAAGATTTCCATTGAAGAGCACCATTCACCCCAGGTGCAATCCTCTTCACACTTATCTCCCACTGAAGCCACCCCTACAAGCCCAACTGTGGTTATTGCACAAGTGCTGACTCAACTACATTCCTCTAACCCTCCCCAGAAACCTATTACCACTAGGAAAACCTTAACAGTTGAGGGAGAGGATTATAATATGGCTGATAACCCACAGCACAGGGATTACAGAGTTCAATCTCCCTATGTAGAGGAGGAGATTCGAACATCTGGTGAGGCTGCCTCTTCTCCTGTTTCAGCACATGACCAGGATGAAGGTGGTATCATTTCTAAGTCCTCACCAGAGGCACCTGCCAATGAAGGACATAATCCTGAGGTAGGAAGTCCCCAGTTCCAAGAAATAGGGCCACATGTGAATACTGATCTACACTCAGCACATGTTCATCCTGATTTAATCAGGAGGTCAGATGATTCAGCAAAGACTGATGATGACCTGGGCTTTTTCTTTGATGTTCTAGCCCACAATACCATTCTTGAGACTGAGGTATGCAGACTACAAGAACTTCATCCATCTGCCCAAATTCACCCACAGATGGCAGTTTCTTCTGAAGCTCTCCCAAACACTGAGCCACTCCCAACAACAATGCCACCAACCTCTGATTCAGGCACCATTTCTCAGGGACAGAACCCCTCTGATCAAATGGTTGCTGCCTTTCAATCCTCCTTACCTCTCATCACTTCCATCATCTCTAACATTATGCATCAAGCCATTGATGAGAGGCTTTCCTCAAATCTTCAAACCTTAGTTGATGTTACTGTTTCTAAGAGACTTTCTGACATTCAAACCCCTAAACCCAATGCAACCAAAAAGGGGGAGTCTAAGTCAGTGAAAGTAGACAAAAGAAAGAGAGTTGAAGAGGAAGAAGAAAAAGAGGAAGAAGAGTTCTGAACAGACTAAAGGTGAGAAAAATTTAGAAGAACTGATCAAAGAAGCTGATGAGCAACATAGCAGATCTATGGATAAGATCATTGATCAACTCTTCAGATAAGGTTTCGACATAGCCAAACTTGACTCAGAAATCAGAAGGCTAGAGATTCAAGAGATTGAACATAGATGGGCAAGTTGGAGTGAGAAAGAAAGGGAAAGGCTAGAAGCTATGACAAGATTCATATCAAAGCATTTGGGAAGATCAATCATTGAAATGAAGTCATGGTCCAGAGACAGTATTTTGGAGATAACCACCAGAATCTGTTCTTCTGAAGTATTTAACAAAGGATTGATCATAGAAGCTCTTGATGAAGCTGGTGTTGGGAAAAGGTCTGATATGGCAAAGTTATCCAAAGCTTCACTCACAACTAAGATTCTAGAGCAGCCTGCACAATCTCCTACACCAAAACAACCAACTTCACAACCCTCAAAACCAACTCCTTTACCCAAGAAACCTACTCAAACCACTGCCAATGATGCACCCAAGAGGAAGAGAAGGGTGTTGAGGATGGAAGAAGAAGAAAAACATGATGAGGATGATAGTCTGCCAATCTCTGTTGTTCTAAAATAAAGATGCCTGAGCCCAGGAGTCAACCAACAACAATCACACCTGACATCCAAAGGCAAATGGTAAAAGTCAAACTTGAAGAAGAAGAATAACACAAACAACATGATGAGCAACTGTTAAGGATGGTTGATAAAGAGTTTCCTAAGTCTTCATCCATACAAGCTATGAAGAAACATGCTCAGAGGTTGTATGCTCTCAGATTCACATTTCAATATCCGAAAGAGAGAGTGAGAATTTGGCCTGACCCCAGAGTAAGTGACAGAATTCATAAAAAGAAGATTCCAAGTAGATACAATGGCCAAGTAAAGAAGATTGTAGATGCTATGATAATGCTAGCCATTGTTGTGTCACCCTGGGAAATCCTTGATGACTTTAAGAGAGCTTACAAGTCTAAGATGATTCCACAAACTTTACTAGAAAACAAAATGGTAAAGAAGGAGTTGATCTACACGAAGCTTGAAGAAATAAGAAGAAATGAGCTCCAGTTGTTGCTTGAAGGCACTCATCTTGATAAGTTTAGATACAGAGAAATAACTACTGTGGAGCTGAAGAGTGGAAAGAATGTTAAGTACTTATCAGAGTACTATGGGCCTGAATTCTTCTTTGAAAGTGAAGCTGAAGAACTCACAATGGAAGAACAAGTTGTATTCCTTGAGGCCTATGTCAGACAGTCTTACAGACTATCATTGGGAAGTAGGTCTCATGGATGGGGTAACAGCTCTGTGTCCAATTCCCCAAGACAGAGTTCCCATTCGTCCTTTGCCAATCAAACTTTCTGAAACCTCTTCCCTGGCCTGAGCTTAATTTGAAGATTTGTGAGCTGATCCAGAAAATGTTTCTGCCAATAAGTGGGACTTCAATAATCTTAAAGGTTTTGGCTGCATTGGTTCAAGGGGAGTTTGTTGGACCAAAAGAACCAATGAGCCAGATAAGAAAAACCTTTAAGTCCCACAGACATCAAAACAACTAAAGTTAGTGGTTGAGTGGTAGAGTGCAAATATGATCTTACTATCTCTCTCTCATTTGTAATTTAAAAAAATGAACAACTAGAGAAAAGCTCTATATTCTCTCCGATTCACGGCTGCTGAAACTTGGTTTTTTAAACTCCTTTTGGTCGTTTCTTGGGTGTTCTAATGACCCAAGCTATGCTCCTTCATTGGTGTGAAGTAGAAAAGGTTTTCTTCCTTCCACCCATTGAAGAACTCGGCTGGAAACAAGGTTCCAGCAGCATTGTTGTTCATTTTTGGTGAAATCCTAGCAACGATGGTGTTTTCTTAGAGGCTTGTGGGTATGGACACTTGAGGACTCCTAACCTTGGAGTTTTGCCCGTTCATGACATTTTTCAGACTCCATATTTTCGTTTTGGCAGCTTCATAAAAAGGTATTATCATGGGGTTGTTCTTGTCATGTTGGTTGTTAAATCTTATATTGTATGCTAGTTTTTCACATAATAAAGATCCTCTTGTTATGGGTTGTTTGTTTACACATAATAATGTTAATTTTCAGAAACTTTAACATGATTTAAGGTTTCCTTACGCTGCGTTCATATGTTTAAATGGTTAAACAAGTTGTAAATGGTCTAACAAACCCCTTCAATGGCATCTAGAGCCGGTTATGTGGAAACTAGCATCATTATCCTTGTAAAATTGGTTTTAAAGGATGTTTATCAACTCATTAGAGGCTGATTTTGGTTGATTTAATAAATCCCATGTCTTTCAAAGTTATATCTTCATGCTTATGATTAAACTTTGAAAGATAGGAATGTCAATTGGTTGATATGTTTTGGTTGTTGTTTGTTTGGACAAACAACCCTAATTTTCAGTTTATGTTAGCTGAAAATTTGGGGTTTGATGGGGTTTATTTTGTTTGTTGAATGTTGTTTGTGATTGTTCATTTGATGGTGCATAACCTAGCTTAGACCTTGTGTTGTTTTGGTTTGGTTGCATGTTTGTTTTGGTTATTTTTGTTCAATTGGGTTGTAAGTTTTGTGCTTGTA
The DNA here is from genome assembly GCA_025506515.1 of Flaveria trinervia. Classification (NCBI taxonomy): domain Eukaryota; kingdom Viridiplantae; phylum Streptophyta; class Magnoliopsida; order Asterales; family Asteraceae; genus Flaveria; species Flaveria trinervia. The sequence continues at coordinate 40,591,069 of CM046446.1, forward strand.
ATTTATCTATTTATTCATTTGGATGTAATAATAGATTAGGAGTATTTCTCTTTTATATTATGTAAAATAAGATGCTCGGGAAGGAAGCACAAAAGGAAGACACAAAGTGGACTTGAAGCATACGGATGCGACATCAAGTGGGAGATCCATTGTGATCTCAATTTTGTGTTGTTGATAACCCTTAGGAAAGACCTAATGACCACACTTGTGATGGCAAACAAGTGTGGTCACAATAGTAGCTATGGTTATGCACATGTGGTTGTTTATATTATGCTTGTTTGATTGTGATTTTGTGAATGATTGTGTGAAATTTGGATATGATAAACAATCTTAATAAAATGATCTTAACAAGCTAATATAAAAATGGCTCTTAATCATTAAGTGTTAATAAATAGTTATTAAAAGGATTAATGATTTCATAATAAAATGGGTTTTATTAAAAGAACCATAGGGTACCAAGTATTTGTAAGCATGCAATTACAAGGTACATAGAGTTTTCAAAGTCTAGAATTAATGGAAACTTAAATCCCTTTGGTAACAAGTCTAACACCATCCTTTTACACGACACTCGAATCACTTAGGAACTATTTATGGGATAAAGTTCACCTAACCACTTGTAGGGAACTTGTATCTTTGAGGTGAGTCTAACGTACTTGTGGGATAAAGGTCACCTAACCGCTTGTATTGAAAACTCACACGTGTGTGTAAGTAGGACGACTTGAATTGGAAACCATGTGCTTAGGGTCACTGAAGCATGGCGTACAATGGTGTTGATGGGATTAAACATGCCGACTAAACATATGATGTTTAACCGATCCTATAAGACTAGAAGTTGCAATAGGTTGCAATTGTCAACTGTTGACTACCTTATTAATTTAAATAATGGGATAAAGGTCACCTAACCATCATTTAAATGTAACGTTGGATTCTAGATTCTAATTGTTAATTGTCTATGAGACATTTAAGGGTATTAACGATTAAAATAAATTTATCAGAAATACTAAAATGAACTTTGTCAATTATTGTAGTGATGACCGCTAACTATAACGCTACCACCCCGATCGTCCCTTCCCTATCACTGAGATCTATTCTCGAGAGGGATCGTCCTAACTATTATTACCTTATGGACTCAATTTCAAAACTTGAGAATCGTTCTCAAGAATGAGTAAAGGCCTATGTCCTTGATGATCCCATATCTCACCAACCAACGCTGTTGATGTTAAGGCTTTTTGATGATTGGCTTAGGCGCATTAAGGATTCTGTGCAAGTTTCCTACCTCATGTTGGGAATATGATTCCCGAACTCCAAAAGGTTTTGGAGCATCATGGGGCATATGACATGATAATCTAGTTGAAGGAAATGTTCCTTCAACAACTTTAGTAGATTGCTTCGAAACGGTTCAAGCACTTTATGCATGTCATATGGAAGAAACCCAATCGATATCATCTTATATATTCTTAAGATGAAAAGCCACATTGATAGCCTCAAGATGCTTAACTGTCCTGTCTCAAAGTAGTTGGCCAAGGATTTGATCCTTGATTGCCTAACTAAAGGTTTGAGACATTCATAATAAACTGTAATATGAACGGGTGGGACAAGAGCATCGGTGAACTTCACGCAATGCTCAAAGCAACCGAGGCAGGGATGGGTAGAAAGGTTCTACCTATTCTCTCAATTAATGAGGGAGGCTATAAGAAATGGCCAATCCCGATCCTAAGGCAATTATTGCCAAAGGAAAGGAATACATCAATGAAAAGGTTAAAGCGAAACCTTGAAAAACCTAAGCTTATGAAGCCTAAGGTAATGGAGAACGATCCATGCTTTGAGTATGGAGAGATAGGACAATAAAAAGGAATTTTCCCTCCTATCTCAAGGAGTTGAAAGACAAGAGGGATGTTGGGCAAACCTCAAATACAATTTCCATCATTCACACATTGTATTAAATGTCATTTCTTCAAACACATGGGTATTGGATACCGGATGTGAGACTCATACTTGCAATTGTTGCAAAGGGTTCAAAAGAAATGTGTGCTTCAAGGAGGGAAACTCTATTTTGAGACTTTCAAATGGTTTGGAAGTTGTTCTTAAAACATTTTGTATGCACCTAGTTTGACTAGGAACATAATTAATGTTTCCTATTAAAACAATATGAGCATAATTAATGTTTCCTGCGGTGAATGCTAAATATTGATCCTCTATTATTATTGACTGTGGTCTTTAGAACAAAACTGTTTTACTTGTGCAAATAAAGAAGTGCGATTGGACAACTCGTGCGATTGGACAACTCGTGCGATTGGACAACTCGTGCGATTGGACAACTCGTGCGATTGACCAATGCGAATGGCTCAGACGTGCGAATGGACCAATACGGATGGCTCACTCATGCAAATGGACAGGTGCGAATGAACAATGCGACTAGGCAATTCATTCGTATGTAAGGATGAACGACTGAGTCCAATCGTGCATATGAGAGATGCTTATGGATTCAGTCGTTCGATTGAGTCAATCGTGCGACTGAAGCTGCTGAATCTTGAGAATTCGAAAGTTTAAGGTATTTTGATGCAAAAACATGAATTTCTCAAGAACGCTAATTGTCGTATGCCAGAAAAACGTTAACTGTGTGACCTGGAGACGTCTAAAACACGGTTTGACACAAAAAGATTGCGTTTTTGAGTGAAAAACACTATTTTTATTTCAAAACGATTGAATCACAGGTAAATTGAGAGCCAAAGCTCTGATACCACTTGTTAGGGACCGTGTACTAGACGGAGTACTAACTAATTCACGTGTATACCAACTCAAATAGTGTGGAATCCTATTTGATTGCCGATCCAATCAGTGAGAACGTTAACCCGATCGATATAAGATTAAACTAAACATTAAGAACGAATAGGAATCGATCAAGAACGATCAATGAACTTGGACTGACTTTCTTGGATGTTCTGGACAGCTAGGGTACGAGTAGGAGTCGAATTCTTCAAAGTCTTTTTGTTTTTTCCATCAATTAAGTTGTATTTATAGGTTTGGGTTAGTCAATCGTATGACTGGACCATTAGCATGGTTCAGTCGTGCGACTAAATCATGCGACTGAGTCAATCACACAGATTAAGGTTCAGTTGTGCGACTGAGTCATCCGTATGTCTCAGTCGTGCGACTGATCCAGTCTCCTGGCTCAGTCGTGCGACTGGTCCATTAGCATGAAGTGTTCATGCGTATGGTCCATTAGCATGGTCCATTCGCATAAAGACTCCATACAACTAAGTTTGAATATGTTTCTCAATCATTACTTGACTAGAATCTATTCAAACAACCACAAACCTATATAGTTGGTTCAATATGCGTTAAAAAATAATAAACATTAAAACATACACTGAAAGATTAGACATTAAGATCAACAACCACATAATATGTTTCATTCAACTCATTCGTTTTATTACATTTAGGACATGACAGACATATTACATTAAGACCGCAAACTAGTACTATGGATCAACAAAAACCATACCTTTACCATAAGACCTATCAATAATTTAGGGGTACCGAAGAGGTTAGTTATCAGGTTTCGGGTTATTCGGGTTTTTAGTGTTGAAAGTCTATTCGAAACCCGATCCAAACCCGAAGAGGTGAGTTTAATATTGAATTTTATAAAATTAATAAACTCAAACTAGTTTACTTCTATAAATTAAGAAATGTTCTTATATATATATAATTGTATACAAACAATTTGCTCAATATGAACCATCTAAACAATTATATATAAACAATTTGCTTTATTATAATAGGTGTTAATCGGATTATTCTATATTCGGGTTAATTGGTTCGGGTTGTTTTGGTTTTTGTGATTAAAAGTCCATCTGAAACCTGACCCGAATAACAATCGGTTTCTAAAGTGTACTTACATGTCTATAAACAATTTGCTTTTTTAAAGCATCATCATTAGATGATATTTCACAATATTTTTCAATGTTCACATGAGTCAACCATATTGAACTTGATTCACTCGCATTGCACTTACTTCACACTCGCCCAGGTAGGGTGGGACGTCAAAGACTACAACAACACATGGCAGTGGAAACAAACCATCATAAGAGCACAAAAGGAGAGAACATCACATGGTATTAAAGTTTAAAGAAAAACCGAGCTAGAAGTAGGTCTAGCCCCCATTACAAGTACATAATACATCAGTACAATTGTTTCCAACAACAAAGAATGTAAATTGTTCAAAACATTTAAAAAAACAAATCAAGCCAATACCATGGGTCAAGGTGCTAGGTCAAGGTCTTCTACAACAACTATACTCCCTTCATGGATTACCTAAAACATGCTCAAAAGAAAATCGTGTCAACTAAAAAGTTGGTGAATTCAAGTGTTTAAAGTTTAAAAGCAAAAGGATTTAATAGAATCAAAATTTGATTTAAAAGAATCATAGTTTTATTTTTGTGGGGGATCACAATCAACCCTACACTCAGTCCCAACTAGCCTCTTCAAAAGTTATGGTGTACCGGTTAATCTCGAAGGAAGGACTGATCCTCAAACAATGGACCACACATGCCATATGGTTCACCCTAGTATATTATAAAAACCTGTTACATGCCACAAATGACCCCACAGGTCCTGAGTGTGGTACCCTTACCGTTTATCATGGAAGGCACTGTGTGTGGGGGATTCCCCAAGTAGATCTACCCATATAAAACAAACGGTTCAAACAAGAATTAATGACTGTGATACAAGTATCAGTAGGTTTCAGTATTACCATAACATATAGCATCATAATATAGAACAAAAATAATTCAGTTCAAATAGAGCATGTTTCATCCCAAAAACAATAGTAAAAAGGGGGTCACTAGAACTCACCTTAAGTTTCAAGCAACGAGTTCTTTGAGTACCAGGAAAATTCAAGTCTAGCACCCTACCATCAAGATTAAGTGTATACAATACTAGTCCTAGGGTAATAAGAGGTGGAGAAAGTGTGCTAAGAAGTTAAATGTTCAACTAGCTTAAATTTGCTAGGGCTTGCATTAAGAGGTGGAAATTTCTTCCCGAAATTTTAGCTTCGATAAGCTCCGGAACAAGACATGATCGTGAGTTGACTTTAAATTTTGATTAATATATTTGGCATGTGCTTGATCAAATGAGATGATGACAAGACTTTGACCGCAAGTTGACTTTGACTTTTGATAAATAGTTTTTAGCAAGAATATTCTTTAATAAACTGAATGCTCCCGTTAAGATGATGATGCAAGAAACAATGCTCCATGGGTTAAGTATACATAAATATATAAAAAGATTTATAAGTAGCAATTCATGTCAATGGTTACGAATTATGTGAGTTTATAGAACACATATAGCTACAATCAAACCTTGAGTAAGAATAAGTTTACAAGTATATAACGATTAGCTAAGTGTACTTGGTTCCCATGATGAACAAGCATACATCATCAGGATCCAGCAATAACATTGGCTTTAGCACCAAATAGGCTTGTTAGTCCCATAGGTCTATGACGTCACCAAACTAGCAATAGTTAATAATTGTCGACATATAATGTGTCTAATATAATATCCACAATAATACAAATAACCATGACAAAAAGGTAAAGATGAATTGCATGTGTGTTACAAGTATCAAAAGGTTTACAAGTATAAGTTGATAATTTAACATGTTTCACCCCAAAAGGTGTGAAATATATATAAAGGGGCAAGAAACTCACATGACGTTTTATATATAAGATGATTAATAAAAAATATAGATGATGTTCCAATGAATTCCTTTACAAGGTACCTAAATGTATATATTACAAAAGTAAGGTTAATAATAAGATTAACAATTTAACATGAACTAGGGTTTCGATAAGAATTTGGGGGTTTTTATAAATAAATAAAGTTTAGTGAAATCATATATATATTTTAGTCCAATAAAAGAAAGTACCATTTATGCAATTTTATAAGTAATAATTTGTGAAATATAATTATAAAATGCATATAAAATTTATAATTATCATGATTAATCCATAATTAAAACTAACATAGTGACCAATAATAATTTGATGATTTAAACTATTATTTACAGTCTATTTTCATAAAAATAAACTAAATATAACATTTGTTTTATAAAAATATTAAAGTATTTAAAAAATAATTTATAGAAAGTGATTAAGTGACTTTAAAAATAATTGAAGTTTACATAAATTGATTTTAATAATTTTCAAAAATTTTCTATATTTTTCTAAAGGTTGAAAAGGCCTTAAAAAAGGGATTGAGGTGACCCAAGTTTGAACCTGGGACCTCTAGGTGGTGAAGGGGTGTATGTGACCGGTAGACTAAGGGTTGAAGCCATGTTAAATGATGGTTTTTAAATCTTTAAAACAAAAATACAAAGAATCCCTCAAATCCATATGAACCCTAATGCGAAATCAACCAAATTGATCACCAATTCATTACCGATAATGAAATCAACATTGGGGCTTTTAATCCCCATGTGATTTCGAGTCTGTGGACTTAACTAATTACCCGAATCGATGCTAAACCAATGAGAACAGATGCAGATGAACCGCGACCGAGGCTTGAACTTGTTTGATGTGGAATTGTTGTTGTTAATCAAATTAACTTCGGGTGCAGCTTCGGGTGATGTCCTTGGTTCTAATCCCTTAATCAATTGAAGTTTAGAATGTCTAGATGGTGTGTTTCGATTAAGTTGCAGGTCGTGATAAAGGGGGAATCGAGTGGAAGGTTCAAGTGTTTTTTAGATGAAATTTTGTTGATTAAAAGTTTAGGAATAGATAGATGATAGATTAGGTTGAGTTAACTGGATTATTATTAAAGTTTAATGTTCGAACAGTTAGAAAATTAGGTTGATAGTTACCGAGTTCAATCGACACCCATTGTTGACTTTATACTCAAATTAAGGTGCACTTAAGGTTCGAAACGTAATTCATTGGAACGATTTGGGGATCAAAATCGGGTGTTTTCGTGGTTTTAGGGCTCGCTGGAGGGTGGCTAGGGTTGTAGCCGGAAAAAACGGGGTGTAAAGAAGGGGGTGTTCAGTGTTTATTATTTACACAAATGGTCCCTTTGGTTTATAATTTATTATCTTATGTTTAAAACTGTGTTTAAAGTTTCAAAATCTGCATTAATACCCCCTGTACTTAATTAAGTTTTAAGTTTTAAATATTTTATAACTTATTAATTACTTAACTTTTATAAGTTACTATTTCTATATATTATTATTTTTAACTTATTTTGTTATTAATACTATTATTATTATAATTATTAACATTATTATATTATTATTATTATGTTTATTTTATTAAACTTAATTATTAACATTTAGATTAATGAATTAAAATAAAGATAAAAGAAATAATCATGAATAACCCTCATAGACTCATTAATGACATCAATGGCCCTTATAAGGATATAATGGGGTTAACTATTATTTAACGAAAAATACAAGATGTTATAGTCTTCCCAACTTATAAAAATTTCGTCCCAAAATTAAGAATGAAACTAGGTGAACAAATACGGGTATTTCTTCTTCATATGCTCCTCATGCTCCTAAGTAAATTTAGGTCCACGCTTATGCTCCCAACAAACCTTGACGATTGGGGTAGTAGTGGTTCTAGTCTTCTTCATAATGCGATCGATGACTTCAACGGGTTTCTCAACAAAGTGTTATGACTCATCGATTTGGATGTCATCCAACGGAACATGCAGACTTTCGTCAGCCAAACACTTCCTCAAATTTAAGACATGGAAAACAAGATGAACCCCACTAAGGTCGGCTGGTAGTTCTGGTTTGTAAGCCACTTTCCTGATCCTTTTTAGAATCTTGAAAGGTCCTACATGTAACATCCGCTATTTTTTTTCCAAGTTAAAATCCAAACTGAATTCATTTTTGATTTTTTTTTATTTATTAAACTTATTTATTCTAATGTATCTTATGGATTTTAAATGTAACCAATATATAAAAGAAAATAATTTTCATTTTTTAAACCATTTAAACAAGTTATAATAATTTTATAGTTCATAAAGTAAAGTGTTACAAATTTACAAATAATTGTCATTTACAAATTTTAGCATGGAAGAATAACTATATATCAAAATACTTTTTGTCAAAACTTATAAATTTATATAAGTTTATAAGTTGTAATGACAATTGGATTTAATTTTAAATTATTTCTTTTTATTTATAAACTCTTTAAAGTTTTAAAAGACAAATTTAATTATAAATTGGTTTAATAAGTTTGGGCCAATTTTGTATTTTTTAAAAACTTAATTCAAAACGGTTCAAGCATAAAATATCAACTTTTAAAACCTCAGGGACTAAATGTGTAAACTTTGAAAACCAAACCAAAACCCCTCCCCGTCGACCTCATTCCGGCCACCACCTGCGGCCTATGTCCTGCGACCACCTATCCTCAACTAAACATCGAATTGAAGGCAATTAAACCGAACCTTACTTCTACGCAGCGGTTCGAACTTAAAACCATGTTTAAGTGTAATTATTCGACCTTTAACTCAAGAAATAAAAACCGAAACAACAATACAAAACGTTAAACCGTCGATCTTGTAACCATCCGAATTGCTTATCTTTGAATGTTAGGAAACGTTCTAATCGATCCTTTAGACCATTCTGCATTATCAATCGCGCAAACAACTCCCCATTCGAATCTCTTGATCGACACTTTCCTTTCGAACCTGCAACTTGGTCGAAAACTATCTTCCGAGCATTTTAGCTTAAAATTGTTGGAGGGCTTTGACTCCTAAACATCCATTGAAGCTTCATACGAAGGGAATTGATTTTCGTCAACGTTTGCACCCTGAAGCACATCCATGCAGTCGCGACTCGATCGTAAACCCAAGAGCATCAATTCGAACTCAATAACGTAAGTTATGCATATTATTACACTCGATTTAGTGTGGGGAACAAAAGCCCTCGGTTTATTACTATTATCAGTATCGAATTAATGTTCAATTGGAATCAAATCGATTCTAGGGTTCTTGGATATTTGGGGATTTTTTAATGAACATTTATAAATATTATTAATGGATCCTAATCAGATTCTGGCTAACAGCCCACTGGTTAACATCATGCCCACTTGCAGAAGGGACCCAGGTTCGAACCCGGGCTCCCTCAAATCATTTTTTAAGGCTTTTTAGCAATTAAATTATCTATAGAAAATTTCTAATAAATAAAAAAATGGTTTTGTAAACTTTAAATAGTTTTTTAAAGACACCTAATAACTTTCTGTAATTTCTCTAAATTAAAATAATTAAAAATCTTTTTAATAAAACATTTTAAAGATTATTCTTGGATTATTTATATTAAAATGGATTTTAATAATTAATAAATTATTAGAGGTCCAAACAATTCCTTTAAATATTCATCGTTTGAATCACGTTGTTTTAAATGGAGATTTCTTGAAACATTATAAATCAATATGTTAAATGAATAATTATTTAAATAATTATTTAAATATTATTTAAATAATTAGTTATTCACCTTTTCATTAACCATGTTATATAATTATTTAATAAATTTATTCCTTATATTTTGTTTAGATACTTGAAACTTATATAACAATATAATTTCTATTATTCTTTATTTTAGGTTTTGATATTATAGGACCTTATAAAGATTATTTAAAATGTTTAAAACCTTTATAAAATGACTCTAAATAATTTTATTATTTTGTAGGTCATATAATTAAGTATTCAATAAATCATCTTTATCAATTTTAAATAATAAATTTCTAAATTAATTATCTCATTCAACACATTATATTTAATCCTTATATATTTAAATAAATTATATTATTAAATCATTCATTATCGCTCTCAATCTTAATTAATTTATTTCGCCTTTATTTAACCAAAACATCATCGTTTGTTTTATTTTACTTGATTTAATTAGTAAAACCCCCCAAATTCCAAATGAAACCCTGATTCATATTTACTCTTTAATCATATCTTATTCTAAACCTAAGACACAAAATATTAGGTTGAGTCGTGAAGAAATCTTTGGAACCACATTTATCTCTTATAAATATCTAATGTGCCTTCTATATCAGGTGAGTTTCTCATGCCCCCTTTTTACTTTATTTCACACCTTTTGGGGTGAAACATGTCAACTTTATAAATTTACACTTGTAACTATCTTGAGACTTGTAAATGCACATGCAATTCATCTTTACATTTTTGTCATGGTTGTTTGTGTTAATGTAAGTCTTATATGAGATACATATTTTGTTTACAATCATTAACTATTGCTAGCTGGTGACGTCTTAGATCATTGGGCCTGACAAGCCTATTTGGTGCTAAAGTCGATGTATTGCCGACTCCTGATGACGTATGCTTGTTCATCATGGGAACCAAGTACACTTAGCCAATCTTATATACTTGTAATCAAGTCGAGGTTTGGTTGTAACTGTATGTGTTCTATAAGCTTGCTAACTCATAACCATGGACGTGAATTGCTACTTGTAACCCTTTTACATATATATACTTATGCGTGTGTTTACACCATGAGAACTCACCAAATTTATAGTTGACCTTTTATTTTTAACATGTTTCAGGTTTCCTCCTTGAAGACCTTCTTGTGCTCATATAGGACTTGGACCTAGAATAATTGAAAGTCTTATGTTACTGTTTGTATCTTGATTGTTTTGTATTTACTTAGTTGTCTTGTAATGTTTAATGAATAAAGACATTTAATATTATTTCAACTTAATTAGTTCCATGTGCTATTAGCAATCGTCTCCATTCATCCGCCCCGATGATTCCGCCGTCGTTCGGGGTGTGACAGATTGGTATCAGAGCCATGGTATAGGGATTTAGGTTATTAGAAATGGAATGACCTAGACTATAACTAAGTACCCTTGCACATGAGTCCTCTCATGCATTATAGATGCTAGATAAGATTTTATGTGCTTCATGTGTTTATACTTGATTATGTGATTACATGTCTTATATGTTTATGTTTATACCTTGAATCTTATCTTTGCTCAAATGAATTTTAAATCATATTCTAAGGCCTTATATGCCTAAATCAAATGGTTTTCAAAATAAGCTTTGCATCGTTATTCGTGGTTTTCAAGTCTCGTCAAAGTCTATGTCCTATAACTTGAAACATGTAATGCTGGAAGAGTGGGACGCTCGTATCTCGAGGTGTTCTGTCTAGGCAAGGTATTCATATAAATCCAAATCAACCGATGGATCCGTTTACCTTACCTGGGAACCCTTGGGATGAGTGTCCGCTTACAGGTACACATGTCTTCATTAAAGTTGTAGTTGACTTAATTCTTTGATAAGTCAACGTAATGTTTTGGTTTGTAAACCGAACGTTACACTCGAAACATCTTGTTATTTTGACTTGTTTCTTCATTGATTTTGTTCCCTTGAATCTTAAACTCTTTATCCCATTTCCCTTAATGACTCTTGAAAATCTTTCTAAACATCTTTCCCTCAAAACCGCACTTACCCTGAAAACCTATTACAACGATGCTCTCATTCTAAATTGAATATTTAATCTTAACAAAAATGATCCTCGTATCAACGTTAAACTAATGAAACTTTGAAAACCTCAACGAAATAGTAAACAATAATGATCATCTAAGAACCTTGTTATTGTTAATTGTTGAAAACTTTTATGAATTTCATATTCCATCCAAAAGCATCCTGAACTTATCTCCGAGTCTCGTGTCACACTAATACTTAGTGCTTCCCTCGTGACGAAACCTTCTCAATTGTTTTGAATCGTTTAAAATACAAACGTTTACCAATTAAAAATTCTAGATTAATAATCTTGTAACCTTTGTCAAGAAACACATAAAATCATGAATTATGAAATTTGACAAATTTAACAAATTCAGCATGACAAACGCATCATAATCAAACTCATTAAATTTAAACATTCCAAGTGTCACTTGCAAATATGGCATAAAATCCAAGTCTCCCTATACTCTTGAAATTAGTCTACTTGTAATTAAATTTTGGGACGAAATTTCTTAAAGTAGGGGAGACTGTAACATCCGTTATTTTTTTCCAAGTTAAAATCCAAACCTGAATTCATTTTTGATTTTTTATTTATTTATTAAACTTATTTATTCTAATGTATCTTATGGATTTTAAATGTAACCAATATATAAAAGAAAATAATTTTCATTTTTTAAACCATTTAAACAAGTTATAATAATTTTATAGTTCATAAAGTAAAGTGTTACAAATTTACAAATAATTGTCATTTACAAATTTTAGCATGGAAGAATAACTATATATCAAAATACATTTTGTCAAAACTTATAAATTTATATAAGTTTATAAGTTGTAATGACAATTGGATTTAATTTTAAATTATTTCTTTCTATTTATAAACTCTTTAATGTTTTAAAAGACAAATTTAATTATAAATTGGTTTAATAAGTTTGGGGCCAATTTTGTATTTTTTTAACACTTAATTCCAAAGGGTTCAAGCATAAAATATCAACTTTTAAAACCTCAGGGACTAAATATGTAAACTTTGAAAACCCAAACCAAAACCCCTCCCCGTCGACCTCATTCCGGCCACCACCTCCGGCCTATGTCCGGCGACCGCCTATCCTCAACTAAACATCAAATTGAAGGCAATTAAACCGAACCTTAACTTCTACGCAGCGGTTTCGAACTTAAAACCATGTTTAAGTGTAATTATTCGACCTTTAACTCAAGAAATAGAAACCGAAACAACAATACAAAACGTTAAACCGTCGATCTTGTAACCATCCGAATTGATTATCTTTGAATGTTGGGAAATGTTCTAATCGATCCTTTAGACCATTCTGTATTATCAATCACGCAAACAACTCCCCATTCGAATCTCTTGATCGACACTTTCCTTTCGAACCCGGGTCCCTTCTGCAAGTGGGCATGATGTTAACCAGTGGGCTGTTAGCCAGAATCTGATTAGGATCCACTAATAATATTTATAAATGTTTATTAAAAAAAATCCCCAAATATCCAAAAACCCTAGAATCGATTTGATTCCAATTGAACATCAATTCGATAATGATAACAGTAATAAACAGAGGGCTTTTGTTCCCCACACTAAATCTTGTAATATTTATATATTTAGGTGCCTTGTGACATTTTATCTTGGAACGATATATATTATTCTTATTGATCTTTATTTTATACTTATTTGACATATGAGTTTTCCTTGCCCCTTTTTACATTTTTCACACTATTTTGGGGTGAAACATGATACTTTACATCATACACTTATAAACATTTGAGACTTGTAAAGCACTTGCAATTCATATTTTTGTCATGGTTATCTATGTGTTGTAAGTGATTATATGAGATACATAGTTTGCTTACAATCATTAACTATTGCTAGCCTGGCGACGTCTTAGATCTTTGGGCCTGACAAGCCTATTTGGTGCTAAAGCCAAGGTATTGCCGGCTCCTGATGACGTATGCTTATTCATCATGGGAACCAAATACACTTAGCTAATCTTATATAATTGTAATCAAGTCGAGGTTTGGTTGTAACGATATGTGTTCTATAACCTTACTAACTTATGACCTATGACATGAATTGCTACTTGTAACTTTATTATATTATGTATGAAAACCTTGGAAACTCACCAACTATTTATAGTTGACCTTTTATTTTTATCATGTTTCAGGAAATCCCCAAGTTTAAAGTGGACTTTTGAAACTTGCAATAAAACTAGGACTTTGACCTAGTTTAATAAATAAAATGTTTATGTAATGTTTTGTTTTGTTTGGAACTTATTTCATGTTGGAAACTTATGTTGTTATGCCTTTTGAAACTTTTAATTTTAATATTTACATTTAAATATAGCGTTATGTGGTTGTGAACAATCTTAACCCTCACATCTCGACGTTTCCGCCGTCAAGGTTGGGGTGTGACAGATCCTTCTTTCCAAAGCGAACAACGCCCTTCCACGGTGAGACCTTAAGAAGAACCATATCCCCAACTTGGAATTCCAATGGCTTACGTCGCTAATCGGCATAGCTCTTTTATCAACTTCTCACCACTTCAAGGTTCTTGTGAACTATGGAGACTTTGTCGGTCGTTTCTTGTATAAGTTCAGGATCAGTGATGAAATTTTCACCATGTCGGTCCAGCAAACCGGAGAACGACATTTACGACCATAAAGCGCTTCGAAAGGTGCCATCTTGATACTCGAGTGATAACTATTATTATACAAAAATTCTACGAGGGTAAATGCGTATCCCAGTCACCACCAAAGTCAAGGACACAAAGACGTAGCAAATCCTCCAAGGTTTGGATGGTTCACTTGGTTTGACAGTCCGTTTGAGGATGATAAGCCGTGCTTAGATCCAGTTGACTGCCCGAGAGGTTCTTTCATAGATGACCAAAAATGTGAAGTGAAATGAGCGTCTCGATCATATATGATGTGCAAACGTACACCATGACGACTCACAATTTCATCAATGTATATACGATCCAACATTGATGTTTTGTAGGTGTCATGTATGGGTGTGCCGACTTGGTCAATTGGTCAACGATCCCCCATATGCTATCATGACCACAAGAGGTATGAGGTAGTTTGGTTATGAAATCCATGGATATGTGTTCCCATTTCCACATAGGAATCTTGGTTTGTTCAAATAATCCACTTGGACGTTGATGTTCGGCTTTAACCTTCGTACACGCAAGAAACTTAGCTACGTAAGTCGCTATGTCTTCATTCATTCCAGGCCACCAATATTGACCACATTGATCCATATACATCTTATCAGAGCCAAGATGAATAGAATAACGCGTTTGATGATCTTCATTCATGATAAAGGTACGAAGATTATCACGATTTGGAACCCAAATTCGATTCACAAAATACATCAACCCATTGGGTTTTGTTTCTAGTTGAGCTTGAAGATTATGTTCTAATTCCTCTCCCATGCTTCATTCTTGTTGAACCGCTTGTTGTGTCTCTAAGATACAGGTCTCGATGTCACTTTCAATCCTCAAATTTTGTAGCAGCATAGTAGTCTCATTGACATCTAGACGGATCTCAGTTTCAAATTCTCCCAAAGTATCAAACCATTGGCGTTGATCACGAATTTCTTAGAATGAGACCATCTTGTTATGAATCTTATGACTTAGTGCATCGGCTACGACATTTGCCTTTCCAGGGTGGTAACGAATGCCACAGTCATAATCACTAATCAACTCAACCCAACAACATTGTCTCATATTGAGATCTTTTTTGATTAAAAACATGTTGAAGGCTTTTGTGATTAGTGTAGACTATACATTGCATACCATAAAGGTAATGCCTCCAAATCTTTAAGGCAAAAACCACAACACCAAGTTTGAGATCATGTGTCGTGTAATTCACCTCATAGACCTTCAATTGTCTCGATGCATATACTATGACCTTTTCTCGTTGCATGAGAACACAACCAAGGCCTTGTTGAGATGCATCACAATACACGGTGAAATCGTTGTTTCCATTGGGTGATAGGAGCATTACACAACTTGTGTTTAATGCTTCAAAGGCTTCCTCTTGCTCGGACCCCCACTCGAATGGTTTATTCTTTTGAGTCAAAGAAGTAAGCGGCTTCGTTATTCTAGAAAAGTTGGCAATGAAACGCTGATAATAACTAGCAAGACCAAGGAAAGAATGAACTTTAGTTGGAGTTGTAGGAACATAACAATTTTTCACAGCTTCCACCTTTGCAGGGTAAACATGAATTCCTTGGCTATTCACCACGTGACCTAGAAATTGAACTTTCTCAAGCCAAAATTCGCACTTTGAGAACTTCACCTACAATTGTTCTTTCTTCAACAGTTCAAGAACTTGTCGCAAGTGAAGTTCTGATTGGTTTTGGACTTGGAATATATAAGTATGTCATCAATGAAGACAATCACAATGTAACACCCGGTTATTTGTTTTAAAGTCAAAGAAAGAAAGAATAAAGTGAAGAAAAAGAAAGAAGATATTTTACCCAAGTTGAGGGGTAAAAAGTGTCAAAAGGACATAAAGGTTTGAAAGTGGGTGTAAAGCGGGCATGGCCGCACACTCCCTTCTCACAACACCCAGATCTTTGGTTTTTATTGAGAGAGAAAGAAAAGAGCAGAAAGCTCTCGGTCTGAAGAGAAACAAGAAGAAAAGTCGAATTCAAGGTAAGGAATTCGTGGTTTTAAGTGTTCTTAACTGGCCTTGCCTCAGTTGTATGCTTATGTGTGTTTGTATGTTCGGTTCTGTGTGTTTTTAGTGGGTTTCTAAGCAGTTGAACTCACCTACAGTCGAGTTTGGAAGAAGCCAAACTCAAGAGCTGCAAAGGTGAGTTCTAGAACCCCTCTTTTTACTTGTTTTAACTTATTTTGGGGTTGGAAATGCATGAATGTATGTTTTTATAAAACTGGGTTTTATACCTGTATGTTTGAATGTGTGTATGTTGCGTGTATGTTGTGATGTTGGACTATGTTCATGCTTGATGATGTTATGGTTGTGTTTCTAAGGCTTATAATGCATGATTTAAGCTTAGAACATGATTGATAGTGTTTGGGGACGAATTATGATGATAAGTGTGTGCTAGGCTGCTCATACGCCCAAACAATAGTCATACGCCTAAGTTCAGAAAAATGCAAGTGTGACAATGCGGATGAGCATTGAAAAATGCGCGGATGAGCAAATCAATGCGGATGAGAAAGTCAATGCGGATGATAAAGTCAATGCGGATGATAAAGTCAATGCGGATGATAAAGTCAATGCGGATGATAAAGTCAATGCGGATGAGAAAGTTAATGTGAATGAAAAAAATGCAGATGAGTAAGTTCATGCGACTGAACAAATGCGGATGAACAAAGTTAATGTGGATGAACAAATGCGAATGGGTAAGTTCATGCGACTGAACAAATGTGGATGAACAAAGTTAATGCGGACGAAAAGAAAGGAATGCGGATGGACAAATGCGGATGAACAAAAAGAAATGCGGATGAACAAAAACGAAATGCGGATGAGTAAAAAGAAATGCGGATGAACAAAAAGTGCTAAGTAGGCCTTGACTTGGGAGGTTCTCGGGGGCTATGTAACTTGACTTTTTAAGGTCATAGGTGATGTGATGGGCATTGTATGATGATGTTATGATGTATGATTGATGCTTATGCATGATGGTACGTATGATGTATATTATGCATGTATGATGATGTGTGATTGATGATGTGCGACTTATGATGTTATGTTTATGTATGATTGCATGTTATGTTTTGTTATGTTCCCTATTACGTGTGATGATGTGACTTTACATGGTTTGATATTGTTAATGAACGTAAAGTATTATCTTACAAAGTGAAAGATTTAAGATAATGAAAGAGGAACATAATGAATGAATGCATGCATTATGAAAGAGAAAGTGATGAAAGCCTTGCAAGCAACTGAAGGGAGGTTCACAAATCATTGAGAGTTGTTACTTATGTGTGTCTATAGCGTGTGATTTTGGCTAACTCATAGGGTTCATACACACAGTAAGAGTTCAGTCTGGGTGGCTGCTCCAATAACGTGCGATTTCCTAATTACTGTGTTTCATACATCGTGTGATTTTGGCTAACCCATAAGAGTTCACACACAGGGGGAGTGTCCAACTATGTGTGTATCTACAACATACGATTTTGGCTAACTCATAAGGGTTCATACACACAATAAGAGTTCAGTCCCAGTGACTACTCCAGTAACATGCGATTTCCTAATTACTATGTGTTATACAACGTGCGATCTTGGCGAACCCATAAGAGTTCACGCACATAGGGGGAGTCTATCCTAGTGAGCACTCCATACGTGCGATATGTGTGATACATGTGATATGTGCGATACATGCGATATGTGCGGAATGTGCGAAATGTACCAACCGAACGATGATGAAGATAATAGTTGATACCTTGATGTATGTGCGATTTGTGATCACGTGCAAAAGTAAAGAATAGTTTTAATGAAAGAAAAGTGTGTTTTATTATAAAACTAGAACTCACTCAGCAACACTGACTTTTTATGAATTTTCCAGTTGGCAGGAAAGTTGCTGAGGATGGCACGGGGCGATTACGTGGCTCTTTTGGATGGAATTCTTTTGTTTAATGTTTTTGAATTGTAATGTGAACAAATGAAATTGTGTAACGAATGTTGTATTAATTTGCAAAAGAATTTTTAATGAAAATGTTGTTTTTAATGTTTCTGCTGCAACGTTTATTTCAAGTTAATGTAATTTATATGTTTTATGAGTGATGGTTGGCCAACTGTAAGCGTCCCGGGAACGGGGCCTTACAAGTTGGTATTAGAGCCAAAGTTTAAGTGAAACGGGTAATTTTCAAAATAAACCTAAACTTAAACTGAGAATGGGACGGAAAGGGAAGGGATGCCAGTCCGAGTAGCTGCATGCCATCAGGTATTTTCTTAATGTTAACCGGTATTACGTGCGCATGTTATGTGGTTATGTGTTGCTGGTAGATTTAGATGCTGATGTAGTCAGGATAGGTAATGCTTAGGGTATGAAGAGTAAAGTAAGTGGCTAATCATAACTGACCACTATAATTAGGGACTTACTATACTTGACATAAACTAAGCATCCCTGAATGACCGTGTTGGTGTTTGAATCTTTTAGTGTGTGTTAGAGGATGGCCGGTGGTAGATCATCTAAAGCTTCACGTGGTGGAGGTCGTGGTGCTGAACTACGGGCTACGAGAGAAGGCCTAGAGCCAAAAAGTAATGGATCTTGTATGCCCAAGACACAAACAAGATTGATGTGGTTAGTACGTCATGATCCAAGACGGTCATACCCAATAACAAGCTAACAAACACTAATAATATTATTTGTTGATGAGATCATACAAATAAATATTGACACCAATTTAGAAAATGGGTTTTCTAAAACGTTGCTTTTGTAATAGAACAACATTATATGGATAATTTGTTCATGAGAAAATTGTTTCATTATTTAAGTTGGTAAATAATAACAAATAAAAGTGTGTTAATGTTATAAAATTAAAATACGTTTTAATTTATAAACTAATGGTTTAAAGAGTGCAATTTTATAAAAAAATCAAAATGGGGGGAACCCAATTTGAAACTAAGATTCGGCCGTCCCTTGTGGCCTTTTGAGGAGTCTTTTAGTCTTGGATACTACAAGACTTTAACCTCTCTTGCACTCTTCAATCAATACACACACTCTCTCACACACACACAAGCAAAGAACTCTCTCTAAACAAGGCCTACAAATTTGGATTCAGGCACAACAAGCTGAAAATTTTCGGGTTTTAAAGGAGCATAGGTAGAGAGTTTTGGTGTTGTGCTCCCTAACAAGCTAGGTGTTGGAAGAGCTTGTGGGTATACAAACTTGAGGCTTCCTCTCTTGGGGGCTGGACATTCAAGAGCATCATCATCTTCATCTCATCCATACTTCAACATCTTGTTCTTGAAAGGTAGTTTCAAGAACACCCTATGGTTGTTCTTTTCGTTTTGATAGCATGTCATTTCACATATATTAATGATCCTTGTTCTTGGGTTTTGTCTTTGGATAAAATGGTTAAAAAATTTCAGATTGTTTAACATACTTAACCTCTAATATCCGCAGCGTTTTTCAAGTTAAATGGTTAAACTTACTTTGAAAACTTGTTACAAAACCAACAATGGCATCTAGAGCGGTTATGTTGAATACATGCTTCAAGAGTTCTTGAAAAGTTAGTTTTCATGGACCTTTTCAATCCATTAGGGGCTGTTTTGTTGTGTATGATTGAATCCCTTATGTTTCAAGGTTAATCTTACATGCTTTAGTATAAACCTTGAAAGATTAACATCAAATGGTTGATTGTGTTGTTTGGACAAAACCCTAAAGTTTTGGTTCATGTTGGCCAGAACTTTAAGGTTATAAAAAGGGGTTCATTGTTGTTCTTGGATGTTGTATATGGTACATATTTTGGTGCATAACATAGCCTTGACCTTATGTGTTTTGGATTTGGTTGATTATGGTTTTGTCATGTTGGTTTTGATTCTTGAAAGGGTTGTAATATTTGTGTTTGTATTTTGGGTTGTAATTTATTTATTCATTTGGTTATGTAATAAATAGATTAGGTGCATTTCTTTTATTAGAAAAAAATTGTATTAGGATATGATTTTGTAAAAGAAGATGCACAAGATGAAGACCCAAAGAAGAAAACAAATGACATGGACACTTGAAGCATTTGGATGTGGATTCAAGTGGGAGTTCATGGACACATTTTGATGTGTCATTTTAACCCTTAGGAAAGACCTTATGACAACACTTGTGATGGCAAACAAGTGTGGTCAACATAGTGGCTATGGTTATGCACTTATGTTTGTATGAATATGCTTGTTTGGTTGTTTGTTGTATGATTGCTAGTTGATATTTGGATAAGCATAACAAACTCATTAACAAACTTAACAAGCTGAAATATTGATGGTTCTTTATCATTAAGTGGTTAATAAAAGGTTATTAAAAGGATTAATGATTTTAATAAAAGGGGTTTTATAAAAAATGAACCATAGGGTATCTTGTATTTGAAAGCATGCAAATATAATGTACATAGTGTTTTCTAAACTAAGATTATGAAAACTTAAAACTTCTTTTATAAATAAGTTTAACACCAACCTTTTGCACAACATTGAGTAACTTAAAAACTCTTAATGGGATAAAGGTCACCTAACCATTTTGAGGGAACTTGTGATTTGAGGTGGGGATACCATATTTGTGGGGTAAAGGTCACCTAACCACTTATGTTGGAAAACTCACATGTGTGTGCAAGTAGGGTAACTTGATTTGCAAACCATGTTAAATGGATCACCTACAATATGGTTACAAAGGTGTTGATGGGATAAACATGCCGACTATACATATGATGTTTTAAAGTCGATCCCATACCTCTAGAAGTTGCAAAGGGTTGCAATTGTCAAAACGTTGACTACCTTGTTAATTTAAATAATGGGATAAAGGTCACCTAACCACTATTTAAATGTCACATTGGATTCTAGAATTTTAAAATTGTGTAAGACACTTAAAAGGGGCTTTAGTTATTAAAATATGAACAATATCAAAAATACTAAAATTGAACTTTGTTAAATTTTGTAGATGGCCAACAACAACAATGAAAATAATGATATCCCGTCCGCTCACTCACTATCACTAAGGACTATTCTCCAAAAGGAGCATCTAAACCATATAACTTTATTGATTGGTTTCGAAACTTGAGAATTTTTCTCAAGCAAGAGAAATGATCGTATATTTTAGACGATACGATTCCCGATCAATCTAATGAGGAGGATGAGGAGGCCTACAATAATTGGGTGAAATACACTAAGGACTCAGTCCAAGTTTCTTGCCTCATGTTGGCAAGTATGACTCCGGATCTCCAAAGGAGTATGAACATCATGGAGCATACGACATGATAACCCCGTTGAAGGAAACGTTTCAACAACAAGCAAGGGTAGAGCACTTTGAAATGGTTCGAGCACTCCATGCGTGTCGTATGGATGACACCCAATCTATTTCATCTTATGTACTTAAGATGAAAAGCCACATCGACCGCCTCGAAAGGCTGAATTGTCCCGTCTCGAAAGAGTTGGCTACGGATTTGATCCTCAACTCTTTGTCAAAAAGTTTTGGCAACTTTGTCATGAATTATAACATGAACGGGTCGGACAAGAACATAAGTGAGCTTCACTCTATGCTTAAACTGCCGAGGCGGCCATGGGTAAAAGGGTTTTACCCATTCTCACCATCAATGAAGGTGGGAACAAAAAGAGGCCTCACTCCGCACCCAAGGCAAATGTTGCCAATGGTAAGGGGCATGATAGGGGAAAGGGAAAGGGAGTGGTAAGAGTGCCACCTCCAAAACCAGCAGAGAAGAATAAAAAGGTTGCTTTGAATGACCCATGCTTTAAATGTGGGGAGATTGGACATTGGGCAAGAAATTGCCCAGTCCATCTAAAAGAGTTGCAAGCTAAGAGGGATGTCGGGAAAACCTCTGGTACAATTTTTATGATTCATATTAATGTTAATTTAATATCCTCTAACATGTGGGTATTGGATACCGGATGTGGAACTCACATTTGCAACTTATTGCAGGGGTTCAAAAGAAGTAAGGACTTCAAGAAAGGGGATGTTAGCCTCTACATGGGGAATGGGGAAAAAGTTCAAGTTGAAGGCCGAGGGGACTACATCTTCAAGCTTCCAAATGGTTTGGAAGCAATTTTGAACAATATTTTGTATGCTCCTAATTTGACTAGGAACATTATTTTTGTTTCCCAATTAAGACAATATGGTTATGTTTTGACATTTATTGAAAATGATATTCATGTTTCTTTAAATGGCATATTTTATTTTAAAGCTATTCCTATTATTTGTATTTATGAATTGGTTCATGAAAACACATTATATGATAGCTCATTGTACCAACCACCACTAAGAAACTCAAATTGGATTTGAGTGATACCTATCTTTGGCATTGCCGTCTTGGTCATATAAACAAAAATCGCATACACACACTTCAAAAGAATTTTCTTTTAAAAGCAAGTTAATATGATTCATTTTATGTATGTGAATCTTGTTTACAAGGTAAAACGACTGACGCACCTTTTAGTGGCAAATCCGAAAAGGCAAAAGATTTATTAGGCATCATACATTTGGATGTATGTGGTCCTTTTAAGCCATTGACTAGGTACCATGAAAGATACTTCATTACCTTTACCGACGACTATAGTCGATATGGTTATGTCCAATTTGGATTGTGACAAATGGCTTGAAGCCATGAAAGTTAATATGCAATCCATGTATGACAACCAAGTATGGGACTTGGTTGAACCACCTCTTAACTCCAAGATAGTTAGAAGTAAGTGGGTTTTCAAGAAGAAAATCGATATGCATAGAAACTTGGATACTTATAAAGCTAGACTTGTAGCAAAAGGTTTCACTAAAACTCAAGGGGTTGATTATGATGAGACCTTCTCACCGGTTGCAATGCTAAAGTCTATTAGGATATTATTTGCCATAGCTGCTTATTATGATTATGAGATTTGGCAAATGGATGTCAAAACCACTTTTCTAAATGGATATCTTGAGGAAGATGTCTATATGGTTCAGGCTGAAGGTTTTGTCGATCCAAAATATCCAAACAAAGTATACAAGTTAAATAAATCAATCTATGGATTGAAGCAAGCATTAAGAAGTTGGAATCACCGTTTTGATGAAGAGATAATCAAATTTGGGTTCATCAAAAAAACTGATGAAGCATGTGTATATAAGAAAGCTTGTGGGAGCATCATCACTTTCCTAGTATTGTATGTCGATGACATTTTACTATTTGGAAATGACATTCCAACCTTGGAGGGTGTAAAAGCCTGGCTTGGAAGTTGTTTCTCCATTAAAGATCTTGGTGAAGTGCCTATATTTCGGGAATAAAGATCTATAAGGATAGATCAAGGCGGTTGATAGGTTTAAATCAAAGTGCATACATTGACAAGATCTTGAAAAGGTTCAAGATGGAAAAATCTAAGAAAGGTACCGTGCCTATTCAAAGAGAATTATTTTAAGTAAGACTCAATGTCCAAGCTCAAAGGATGAGTAAGACAAAATGAAGGGAATCCCGTATGCGTCTGCTATAGGATCCATCAGGTATGCAATGATATGCACTAGGCCGTACGTGTCATGCACTTTGAGCATGGCAAGCCGATACCAACAAAATCCTGGAAACAATCATTGGATGGTTGTTAAGAACATACTTTAGTACCTAAGGAGGACCAAAGATATGTTGCTAATCTATGGATCTGGTGAGGAGGGACTCGTAGTAAAGGGTTACATGAATGCGAGTTACGAAACTGATCGGGATGATTCACGATCCCAATTGGGGTACATTTTCATCTTGAATGGAGGACCAATCTCTTGGAAGAGCTCTAAGCAAGATGTGGTGGCATTATCAACAACAGAGTCAGAATACATTGCCGCTTCATTAGCAGCTCAGGAAGCTGCACTGTTAAAGAAATTCATTGCCGATCTAGGGGTAGTCCCTTCCATTCAGGACCCCCGAGAAATTCTTTGTGATAACGGAGGTGCGATTGCTCAAATCAAGGAACCCCGTGTACATCAAAAGACTAGGCACATTGAACGGAGATTCAACTACATAAGGGATGAAGTTGAAAAAGGGTAAGATATGTATTCGCAAAGTTCACATGGATCAAAACATTGCAGATCCACTCACGAAGCTTCCTAAAAAGACGAAGCATGAAAGTCATATCATCATAAGTTGTTCCATCTCATATAAATTAATTTAGAAAACTCACTTTTCTAAATTGGTGTAATTATTCAATTGCATGATCATATCATTAATAAATATTAATCGGTGTTTGCTAAGCTTGTTATTGGGTATGACCCAACTTGGATCATAACGTACTAACCACATCAATATTCTGTGTCTTGGGCATAAAGAATCCAACAATCTCCCACTTACACAATATTCATAGAAGATTGATGCAAGCAGTAAATACTGCCTAACAACGGTTTACTACCCTCAACACGCATGACTAAAAGCCATTCAATAACATCATCCCCTTCAAGTATCCAACTTGAAATGATTTAGGTGAATCAATCATTTATCCTTTTGTTACAGATGTCATGTTAAATCCAAGGACACAGAATGATCATTCCTTGTTGATTTAACTTAATCAGACCTTAGACATCTTGCTCTCAATGAATTAGAGGAACAAATTCCATCTTGACTACATACGTTCTCACAATCACCTCGTGTCACACCTGAACATAGCCTTATGTACTGTCCATTATTTTAGAGCAGTGAAGAACTAGCTCAAGGTATAAAATTTGGTGAATATCAAAACCCAATATGTATCTCAGGTCGGAGGATACCAAATAATATTCGCCTTTACTCAAATTTACTGATGATCAATCTAGAAGATTCCATGTAGTAAAATTTGAGATGCGAGTCGGTCCAATATGTATCCCACAAATCTATGAACTTTGGCAGCAACCAATTGCTCTATATTCATGCCTTATGAATATCCACCAATCCATGTTCATAATAGTCTTACGTTCATATTTTTTCCCACAAACATGACCGACTACGGACATTTAGAATAATAAACATATTCATGGATGTATACATGCTAAAATGAATATAACTCACAATATCAC
Organism: Flaveria trinervia; assembly: GCA_025506515.1. Classification (NCBI taxonomy): domain Eukaryota; kingdom Viridiplantae; phylum Streptophyta; class Magnoliopsida; order Asterales; family Asteraceae; genus Flaveria; species Flaveria trinervia. The sequence continues at coordinate 40,616,245 of CM046446.1, forward strand.
AAGTATATAAAGCGTAAATATTACATTGTTCCAAACTTTTAAATACTAAACAGATCAATTCCAATCACTAGAATATCGAAGTCCTAAGGCACAAGTATGACTTTCATGCTTTGCCCTTTCAAGGAGCTTCGTGAGTGGATCCGCAATGTTTTGATCGGTGTGAACTTTACGAATACATATCTTTACCTTTTCAACTCATAGCTTATGTAGTTGAATCTCTGCTAATGTGTCTAGTCTTTTGATGTGCATGGGGTTCCTTGATTTTTGCAATCACACCCTTGTTATCACAAAAGATTCTAGGGGTCTTGAATGGTAGAGACCACCCCTAGATCGGCGATAAATTTCTTTATCCATGTAGCTTCCCGAGCTGCTAATGAGGCGGGTATGTATTCAGATTCTGTAGTGGACAATGCTACCACGTCTTGTTTTGAACTTTTCCAGGACACTTCTCCTCTATTCATAATGAAGACATACCCCGATTGTGATCAAGAATCATCTCGATCAGTTTGGAAGCTCGCATCCGTGTAACCCTTTACAACGAGTTCCTCTTCACCAGACCCGTTATTAGAAACATATCCTTAGTCCTCCTAAGGTATTTCAATATACTTTTAACAGCCATCTAATGTCTATTAACTAGATCCTGCTGATATCGCTTGTCATGCTTAGCGCACATGACACGTCCGGTCTAGTGCATATCATTGCATACATGATGGATCCTATAGCAGATGCATATGAGATGTCCTTCATTCGATCTTGCTCATCCTTTGAGCTTGGACATTGAGATGTACTCAATGTTGTCCCTCTTTGAATAGGTACCATACCATTCTTAGAGTTTTCCATCTGGAACTTTTTCAGGACTTTATCAATATATGCACTTCGGTTTAGACCTATCAACCGCCTTGATCTGTCCCTATAGATCTTTATTCCCAAAATATAGGCGGCTTCACCGAGATCTTTTATGGAAAAACAATTCCAAACCAGGTTTTAACACCTTCCATGGTGGGAATACATTTCCAAAAAATAGTAGTATGTCATCAACATACAATAGTAGGAGTGTAATTATGCTCCCACTAGCCATCTTATATACACAAGCCTCGTCAGCATTCTTGATGAAACCTGTTGATACATGTATGTCCCTAGATCATGATATAAATGTAATAGATTGACAGGATCAGTGATCACACGTTTGATGTATTAGGATACAAAGCAGCGGAATACAAACTAGAATTAGACAAATTGTAGCAAGCAATTGATACTGTAAGCATTAAGATCGCATACGGTTATAGGGAGAGAATATATATATATATTTCTGATTTCTAGGAATGTTTATAGATGTAGAATAATTCTAATCAATCATTCATTCCATTCATTACATCATTCATCACGATTACAATAGGTTGTCACTCCTTTATAGAGTGCAACAATCACTGTGTTATCACGGAAAGTGACAACTGGCAGATTAATTCTAACAAACTACTGAAATGTTCACAACTACTGAGAACATATCAGCATGTTAAGTACAAAAATATAAACTACTGAAACTACAACGACTGAAGAACAAGCTCTTCAGTCGTTTTACAAAACTACTGAAACATAAAAATATAAAACTACTGATATCACAACTACTGAAGAAGTACTCTTCAGCAGTTGTGACAAACTACTGAGGCTTCAGTACTTGATCTTCAGACTTTGACCTTCAGGTGTTTCATCAGCTGATGACTTCAGTAGATATCATCAGCTGATGTCTTTAGTCTTTTCTTCAGACTTGTACATCAGTTGTTGATCTTCAGCACTTGTAACCTCTCAGCTGTTGTACTTCAGTACTTTGGTCTTTCAGCTTCAGCACTTGTGTTCTTCAGCTGTTGTACTTCAGCACTTTGGTTCTTCAGCTGTTAAGGTCTTCAGCACTTGATCTTCAGCTGTTGAAGTCTTCAGCACTTGTCAAACTACTGATGAGGCTTTCAGCAGTTGTTGTGATACCATGTGGGACTTAGAGGTTTTCTGATCTTGGCTCATTGGTTCTTTTGGTCCAACAAACTCCCCCTGAACCAATGCAGCCAAAACCTCTAACTTATTATTCTCCCACTTATTGATGGCAAAATGTTGGTCTTTTCCTTCTTGATCAGTAGAGAAGATGACCCATGTAAGCTCCGGCCTGGGAAGAAATCTCAAATATTTGTTTGGCAGAGTATGAATGGGAACTCTGTTTTGGGGAACTGGACACAGAGTTGTTATCCCATTCATGAGATTTACTTCCCCATAATGAGTCTGTATGACTCACGAACATAGGCCTCAAGGAGAACAACTTGTTCCTCCTGAGAGAGTTCTTCTGCTCCTCCTTCGAAGAAGAACTCTGGACCATAGTACTCTGATAAGTACTTCATGGTCCTGCCATTTTTCAGCTCCACCGTAGTTACCTCCCTATATACAAATTCATCAGGATGGTTGCCTTCAAGGAGTAACTGGAGCTCATTCTTTTGGATGTCTTCAAGCTTTTTATAAACAACCCCTTCTTAATCATCTTGTTTTCTAGTAAGGCTTGAGGGGTCTTCTTGCTTGGTGAGCTTTCTTGAATTCATCAATGATTCCCAAGGTGAGACTACACGGCCAACATGATGGTAGACTCTATGTTTTCGTACCTGGCCGTTGTATCTGTGTGGGATAGTTTTTTATGGATTCTAGAACTCACCCTGGGGTCTGGCCATACTCTCACTCTTCCTTCTGATACTGAAAGGTGTGCCTGAGAGTGTACAGCCTTTGAGCATGCCCTTTCATGGCTTGAATAGATGATGACTGAGGAAATTCCTTGTCAACCATCTTCAACAGTTGCTCATCGTGCTGTTTCTGCTGTTCTTCTTCTTCTATCTTGACTCTGACCATTTCCCTTTGAGAGTCAGGTGTGATCATGGGTTGACTTCGGGGTTTTGGTAGCTTCAGAACAGCAGAGAGTGGCAGACTATCATCTTCATCCTCTTTTTCTTCTTCTTCTTCCATCCTCAGCACCCTTCTCCTCCTTCTGGGTACATCACTGGATGATGGTTGGGTTGGTGAAGGAATTGGTTTTGAAGAATGAGGATGTTTGGATTTTGGCTTAGAGGTGGTGGGAGATTTGAGGGATAGGATCTGTTTGAGTGGGTGGAAGGGAAGGTTGATCTAGCATCTTGAGTTAGTATTTTCGCCTTTGTGAGTTTAGCCATCTCTAACCTTTTACCAGCCCCAGCCTCATCAAGGGCTTCCACAATAATCCCTTTGTTGAATGCTCAGACAGACAGATTCTGGTGGCTATAGCCAGAATGCTGTCCCTGGTCCATGCGCGGATCTCCATTAATGATCTTTCCAAGTATTTTGCAATAAAGCGGATCATTATTTCCAACTCTCTTTCTCAAGAGCATCATACCCTGCCCATCGGGTTTGTATCTCTTGTACTTCTAACCTTCTGATCTCACTATCCAGTGTGGCTGTGTCAAACCCCTGCCTGAAGAGTTGTTCAATTATTTTATCCATGGATCGGCTGTGTGTGGTGTCAGCTTCTTTGACCAGCTCCTCCAAGGATTTGTCTTCAGCAGTGTGATCATCAGCACTTCTCTTTCGCTTGTAAGTGAGCAGAGGTTGCTTTTCTTTTTCCTCCTCTTGGGCTTGCTTCACTTCCTTTCCTCGGATCTTTTCCTTTCCTTTCTTTCACTGCAGTACTCTCCCCTTTGGTTGCATTGGAGGAAGGGGTTTGTACCGCAGAAAGAGTCTTTTGGACAGCAGCATCAACCAAGGGCTGTGTAATGTTAGGAAAGCCTCTCATCAAGGGCTTTGATCACTATATCAGTGATTATGGGTGTGATGAGAGGGAGGGAATTTTGGAGTACAGCACCTATTTGCTCAGGAGGGTTCTGTTCCTGAGAAGTAGGGCCTGAAGCAGAGGCAGGTGGTTGATTTTGGGGTGGCTCGGTGTTTGGGAAACCTTCAAGGGAAGGTGCCATCTGTGGGTGTATTATGGTGGCAGATGGACTTGCATCCTGAGACATCTTGGCCAGCAGCTCTTTGAGTCTGCTAACCTCCTCCTTAGAATGGTGTTTGAGCAACTACATCATAGAAGAAGCTCAGGTCATCATCAGTTGATACTGAATCACTGACCTCCTGCTTAGAGCAGGATTTACATGCACTGGGTGTAGACCAGTTGGTGCATGTGCCCCTTGTGCTTGGTACTGGGGACTTCCAGCCTCAGGACAATGTCCATCATCAGCTGTTGCCTCTAGGGAGGTCTTAGCAATGTTACCAGCCTCACTCTGGTCATGTGCTGAGTCAGAGGAGGTGGCAGCCTCACTAGATATTCTAAGCTCCTTGTCTACACCAGGAGATAGAATTGGGAAACCCCTGTGCTGTGGGTTCTCAGGTGCACTGTGTTCCTCCCCCTCAATTGTAGAGGTATTCCCAGTAGTAAGTGGTTTCTGGGGAGGGGGTGAGGAGTGCAATTGAGTCAGCACTTGTGCAACTATTAAAGTTGGGCTGTGAGGGGCGGTTGTTTGGGGTGAGGGGATAGAAGCAGTGTGCACCTGGGGAGGATGGTGCTCTTCAATGGCAATCTCCTCAAGTGAGTAAGATCCCAGATAAGTAGGTGCCCCTTGGGTTGCTGCAGGCTCCTGTTGAGAGGAAGCCTGAGCGGCTGTGGCTGGAGGAGTCATTGTATCCACTAGGGGGTTTGGACTAGTGGATATATCCTGCGTTTGTGTTGCAGGGGCATCCTCAGGGGACTCAATTCCCTGAGTAGCCATTTTGGGTTTCTTTTTGGTGGGTTTGGTGGGGACTTTGGATTTGGAGGTGGTGGCTGTGGGTTCCAGCTGCGTGGGTTTTCGCAGCTTGGCAGCCATTTTTAGTGTCCGGTCAGAGTTGTGCCGGGAGTATACTTCGGCAGAACAGCCGTAGCAGGGACTCCCAAGCCAACAAGTCCCTCAGCATTAAGCTGGTCTGTAATAATGGCCATTATGAACCGTGGATAGAGTATCCAACGGTTGGCAGTTAGTTTTTGAGCCATATCTTTGAGCTCTGAAAATATTAATTCTGAAAAGTTTAGTGGTTGTTGCTCAAGGATAGAATACATTACCTGCTGCCATTTGGTGGACATTTGATCCCAAGACGACGTCTTAGGGGCCAAACATACATTTACCATGTGAAAAATCAGGCGCTCAGCGTCATTAAAGTGTTTCTTCATGATGGTGGTGGCACTGAGATCGCCTTGATATCCATGCTGAGCAAAGGATAGATCTATGGTGCCCTTCGGATATCCAGCAGGAGAAGTAGCATCATTCAGTTGAAGAATTTTACGGATTGTTGCAGGAGTAATGACTACTTCTTTGTTGTTGACGACTGACCGGAGGGATGGTGTGTTGCTCTCCTCAGTGGTAACAGTAACGTTCATCCAAAATTGGTTCAAGGATTCGGCATGTAAGACGGGGTTCAGAAGGAATGCCTTGTTGTATTGGGACTGAACCATAAGATCGATAGCAGTATCGAACTTAGTCCAGATCGGCGATTTGTGAGGTAGGCAACACAGTTGTGTCGCGGTTTAATTTGCATAGACGCCATGGAGAAGAGGGAAGTTTTGGAGAGGAACGTTAGGTTTGAAGAAGATGAAGCATGAGAGCTCAGGTTAGGGGTATTTATAGGGTACGGGTAAGGAAACGACTGAAGGATGTGGTGTTAGTCATCAGTAGTTTTAAACGACCGTTGACATGGTATTATCCTTTCAGACGTTGAAACAGCTGAAGTCGTGGTGTTAGGCATCAGTAGTTTAGAAAACTACTGAAGACCGTGGTTTTGACTTCAGATGATTGAAACAACTGAGGACTTGGTGTTTGTCATCAGTAGTTATGAAACTACTGAAGACAGTGGTTTTGTCATCAGCTGTTGTAAACAACTGAAGACTTGGTATTAGTCATCAGTAGTTATAAAACTACTGAAGACGTGGTTTTGCTTCAGTTGTTTAAAATGAAACAGCAGTTGTACAAACGACTGAAGAGAAAGTTCTCTTCAGCTGTTTTCGTCAATTCTTAGCTTTTCAGCTGTTTCAAACTGTCCTCAACACATTCATCAGTCTTTTTGGCTGATTTCAGTTGTTTCATAGGACATCAGTACTTATCTGTTTTTACTGATTGCAGTAGTAGTTGTAACTGCATCAGTAGTTGTAACTACATCAGTAGTTTAGAACAGATGAAGTACTTCAGTACTTGTGAGACATTTAGCCTTCAGTAGTTATAAAACTACTGAGGTAAAAGAGCTCATCAGTACTTATATGTGACATAGGTACTCATGATCATCAGTATGAATTACTAAGATCATCAGTAGTTGTCACTTATTCTAGCTGCAGCATACCAAGCCTTAACACCAGGTTTTGGAAAGTTGAACTATCCAAAGGCTTAGTAAAAATGTCTGCAAGCTCATCAGCACTAGGCACAAACTTAGGATCAATCAGACCTTTTTCAAAACAATCCCTTATAAAATGATGTCTGATCTCTATATTTGGTCCTAGAGTGCTGGACTGGATTTTTGACAATGCAAAGAGCTGAAGCACTATCCATTAACAATGGAGTCTTAGTCTCTGTAATGCCATAATCCAAAAGTTGGTTTTGAAGCCAGAGTACCTGAGATGTACAGCTTGCAGCAGCAATGTACTCTGCTTCAGCAGTGGATGTAGCAACTGAGGTCTGTTTCTTGCTCTGCCAAGAAATCAAGCAGTTGCCTAGGAATTGACATCCACCAGAAGTTGATTTCCTGGTCAACTTACACCCTGCATAGTCACTGTCAGAAAAAGCAACTAATTTACCAGAATGTCCGTAGAATACCATAAACCTAGAGATGGAGTGCCTTGCAGATATCTAAAGATCCTCTTGACTGCAATCAGATGAGACTCTTTAGGTGCAGCCTGAATCTAGCACAAACACATGTAGCAAACATAATATCTGGTCTAGAAGCTGTTAAATACATCAAGGACCCAATCATACATCTGTAAAGTGTTTCATCAACCACTTTACCTTTCTGATCTGAGTCCAGTTGTGTGGTGCTGCTCATGGGAGTAGAACAGGGCTTACAGTTTTGTAAATCAAACTTTTGCAAAAGATCTTTTGTATATTTGGACTGATGAATAAAAATTCCATCAGCCTTTTGTTTGATTTGCAACCCCAGAAAGAACTGTAATTCTCCCATGGCACTCATTTCAAACTTCTGTTGCATCAACTTTGTAAAGGCATCACACAACTTTGGATCAGAGGATGCAAAAATGATATCATCTACATAAATTTGAACAAGTAGATTATGCTGCCCAGCTTTCTAATGAATAAAGTCTTGTCTATGGAGCCTCTAGTGAAATTGTTTTCCAGAAGAAAGTTTGATAATGTCTCATACCAGGCTCTGGGAGCTTGTTTTAACCCATAAAGAGCTTTATCAAGCTTATACACCCAATTAGGATGTTTATTGTCCTCAAAGCCTGGAGGTTGACATACATAAACCTCTTCTTTAACTTTTCCATACAAAAATGCACTTTTGACATCCATTTGAAAGACTTAAGGTTTTGATAAGCAGCATAAGCTAAAAACAATCGAATTGCTTCCAGTCTGGCTACAGGGGCAAAGGTTTCATCATAATCAATACCTTCTTCTTGTGCAAACCCCTGAACAACCAGTCTGGCCTTGTTCTTAACAATAAGCCCATTTTCATCAGTTTTGTTCCTAAACACCCATTTAGTGCCTATTGCACACTTACCTGGAGGTAGAGGAACCAGTTCCCACACTTGCTGTTTCTTGAACTGAAGAAGCTCAAGCTGCATGGCATCAACCCATCCATTGTCCTTTAAAGCAATGTGATAATTCTTTGGCTCTTGCTGACTGATGAAGAGAGCATAGAAGCAGAAATTTGACAATTGACTTCTTGTTGATACCAGCAGTGATATCACCAATGATTTGAGACATAGGGTGATTCTTCAGATCTTGATACACAATGAGATCTGTGCAAGTGTTTGTAGCCGGTTCAGCAGCAACAGATGGTGATGGTGAATCATTTCCTTGAAACCAATCAGTGGATGGTAATTCAAAGGAAGTTGAATTCGAAGAAATCTCATCAGCATTTGTTGTGGATGGTGCTACTGGCGCTACAGGAACATCAGGTCTAGCAGTCAGGCAGCTGATCACTAAACCTGAAGAGGTGAGTACTGCAATCATCATCATCATCAGCAGTACCACCAGGTGGTGAACTGTTGACAGGAGCAACAGCAGGAGTTGATAAGGAACATATTGCAGTATGTCCAAATCAAATAACTCCACAGGACTTTGTGGAATCTTGTCCTTTGGAGATTCATTAAACTTAACATGTAGAGTTTCTTCAACCATCTTTGTTCTGCAGTTGAAGACTCTGTATGCCTTGCAAGTAGATGAAAAAACCAACAAAGTATCCTGCATCCACCTTAGGATCAAATTTGTGGAGTTGATCCTTTGTGTTGAGAATAAAACAGGGACACCCAAATGCTTTGAAAAATGAAATCAGAGGAGCCAAATGATGGAGAACTTCATATGGAGTCTTCATCAACCTCTGATTTACTAAAACTCTATTTTGCACATAACAAGCTGTGTTGACAGCTTCGGCCCAAAAGGTCAATGGCAAACCTGAGTCAGCCAGCATGGACCTTGCAGCTTCAATGAGGGTCCTGTTCTTTCTCTCCACTACTCCATTTTGTTCTGGAGTCCTTGGAATGCTGAACTGCCTTTTGATTCCCTTTGAAAGATAGAAGTCATCAAGTGTATGATTTCTGAACTCAGTTCCATTATCACTCCTAATACACTTGACTGGAAGGGAATACTGCTTCTCAATGTACAGCACAAAGTGGATAATCTTCTGAGCAGCCTCATCCTTTGAATGTAGAAAGAAAGAAAGTCCATACAAATCTGGAGCACAATTACCAGACAGTATTTCTTCTTTGCCATGCTCATTACTCTCACAGGACCAAATAGATCCATATGCAGTAATTGCAAGCAGGCAGTGGACTTGGACACTTCAATAGGAGGGAATGAGACTTTGTGCTGTTTTCCTTTTAAACAAGCAGTGCAGGTTTCATCACAGTGGAACTCCTTTATTGGTAAGCCTCTGACTAAACTATTGTGGCTAAGCTGATTCATGTTTTTGAGATTAACATGACCAAGCCTCCTGTGCCACAGTTTAGATTCTTGAGAAGAGGCTTTGGAAAATAGGCAAGGATTGCCTTTGAGATCTATCTTCTTAGAGAGATCTAAGGCATACACTCTTCCTGTCCTGTTGGCTTTCAGGAGAGTGTGATCATCCAACACCTTGTCAATCAAGTGCAAAACTTTGGATGACAGAATCCTACAGTTTTGACTTGTGAAAAGGGCAACATGGCCTTTATCACACATTTGACTGACACTCAAGAGGTTGTACTTGAGATTTTCCACATGATTAACATCATCAAATTTGATTTCTCCATTGGAGACAAAGCCCTTACCGATGATGTAACCCCTAGCATCATTGCCAAAAGAGACAAATCCCTTCTTTCCTTGAGAGTAGTCATGAAGAGAGAGATGTTCCCAGTCATGTGCATAGATCCCCCACTGTCTACATACCAGATGCTACTTTGGCATGTTGAAGAACCCTGCAATAATAAACAATCAGTTAGTTTTAGAGACCCAAACCTTTTTGGTTTTGGGCCTGGTCTCATCAATAGATGGTAAACTAACATGTTATTTGTAACAACAGCCTGAGAAGAAGAGATGGTGTAGAAGAGGAGTCCTTGGCTTAGACCTCCTTTTCTGTGGTTTCAACATAGGAGAATCTAGTTGGTTAACTCTACCCAACAGATGTTGTACCATCATCACCAGCTGTGTCTGATTTTGTGATAAAGCTTTCAGCTCATCAGACACATTGCTAGTGGAGTTAGATAAGGTCCTATGTTGCACCTTCTTCTTTTGAGCACCCTCAGCTGTCACCGTTTAACTCCTTCCTTTTTGGATTTCTTTAAGGACTTAAGGGTTACAGGATTTGATGTTGCTGATACAAATGTGGTCTCAAACTCAGTTTTCATTTTTACCATTTTCTCATTAATTTCTTCTTTTGTTTGAGTTTGGAACCTCTTTTGTACCAAAATCATCTGTAAGATGATTGAACAAACCACATACTTCACATGGTTTCTTCTTCATCTTAGGTTGATCATCAACTAAAGATGGTGAAGCAACAGAAGACTTGTTCTTCAATGCTTTGGAAGCATTGGTTGCTTTCTTGACTACCTCTTTAGTAGTCTTCAAACTCTTTCTACTGCCAGTTTTCTTCTCTTCAGTACTGACAGCAGTTGAAGTTTGAACTTCAGGTGTTAAATCCTGCTCTCCAGTCCTTTCAGGACCTTCAGGATTAACTCCTGAGTTGATCAACCATTGATCATGTGAATGTCAGCATTTGGACCATCAACATCAGCTGATAGGTTCAAAGAGGGCTTGATGCTGACTGCTACTTCTGATTGTGCTGTATCAGAAGGTAGATCACATGATGTGATGGATTGGTTATCACTCTCACCATCAGATTCTACCTCTGCTCTTGGGGTAAAATCTGTAGGTGGAGCAGTGTGATTGTAGCCAATTCCAAACTTCACATTTGAAGCAGATTGCTTACTAAGAAGCATTTCAAAACCTTTGCATGATTGTACCCATCTATCACACTCGACCTGGGTAACTGCAAGGGTTTCTTTGAGATCTTTGTACTTCTCTAGAAGTACATCTTCTCTAGCCTTTCATCAATTATTTGGCAATTCAGTTTATAACCTCATCATTTTTATCTTTGAGCACAAACTCAAACTCAGCTTTGTTTTTGGAAATTATTTGTTCTAGCTCAATGTTCTTATTAATTAAAGCTACATTTGCTTCTCTAATGGAAGCAAATGCTGCTATGCATGGTTCAGAACATAATTGGCTTTTGCCTCAGAGGATACCTGTGATACCTGAGGTGTAGAGGCATTGGAAAATGAAGTATCAGCAGACTCCAAAGCCATAAGAGCTAGATTCCCAAAGGGACTGTCACCACCATGTTGACCAGCACCTGAGAACAGTTGATCATGACCAGACAAGTCATCTGGTAAACTGCTCCAGTCAACAACTCCTGGGGTGAAGAAGCTGTGTTGTTGAGATTGAGGTTGTTGATGAGATAGGGAAGGCTGAGGTTCTGGTAATGCATGAGGTTGTGGTGTCATAGGAACTTGAACTTGATTTGACTGTGGCATGTAATAACAAGGGTACTGATATGGCATTTGACCCTGAGGAACAAAATATGCCGGAGATTGTTGTTGAGGATGATGACTAGAGGTGACAGGATGTTGCCCTCTGTGTTGTTGACTATTGCCAGGAAAAGTCACAAAGGGTGCAGTAGAGTAGATCCAGTTGATCTACACTCTCTTGCAAAGTGTCCAAGCCGTTGGCATTTGTGACACCTCAACTTGCTCTTGTCAAAACCAACTTTGGTTTTGCCAGAGAGTCCTGGGAATTTTCTTCCAGTTCTTTTGTAGAACTTCTGAGATCTGATATTTATCAAGGCCATTTGGCTCAAAATATCCATCTCTTCTAAGTCATCATCAGCAATCCCCTTGAGATCATCCATAATGAAACATAGATTGTCATTATTACACCCAGTAAACTGACCATCAACACTTACAAATGCAGAATCAGAAGTGCTTGAAGAGAAATTAATATGCTCATCATACTGGCATTCAGATGAAGCATATTCTGACTCATGACCCACCAAGGCAGTGTTGCCTTGTATAAAGTCTTCAGTGAGCTTTCCAGATGAAGACAGCTTTCTCTTCTGTTCTATCTCTCTCTCAAAAGTGAGCAATTTCCCATGGAGTTGGGTGAGAGATAGTTTGTCCAAACTTGCACTGGAGCGTAGGACAATAGTATATGTGTCCCATCTCTCAGGCAGTGATCTGAGAAATCTGTTATTCATCTGAATATTGGTGTATTCAAGTTTGACCATTTTTAGTTCAGAGATCAAACAAGAAAACCGCTCATATTGTTGAGTCAGTGTCTCACCCTTTCTATGAGAGAATGTCTCATATTGTTGGGCAAGAATTTCTCTATTATTTGCCAAGACCTCATCTGTTCCTCCAAATTGTTCTTTCAAAGCAATCCAGAGGTCATGGGCAGTTTCATGATGCATTAGCCCAGAATAGATTTCATTGGGCAATGCCATGGCCAGAATTCCATGGGCTTTTGCATCAATCTCAAGCAACTTCTTATCCTCATCTGAGTATTGCTCCCTCCTCTTCGGAACCATTTGATTGGTTTCCGGGTTATTCACCATAGGCTTGTGTGGACCATGTACCACTGATGTCCAACACCCTGCGCTGTTAACAGACAGGTGATGGAGCATACGTCTTTGCCATATGTTATACTCATTCCTAACCAGCATAGGAGGCTTGGTTGAGGAACCAGTATTGTGAGGATCATTGGAAGGAGTGGTCATTTTCAGTTCAAAAACAGTTTAGTTCAAGTTTTAAAAAAGTTTTAGACAGACCACAACAAACTCAATGAGAACCAAGAAAAGATCTCAGGATGAATGAGCAGAAATACAGAAAATTCAATCTCTATACCGTTTCTTGCAAAAAAAAAGCTAATTCAATCAAACTTAGATCTTGAATAGCAGTTTCAATGATCAATTATTAGATCGATCAATGATTAACCTGCTCTGATACCATTTGACAGGATCAGTGATCACAAGTTTGATGTATCAGAATACAAAGCAGCGGAATACAAACTAGAATTAGACAAATTGTAGCAAGCAATCGATACTTGTAAGCATTAAGATCGCATACGGTTATAGGAGAGAATAATATATATATATATATTTTGATTTCTAGGAATGTTATAGATGTAGAATAATTCTAATCAATCATTCATTCCATTCATTCACTCATTCCACGATTACAATAGGTTGTCACTCCTTATATAGAGTGCAACAATCACTGCTGTTATCACGGAAAGTGACAACTGGCAGATCCAATACAAAAATAACTAATTCTTAACAAACTACTGAAATGTTCACAACTACTGAGAACATATCAGCATGTTAAGTACAAAAATATAAAACTACTGAAACTACAACGACTGAAGAACAAGCTCTTCAGTCGTTTTACAAAACTACTGAAACATAAAAAAATAAAACTACTGATATCACAACTACTGAAGAAGTACTCTTCAGCAGTTGTGACAAACTACTGAGGCTTCAGTACTTGATCTTCAGACTTTGACCTTCAGGTGTTTCATCAGCTGATGACTTCAGTAGATATCATCAGCTGATGTCTTCAGTCTTTGTCTTCAGACTTTGTACATCAGTTGTTGATCTTCAGCACTTGTAACTCTTCAGCTGTTGTACTTCAGTACTTTGGTCTTTCAGCTTCAGCACTTGTGTTCTTCAGCTGTTGTACTTCAGCACTTTGGTTCTTCAGCTGTTAAGGTCTTCAGCACTTGATCTTCAGCTGTTGAAGTCTTCAGCACTTGTCAAACTACTGATGAGGCTTTCAGCAGTTGTTGTGATACCATGGGACTTAGAGGTTTTCTGATCTTGGCTCATTGGTTCTTTTGGTCCAACATAGATTTTGTTTTTCTGATTTTGAGGTAATGCTGGGAAGGATGAATGAAAGATATTGTTGTTTGTTATTTTATAAGTTTAATATTTCATGAATGAGTCAACGTGAATGGTTAATAGGTTTGTGGTTGTTGAATTTTACACATAATGTTAGAAATTAATAAATTCAAACTTAACAAAATGAGTTCTCATGCGAATGGCCCATGGAATGGACCTACGCATGAATAACTTTATACGAATGACTCAGTGCAAGATGAAACTAGAGACTGGATCAGTCGTATGATTGTAACATAGATTGGCTCAAGGTCGCACGACTGAACACTCAGTCGTGCGGATGAATCAACCGCATGGTCAATCGCACGACTGAACCATTACAATGGTTTAGTCACACGAATGAACAATCCTAACCTATAAATACAACCCAAATTCGTTGAAAAAACCAGAGCATTCGTTAATTACGATTCCGACGTACCCTAGCTGTCAGAAGCCTCCCATCACTTCTCAAGTTCACAGAACACATTAGATCGATTCCCAATCGACTTCTAAGTTAGATCAATTCTTGATTGATTCTTCGTGTGTTCTCAATGATTGGATGACCATCAATAGGATCCGCACTATTTGATCTGGTTTACACGCTAATCACTGGTATTTCGTTCAAATACCAGGTCCTAACAAGTGGTATCAGAGCTTTGGTCTTGATTATGTGTGATTCAATCAAGATTGATAAAAAAATTTGTGTTTTTGCATTAAAACGCAATTTTTGGTGTCAAAAGTGATCTTGGACGTTCCATGCTCATCAAAGTTTGGTTTCTACGGACTTAGGCGATTAGACCTTGCGAAATTCGAATTTTTACGGCTGAAACACCTTTAACCTAGAAAATTCGCAAAACAGCAGCTTCAGTCGCACGAGAGTCCATCGCACGACTGGAGTTCATTCGCATAGTCCAGACGCACGATTGGACCTAGTCGCATCTCCATTCGTACGATTGAACCGTTCGTTCGCATTGCTCATACGCATCAGATTCATTCGCACGACTGAGCCATCGCTTAGTCCAGCCGCACGATGAACCAGTCGCAGAGTTCATATGCACGACTAGACCATTCGCATCCTTCAGTCGAACCAGTGACAGTTTTTTTATTAGACTTAAAGTTATTCGCCTGGAAGATCAAAGTGTCAGCCTTTACTCTGTGGGAAGGACTCTAGGACCAGAACCTAACCTGCTTCACTGTGGAGAGAAGGGCACTTCAAAAGAGAATGTGTCAACCTAAGAAGATGGGTAACGGAACCCTTCTCGTCCTTCACTCGTCAAGACAAGCAAGCTACCAGTTCTACTTCATCAGCAAGGATCCAAAAGCCTTGACTGCTATGATGATGAAGGACAGGATTGGAGCTTTAGGTTGTCTCACCAGGGGAATCAAACATTGCAAGTGTAGAAGATATGACAATGATTCTGCTAGTGAAGGAGATCTACCATTGAGATAGCGATGTGACATAGTGAAGAAGCAACTGCAACTGAGGTCAGTTACACCTAAAGAGGAGACTACCACGTCACAGACAGAAAAGGACAGATCACCAGAACCAGAGACAATCTGATGCTGCGTTGATGGCTAACTCTTCTGAATCAACTCAGGTGCCTTACACTCCCTAGCAAAGTGACCCACAAGGTTACAATGTAACACTTAACTTTGCTTTTATCAGCCCAAACTTACCACTGGTAGCATTCTTGGAAATCTTCTTCCTGTCCTCTTGTAGAACTTCTTGGCTCTGTGAGTGAGAAGAGCCATATGCTGAACTATCTCCATGTATTCCGGTCATCTGGATGGATACAGTCTAGGTCTTCAAGAGTGAAGAGATAATTTCCACAGCTTCATCTGCAGACACAAAGGCTTGAGAAGACTTGTCTCTTGGAATGGGCTTCCTTGAGTAAAGTTCTCCTTGGTGTCTCCGGAAGGTGATGAAGGACCCTTTTGTGAGTTGTCAGGGTAGCATAGGAGATGATGTTGGGGTTCTATGCTGTCCCTTTCAACCACATGAAGGGCTAAACCCATTTGATTGTTAGAGTTGCCAGATGAACCTTGTAGTTCATCTCCATCTGGTATCCACTGAGAATCCCATATAACTCTGTCAGAGTAAGAGTTTTAAGGTTCTCGGTCCTCTTGATTACCACACAATAGTGTGTCCATTGCCTAGGAAGTGAGGACATGAACTTCCTTACAATGTCTCTGTTCTCAAGAGGAACTCCTCCATCCACAAGGGTATCCACAATCTCAACATACCTGAAGTATTGTTGGGTCATGGTTTCACCTGCTTAAAGGTGAAATTTCAACTGCTGCTTCAGAAGATCTTTCTTGTTCTCCTTGGCTTCAGAGGAGCCTTCATACATCAGCTTCAGTGCATCCCACAGCTGTTTAGCTGTCTTGCACTTCTTAAAACCTCTGTACACAGAGTTTGGGATAGCAGTCTGAAGAGCATCATGGCCTTCCTGTCAATCTCTACTCTTTTCCTATCTTCATCTGAGTAGTTGGCCACATCTTTAGGAATCATACCAGCACCGGTAGCAGAGGGTGTGCTGGGTATGAAAGGTCCATATTCAACAGATTCCCACATTCTTGAGTCAAGAGACCTGATGAAGCCTTCCATCCTCATGCACAGGTGTCAAAGTCATCAAGAGTGATCAATGGGGATTTGTTCATGGTTCCAGTCCTCCAATCAGGTTTGAGATGGAAGCCATTTGAAAAGTTAGTTTTTGTGTGTGTGAGGGATCTTAAGATGGTTAGATCTTATTCACGAGCCTGAGTGCTCTGATACCAATTGCAGGATCGTTTAAGGGCTTGAACACAATTACAACACAACAACACAATGAGAAGATTAACTAAACTTTAATCAAACAGTGAACTAGGTAACCAAAGGTGATACAAAGAACACAAATAAAGCAAGAGACAGAACAAGAGAGTATAGTTTTCAAGGGAGCAGTATATTGCTTTCTCAAGTTCTTTTACAAGTGTTACAAAGCATATCGAAATACAAGAAACTTGAAATACTTACTACAACCTACAGCCGGCTATACTATGAAAGCCAGCTGGATACAATTGACTAGACACTAACAAAATCAATTGTAGAATCAAAAGGCATATCTGCCTTTTGACCTTGTGACTATGACATGCCATAGCTCACATCCTTATACATTACAAAAAGGATAAAGTACATAAAGTGGAAAGTTTCAAACTCAAGACCTCATGTACAGTTACCAAAAGCATGGACCTTTCACCAACTCTTGTAAGTTGGTGACTTATCAGAGACGCAGCGGAAAAGGTGCTTTATGGAACAGTACATCAGATAAAGCATGTGTACTAAAAGTCTTCGGAAGAAATCTGTCTTCATAGGGTGAAGCTTCGGAAGACTTTGTCTCTTGAAGCTTCGGAAGACTCATGTTTGGCTTCGGAAGATATTGGTCTTGACTTCGGAAGATTTTACACTTAGAATGTTTTTTCTAATGTATTGTGTAAAACTTCCGAAGCATTCTTCACTTCAGTACTTAGTGCATGTTGCTGAGACACTTAGGCAGTTTTGGGTTGCATTACTTCAGGAATCCTTACAAACTCCCCCTAGGCTGATGCTACCAAAACACTTAGAAGATATTCAGATGTTGGTAGTCTTCAGTACAATCAAGACCATTCCTTTCTTCATTTGGTGGTCAGGATCATCAAGACTCTCATAGTATCTTCTCATTTCAAAGAGATCATGCAGAGGTAAGTTGATTATGTCTTGCCAGGAGTAGACATTCTCAACACCTTGATCTCTGACAACATGCATATTTCTGGATTGGTAGAATAAGTCCAGGACAAGATAGGTGTCTCAGTTGCTAGAGGAGCCACTTGCATAGGAGTTGATTGGGTTGCCTCATCATGCACTTCCTCAGGTTGATCTGATTCAGCCTGGGGTGTAGAGGTAGATGACTTTGGCTTCTTCTTTTTAGACTTTGGTTTAGAAGCCATTTTCTTCTTCCTC